>VWZT01005325.1:0-31309 GCA_013397055.1 Pachycephala philippinensis | reverse complement strand
GGATAAACTTTTCCTCCCTCCAGCTCTAAGAAAAGGCTCAGACCTTGAAAAGGCTTTTGCTACAGCAGCTTTGGTGTATAACAACTATGCTGACCCCAAGGGCAAGCTCAGCAAAGCTGAAACCAAGAGCTTACTGCAATCCCAGTTTTGGCGTGTCATACAGGTGAGGGGGTTTGCTGGGTGGGTGGCCCTGGGACAGCCCTGGCCGGGCAGTTTGGGTGCAGGAATGGCAGCTCAGGCTCTGTCCTGCAGCTGGGCAAACATCAGTCCATGGGGTAATCCCAAGTGAGACTTCAGGGATTTGGTACAAACATGTTCAGTGACTTAGCTGCTTTATGTTGAGCCTGTGTCTGACGCAGGGCCGAAGGAGGGGGACCGCAATAAACCACGGGACAGCAATAAACCACGGTTGATGCCTCCTTGAATTTAACGAAAACAGGGCAATTGCAAAAAAAAACCCCAACCAACCAACCAAATAAAAACTCTTGGATGATGACAAGAGGCTGTATTTATGAAGAGAAGAAACCCATGGCATTTAATGAGGTGTTTGGTGGTTTGCCAGAGCATTGGCCCAGTACTGAGAGCCCCAGTCACTGCGGTCACTGGTGGGGTTCCTGGGACAGAGGGGCAGAAAGCCCCACCCACCTGGCTGGGTATGGTGAAAAACAGCCATAGCAGCACTTGTGGCTGTAAACTTCCTGCAGGGTTTCTTTTTCCCCTCCCTAAATTAAAAAAAACCACCAAAAGCAAAGCAAAAATCCCCCCATTTTATCAAGGGGTAGGAAAAGCTATATAGGACTAATAAAAAAGAGCTCAACTAAGTAAATGGGAGAGGTAATACCTTTTCTTCCAAAAATAACAAAATCACATGACTGGTTGGGGAGGGGAAATTGTGACCAAATTAGAAACTAGGCACCTTATTGGAAAAGAATTGAAAATATCACTAGCCAATTAAACTTGGGATCCTGAGATGGTTTGGAAATTATTAAGCTAAAAAACTGTCCTGGAACTCTAGCAAGGTTTTTTCATAAGGAAATATGAATAATAGATATGTTACAGAATTTTAATAATCCATTCCAACAGGAATGCCCAACAGGACCAAGAGTAGCAGTACTAAAGTTATGCCTGTAAAATCAACAGTTTCTGAGACCTTCACAATATATATTTGTATATATTTGAATATTAAATTTAGGAGGGTTGGTTGGTTGGTTGGTTGGTTGGTTGGTTGGTTGGTTGGTTGGTTGGTTGGTTGTTTCCTCCTCCCAGTTTTATCAAGACACAGGACTCCCTTTTTTCCCAGCAGTTACCAGCTATATCATCATCATTGACAGATTTTCAGTCATGATTAGGTGTCTTCTAAAAGATATATTCTGGATTCTGGTGGAAACTTTGAGGACTGGTTGTTTTCCATTCTGATTGTAATAATATTTCTGTTTGAATTTCTTTGGATACCTTTAGAAAAACTAATATGAATGTGGACATAACAACCTGAATGGGAAAATAGAAAAATACATTAATATTTACATAGGTAGATGTCTTTTTCTTTTCCTAATGATGCAATAAAAAAGGAAGTTCATGCTTAATTTTTTTTTTTCATTTAAAATCCTCCATAGGGCCAAGAAAACAAACCAAAGTACCAGGAAATAATTTCTTCCTTGGATGAGGAATCAGAGAACAAAATTGATTTTGAAGATTTCATGATCTTGTTAGTCAGTCTCACTTTAATGTCTGACCTGCTGCAGGAGATCAAAAATGTGAAAACTACAAAATGATCTGTGATTTTAAAGAAGAAATGGCTTGGCACTGTGTGAGGGGGCTACACACAGAGATACTATTGTGTGCCTGGATACCCCGTGCTGCTCCCTTTAAATGGAATAAAGTCGTGTCCAAACCTGGCTGAACTTACTCCTCTCTCGAAACACTCCATGAAGTTGGAGCTCAGGGATTAGTGTCCACTATGTTTATGCTTTGGGAGAGTGAGTGACTGGCTCCTGCTGGGTCCAAGACCAGCTGGGGGCAACCCCCAGCCCAGTTTAAGTGCAGGGAAAGGCAGCCCATGCTCTCCCAGACCTCTCCATCCTCTCCCTACAATAGTGTGAGAGATGATGGAGAGACAGCTGCCAAAATGTGCAGCCCCATCCCTCGAGGCAGGACTGCCCAGCTCCCCAGGTTCTCCCAGTTATCCCAGGGGGCTTCAGTCCTGAGCAGGGCATTACCAGTGATGGGTTTCACAACCGGCAATGACCACAAAATCTGTTACTGTCTTAGATAAACATTGATTTTAGCCTGTGTGGTTTCCACCCCACCATTAACCCTGCTGAAGGGAGCATTTGTTTACTTTTATTTCCTCCTCCAATTGCTCTCTTCGTTATGAGATCACAATGGAAGGAATTTCAAGTCCAGCATTTGCGGGGCATCTTTGACAGTGCTGTGCTTGTATGACCAGGGGAATGACCCAAACATGCCAGCCAGCTGAATCTGCTGTTCCATGAAACTGTGAAAAGCAGAAACCAGATAAGAGGTGGTCCAGACCAGGGGTGGTGGTAAAAAAGGGTGGCCAATAAATTGTTTGTATTGGAATGGAGTGATATTGGTTAGGGGCAGAGCCTCAGATTAAATGCTCATCATCCTAATATTTGGATTGATTCCTACCTACAAGGTCCTGGCTCAGAGCCAACATTTATCCCACTGTGATATCCCTTTGGGACACAAAGAGCGGTCTCACGCCCCAGGAACAGAACGGCCTCTGTAAGGATTTAATAAGAGTCTACCAAGATGAACGAGCCAGCAAAACATTGGAGCCTTTTTCATTTTTTCTTCTTCCTTGACTGGAAAGGAGAAGACAAGAATGATTTGGCTTTGGCGCATGAATATTTAACAGGAAGGGATCAAGCCCTCTAGTGTTAAAAGAGGGAAATTAATGCCAGCTGAGTAATGAGATTTAACTCCTTGACATAAAAAGGCTATTAGTCTTTCCAGGAGCTAGGAGGATGTTTTGTGATGGATTTTGATGTGAAGTGAAGACTACAGCAGAAGACCAGAAGCCCGTTGTTTGGAGAAGGAAGGTCTGTGCCTGTGCAGTGTGGGATGGAGCTGAAAGAAGTGCAAATGGATGTGGTGGGCTTTGAAATGAAGCTCAGCAGGTAAGGCGCTAGGTTTGGACCTCAGCCAGGACATGGCCTGGCCTGGACGGGAAACATTCACAACTGGTCCTGCTACAGATAAAACCTCATATTAGCAAAGCCCCTTCTGTGATGGTTGGTTGCAAGAACAGGCAGCATCCAGCCTGTGGCAAGAAGTGACAAAGCCAACACGCAGCGTTTCTGTCTGTTTGCTCACAGACATGTCCCTCCAGCGCATCCCCTTGCTGAGGGACTGGTGTCCCAGTGCTGTGAGGATGACTGCGTCCATGGGGTGCCCATCAAGGCTCCCAGAGGTGGGATCATCCGTGCTGGTATCACAGTTTAACACTGATACTGTGTCCCTGGTGTTACTCAGTCTCTTTCCCCGTCCCTTTGGTTTTTGGCCAGGTAGATTTGTGACAGCTTAAAATATCAGTTGACACTCCTTTTCTGGGGTAGGAAGATGGATTGGATGTGAGTCTCTAGGCAGTCTTCCCATTACCAAAGCAAAGAAAACACAGCACAGCCCTGAAAAGATTGTTTGGGAGCCACTGGTGATGCTGGAAGCATAAATTTCNAAAAAAAAAAAGACTGAAAGGAAAAATATTATGAAGCCAATTAAGAAAAAGTTCTTTGAAATTGCTAAGGCTCTAACAGAGTTTTTGTTATTGCTGAAATGTTTCTAAATCTTGCACAACTTGAATTAATGACTTAAGACCCTTTTGTGAGATCAATTCACTCTGTCATCTCATCATGTGCAAACCCTTTTTATCCCAGTTCACTGTGTTGTGAGCAACATCCTGAGTCCCTGGCTTGGATCAAAAGCCCCTTATGCTAAGCACAGTGAAAATTCAAAGTAAGAAGCAATTCCTGAACAACTCAGTAGCAAAGATATTCAAAAGGCAGGGAAGGAATCAGAGGCACAGAAAAAACAAATACCTTGCTGAGCACATGTAGCAGAGCTGGAGCTGGATTCCAGCCTGTACTGGGCTGCTCGCACAGAAGCCAAGAGGTACTGTGATGGTTTCTGCAAGAGTTTCTGAACAAAGTGGATGGGATGTGCAAGGCTCGATCTGCGTCAGTTCTTGAAAGTCCCACCTGATGCTCAAAAGCAGAAGGACGTATTTGGAAGAGCCCCAGCATATTCTTTTAGTTAGGATTAAGCAGAAGTTTGCAGCTTGACTGTGGAAGATGCTCTTTTAATAACTCAATAATTTGTGGCTGCCCTGAGCACTCTCAGCTATTGGCTTTGAAGCTGATCTGGTGCAGACAGCATGTCTGGCTGCATCCTCAGGGAGCTGGCTGTAAGTTTGCTTAAAAGGCTACTGTTGTGCTTTATTTTGTTCCTAGCTTACTCCTGTTGGAAGCAAAGAGAGTTCATCATTGATTTCTCATAGCAGAGACCAGCAAGTGCTAAGGAGTGAGCAGCAGCTGAATTGATGAAATCTGCATGTTCCTCTGCCTCAGCAAGTGGGAACATCATGTCAGTATCTGATACCCTCAGAAGTGAAAGTGGTATGAAGAGCAGCCAGTCAAGACCTGACCTCTGTGTGCTTGGGGGTGTGTTGGGATTTGTGCCGTGAGAGTGTTCAGGTATGAACCTTGGGAGGAGTATGAACCTTGGATCTAAGCTTTAAGTTCTGTTCTGAAAAGTCTGAATCATCTCTGCAGTTACATGAGCTTTCAGATGACTGCCAGAGGAGAAATGAGGGTCAGGGAGAATTTCAGCCTCAGATCTTCAGCTTCCATTTCCAAATATCAGCTCAGGAAGGCAGGCTCATTCTCACTTTAATTAGCACTCCTACAGCTTCTCCCTATGACTTCTTACTTTGTATCTGGCCTTAATTCATTGGCCCGCTGAACTTGGGAAGTTTTTAAAACTGGCTTTAGTCTAATCTCTGAGGGCTCTCGCAGATTGCAGGGGAACTCTCACATCCCAGTGCACTGACTTTGAGGAGGTGAGTCAGGGCAGGGCTTTGCATGTTGAACTTTCTTCTGGGAGCCCAGGGCCACACACACTGTGTATACAATTTTTCGTAAGTCTTTCAGGGAAGAGAAATACATTTTTCAACTGTCTTGCTGTAAATATACCTTCAGTAAGTAGACCCTGCAGTCTGAGATATGTTTTCCCTGTCTCTTCTTCCCTCAGAGTAAGTGTTGTGTTACATTTTCATAGAAGTTTAAACTTGCCCTGGGTGCATACACTTTTGAAGTACCTGTGTGATGCACACCCCACCTCAGTGCTGCCATGTGTCCTGGCTCATGAAAGCTTCTCAGCAGCTACATCCACTCAAATGGTTACTGCAGCAGGTGTCTTTGCAGGGAGATGTAGAGGTTTGCATTGTAGCCTGCCAAGGAAGTGGTTAAATTGTGGCTATGTGGTAGGAAAACCTTCTCTAGGAGTATTGGAAAGATGCTACATGGTGCAACCCCCTAGGAGCTGACACAGAGCAGATGAAAAGCTTTGTCCCAGAATTACGTTCTCTGCAAAGTGTGATAGTTTGTGAGCCTCAAAGGAGCACTCTGAAATGTCTCTTGAAAAAATAAAATCTCTTCATTTCAAGCTCAGTTAGGGAAGATAGAAGGAGGTGGTGGTTTATGGCTTTTTGAATTGACAGCTTTTAATCCTGCATTGACTTTTGCAGTCCATGGTTTACAACATTTCCAGTGAAGCTGTGTCTCCTCGCTTTGCTCACCTGCTCTTCCCTCCCCCCTATAGGAGTGTTTATAGGCCTAGAACTGAGTCCTCATCCAGTAAAGGTAAACAGCAAATGATGTTCAACAGCCTCTGGGCCAGGACGGGTTTATAACAAATTTAGGTTTATAACAAATGAGTGTGTGATTGTTTGTCAAAGATCCACTAAGTCTTAAACAGGACCCGGAGTACTGAGGGCCTCTGGACAGGGAGGGACCCCGATGCCTAAGATGTCTCTCACTCGATGGCACCATGAGCTGCAGTCCCTTGCAGTGATGGGTGGCACCCTCACATTTCTGGCACCCATAGGGCAAACCCTGGAACCAAGGGACTAATTTCCTTTTGTGATTTCCTCTTCTTTTTTTGCCCTTACCATGATCTTGTTTTCTTGGCTGCTATCTGCTGGCTCTTGATGTGTAGAGAAACACAAAACACGGCACATGCTCCTGGGAAGCTGCTGCTGGAATCAATGAGAGGGCACGACCTCTCGGGTGGAGGGAAGCAGCTCCTCAGGTGGGCATGCTTCTACCCCTCCTGTAAAACCAGCAGCCCAAACAGATGCAGGAGCTCTTCAGTGGGCAAAATCAAGCCTCTGATTGTCCTGAGATGATCAATAAATGATGTATAGATACTAGGAGCTCTTCCACTCCTGCAACCTCTCACACACAGAAGCTGTCTGGCTTCTGGGCACTCAAGCATCACTGGAGCAAAGGAGAACAAGCATCATGGTAGATGATTTTGGTGAGTTTTGTCTTGCTGCATGTTATTACCGGGATCCTTGTTAAGCATTAGTCAATATTACAAACTGAAAAAGGAGCTCTCTGGAAAAGCAGCTTTGACTGGGTAAATTGATGGATGCTAGGTCTCTGCCTGAGTTTGGAAAATGAAGCTGGGTAGTACTGGGAACTGTCCAAGTACTCTTACAGCAGGGACAAGCAGAAAAATCTACAACCCAACCCTGAGACTCTTCCTCCTCCAGCCATTGCCCAGACAGCCTTCCCACTATTTCTCTGATTTGTTTTCCTAGGAGTATGAGATTTGTTTACTTTGACATCTTTACTTTGACACCTGGGACTGTTGGAGGAAGCCTCTGTACAGATGCTGACCCATTTCCTGCATTTGATGGTGACTTTTTCTTGATCCAGTTGTTCTGCCTCCATCCCCACATAATGCTCTTTTGAGCATTTTGAGTATTTTGTTTGAAGAAAACCTGCACTAGCAGACACATCCAGGTTAACCATTGTATGACAGCTTTTTTCTGTGAAGCTGGCAGGGGCAAAAACCACACTAGGGATAGAATATCCACAGGTAAATATCCCTTTTTCCTTGGGACACCGTAACTGGTGTCATGGCTTCCCTGGGTTTATATGCCACTATGTGGATTATATAGGGTTTTGCCTAATTAATTAATGAAAACAAATTGCAAAATTACCTTCTTATTAAACTGATCTCACTGCAGAAATAAGGTTGATTACTTCCCTGACAAATTTTAATTAGGGAGCTACAACAAACTGTAATATAGAGCACAAATTAAAAACAGATCATGCTAGATGTGGTTTTTCAAATGCTGTGTTAGTGCCAGGGAACATACACAGTGATTAAATCATACAGAAAAAGCTAATTTTTTCTCCTCAGGTAAAAATCTATCTTCTTTCTAGGGGAAGAAGCATTTATATAAAAACATCACATTAATAACCGACACATCAGTAAGTGTTTATTGGTAGCTGCTTTCCAACAGCAGCTCTTGCACATTCTGCAAGACTCAGCCATTACAGCGCTCTTTATTTCTCCTCTAAATTTATACTTGTAGTACACATGACCCAAGGTTACTGCAAAGCCTCTGAGGACAAGAAAGGCTTCATTACCTGAACAGATACTCCTCAGTTTGTCTTTCCTCTTTTAGCTTTTCAGGGCTTGGATCCAGCTCAGCTGAAAACAGAACACAATTTGATAAGGATTTGCATAAGAATTATAAGCAGAGGCCCACACAAATTAAGCATTAATTAATGAGCACCTAAAGCCTTCTGCTGAATGCAGCCGGAGGCCAAGCAATGCTGGGAGTGCTCAGGTGTATGTGAGGGAAAGAGTGGGTAAGCACAGCAAAGTAAAGAAAAATGCTTAATTCTTCTCCAATACTTATTCCAGCCCTTGAGACTGTAGAAGAATTGTAGACTTCTTATGCCTGTTAGAGGATGACAAAGTTCAGAAGGAAAGCTCTTCCACATGGAACTGAATTCATCCAGAAGCTCCCAGGCTGTGTTGTGTCCAGGATGCTGGACTCTGGTTGAGGATGAATGGTGCTCTGAGCTACCCCCCAAGGAGGGAGAGGGTGCCCCACAGCCTAGGCAGTGTGGTGGTGCAAAGGGGGGCTGGGGGTGTTGGGGTGGGTGTTTGGGGTCTACTGATGCCCTGGCAGTACCTCGGAGTTGCAGCAGAGGCAGGTTTGTGCTGCCTGATGCAGGGGCTGGGGGGATTCACCTCCTCTCTGGGGGTAAAGAGACCATTGATGTAACAGGACGGTGGGCTTTGGACTTGAAAGAAGGCTAAGAGAATCTGGAGACTTTTGAAATCTCAAGTGACCATTTTCTTTATGTTATTGCATGCATACATCTAACACACTGGCAAAGGACTCCTAAGGAAACTGGCTTGTAGCTTTCGTGGGTGGCAGCCATGCTCTGGACACACCTGCCCCTGCCCCCACCCTCACCTGTTAGAGCCAGAGCCTTCACAGGAGAACATTTTGGCTCTGGTTCTCTCCTTTTTTCTACCCCAGAGAAATGTTTAGCAGCTCTTCCTCAGGCATTTAATTGAGAGCTATCAGTTTCTGCATACTTCAAATCAGCTCATAAATTCTGGTAAAAGGAAAACACGCCTTTTTTGCAGAGCCGTTGGGAGAGAGGTCAGGGTGTTGGACTTCCCAGGCTGAGCAGATGGAAAGCTGTTTTGTCCTGCCGTAAAGGTATGTGAAATACCTCCTTGCACTAGGCATCTGTTAATATACCAGAAAATAACTGCTGGTATTAATTGGAAATGGGGTGTTGTTGATGTCCATGATATAATTCAGTTGTGTAGCTGTCTTGAGCACAAAACTTGCATGCTGGTAGCCTTAGAAAGGTCCAGGCAGGTCTTACTTTTGGGGTTTTTTGTAAGCACCAAGAGCTTAGGAAAGGCAGGACTGTCCCTTGAGCTGGAAGCCACTTGATCTGTCTGTGTGCTCTGCTGCAACCTGGGAGCATTTTGCTGTTGACAATTATTTCATAAAAAGATTTCTGGCTAGATGAGTGCATCCTAATGAGTACTAGGCGCTCACAGGGGCCAAGAGGTGCCTCAAGATCAATTGAAGCACGCAGTCAGTTTGTAAACGTAATGGGAGAGAGCCTGAACTTTAGCTAAAAAGCGAATGAATTTAAACAGTTGTGTACCGATTGCTGCAACATCTCAGGTCTCTGTAAGGACTCAAAAGCAAATGCTGCCCTCAGGGTCTCTTTGGAAGCTGTCGTGGCTGTCGCGGAGAGCGGCTGTCCCTGCCAGACCCATGCTGGGGCTGGGGCGAATATGGGCTGGTGCTGCCCCAGGGAGAACAGGAGAGTTTGGCTTCTGGGGTCGTAGGGAGCCCAGGCAGTTGGTTTGCTCTGAAGGAATGTATTTAACTTGTTGCTAAGATGCTTCTGCTGACGTGCTCCTATGGAGCCCCACAAGCTGCTGTGCTGCCTCCTTCCACACCTGCCCTGGAGCCTGGTACCCAGGGAAAGGTGGTAGAAAATGGAGTGGGGTATTAGCGTATGTAGACCTGCATATGTATATAAAATATATTGTTTTAAAAATATATATTATATATTTTGACTTATCCATACACACGCTATAATATTATATATATAATATGTACAATATATAACTACTAATATACACATGCTATATATAAAATATCTCTATGTGCATATACACATATAAAATCTCTTCCAGTTTTCACTGTTCTGACTTATCTCACCTAAAAACTTCGTTTTGCTTCTAAATTACTTTCTAGGCCACTTACGACTACAGCGAGCAGTACAAATCACTAGATACATTCCTTTTCTGTTGAAAAACTGGGGCTTATTCCTAGTCTTGTGTGGTTTGGATTTTTCATCCCTCTATTTATTAATGCATTAAGGGATCCTCCTTCTCATCCAGTGACATCCTAGCAGCTTTAAGTGCCTTGGAGAGGGGATTTGTTAAAAGCCCTTTGGCATTAAAATGCTGCTAAATGGAGTAGGCAGTCATTCTGCTGGTGTGACAGTGCCTTCCTCTGCCAGGAGACATCCTGGTCCCTCCCTGCTGTTGCTGTTCCTGACAAAGCTTTTCCCCAGCTTGCAGGTACTGGTCTCCTAACCTTTAGTAGGCTTTCTCTTAAACCCAGTCTCACATTTGTCATTTCTCTTGTCTCTGGAATTGATGCTAATGAGAGCAGGGTTGTCACCCACTACAGGCAGCTGTGACTGGCATCTGTGGTGGAAAGATCCTTGAAAAACATCTTTTTTTCTTTTTTTAATATCTATGAGCTGGGTACTACTTTACTGCCAGTGAGAGTGTAAAGAGTACAAAGCCAGTCTTATTCATAACTTAATATTTCTATTCTCTCCTTTCCTGCTAGTTAGAACCCAAAGGGTGCCAAATATTTCATGAGGGTTTGTGACTTTCCTGGCTCACACCACTTTTTTTTTAATATATATCCTTTCTTTTTTTTCTCCTCAGAAGCTCCTCCACTGTAATACAGCCCATTAGTTTGGAGGGAGGGGGGCCACGATGACAGCAGAGCCTTGCTGCTTTGCCATTTTGCCTGTGACACACTGCTGTGTTGTAACTGCATCTCACTGAAGGTAATTACCATGGAAAAGTCATCAGCTCCTTCTCCAGACACCTCCCCACCCCCACAGGTGCATGTGGCAGGAGCCAAACGCTCACGTGGTGTGAGCTCTGAGACACTGCTCCAAAATCACGTATTTCAATTATTCATTAGTTAATGGTTCCTTGGGGATGTAAGGAAGACTGGCACTGTAAGGAGCCTGTCCAGAAATACAAGTCCAAAGATACAAAGGGTTTATCTTTATCTTTACAAGAACAGATGTCCTGGAGATGCTCTGTGTGAACCTGATTTCAAGGAAGGGCACAGCCCCAGTTGTGATCATTGGTCATGGGGAGCCTTCACAGTGACCTGGTCATGTGGCCAGTGGGACCAGAGCAGTGACTGTCCCCTTGTACTCAGCACTGGTGAGGGCACATCTCAGATCCTGGGTTCAGTTTTGGGCTCCTCACTACAAGAAGGACATTGAGAGGCTGGAGGATGTGGAGCTGGGGCAGGATCTGGGGCACAGATTTGATGAGGAGCAGCTGAGGGAGCTGGAGGGACTCAGCCTGGAGAAAAGGAGGCTCAGGGGGGACCTTCTCACTCTCTACAAGTCCCTGAAAGGAGGTTGTAGCCAGGTGGGGATCAGTCTCTTCTCCCAGGTAACAATAGGACAAGAGGAAACAGCCTGAAGTTGCTCCAGAGGAGGTTTAGACTGGATATTAGGAAATGTTTCCTCACTGGAAGGATGGTCAGGCATTGGAACAGGCTGCCCAGGGCAGTGGTGGAGTTTCCACTCCTGAAAGTGTTAAAAAAATATGTGAATGTGGCACTTATGGACACGGTTTTATGGTGAACACAGCAGTGCTGGGTTAGAGGTTGGATTCAATGAGGGTAGAGGTCTCTTCCAACGTAAACTATTCTATGACTCCCCACACACAGACTTTGTCCCAGAGACTGTTGAGTGACTGCAGCACCACAGGGTAGGGATGCTGTTGGTTGAAGCATCCAAGACAAAATTGTAGGGAATATTTAAGAAGCGCTTTTTTTCCCCCAACAGGTTTTCTTTGCTTTACTGCAGGGCTCTTAATTTGATGAATTAATATGAGAAGTGCTAATGTAGCAGCGAAGACAGCAGGCACAGATCTGTCTGCTGATCCCAGACACGACTGATTTCAACTGTGCTGCTGAGCATGGTATGAGCTGATGCCACTAAAATCTGCCATAAAGATAACAGCAGTACCTCTGTGGCCTCACAGGAAGGTGTTTGTAGCTTTTCATTTCTCCTCTCTCTCCGGGATAAGACTGTGAGCAATTATCTTTGAGAAAGGAGTGCAGGCTGCTGGGACTCTGCTCTCGAGTGCACAGGACAGAGGTGCCTATGCTATGAATGGTGACACTCAAACCTGCCTTCCAGATGGTTTCTTTTAAAGTTGTGGAGGATGAACCCCACCTTGGAGCCTGCTGCAGGCTGTGATCCTCCTGCATTGGCTGCCCAAGTACATCTTCCCTGCTGCAAGGGCTCTGGTCCTGCAGCAAGTAGCTTTGATTGCCCAATGCTGGAGTCCGAGGAAAGACTCGCAGCTCCAACATCTGCAATTCAACCCCAGAGAGAGATGTAGATTTGAAGACAAGTCAGAAACCCCATGCTCTTGTTACTGTGCTCAAAAGAGGCCAGCTTAAAGTGTCCGAAGGGGAGACTCTGCCTTGTTCCTGATGTATTTGAGTAGGCAGCTCATTGGCTCAGGGTTTCCACATATACTCTATATAATTTTACAAAACCTATTTAAAGGGCACATAGTGATAGGAAAAGGGGAATGGCTACTGAAATAATAGGTTTAGCTTTGATATCAGGAAGAAATTCTTTCCTGTGAGGGTGGTGAGGTGCTGGCACAGACTGCTCAGAGAAGATGCGGATGCCCCACCCCTGGAAGTGTTCAAGGCCAGGTTGGATGGGTCTTGGAGAAACCTGATTGAGTGGAAAGTGACCCTGCCCATGGCAGGAGGGCTGGAACTAGATGATCTTTAATATCTTTTCCAACCCAAACTATTCTGTGGTATAAATAGAGGTCTGTTCCTGGGTTCTTACAGTGTTTCTAGAAACAGCTCTCCCATGGTCACTGTGCACAGTGGTGTGTTGGTTCTTTCACAGCATAAAATAACAATCACAGTTTGCATATGGAGATACACCTTTACAACTTTCTGCCTGGTTGAACTTGTCCACAGCAGGTTCTCGAATGATGCATACCGAAATGGAACCACCTCGAAATGCCTGTGTCTCAAGAGACCTCCAAGAAGAGAGGACAAGATTGCTCTGTTGCTTTTTTGAAAGATAAATGACCTGACTGTGAGTGACAGTCTGCTCACATGAGGAGTGTTTAGTCATTTGGCATGAAGTAGAATATCTAAACCGTTAAGGTGTGTGGGCTCTGCAGTGCATAAATAAGTTACAAATTAGAGATTCTGAGTGGCTGCTTGCCCCTTGCATGCAGTGCTCCAAGTGATTACTGTTCTCTTTGTCTAATCAAAGTTTCTCAGCTCAGAGCAGGTTTCTAATTTAAACACTTGAGTACAACATATTTCACTAAATTAAATAACCTTTACCCAGACAAATCATTGCAGAAATCTGTCTCATGCACAACAGATTCTACCCCCACCTTATATGCGACTTTTTTCCTTGACTCTGTAACACGTTTTCCTCTGAAGGGTAAATGATTCCTGATATAGATATGAATAACCTCGGCTTTGCAATATTGTATCTTCAAGATACATTTAAGATGTTTTCTTGATAATGCTGAAAGCAGCTTGTAACATAAAGCATGTATGCAAATATTGTAGCACTGCTCCAAAAAGGAGCCTTCTCTGAGTAAATGCCCCTTTATGTAAACAGCTGGTAGGCAAAGAATTAGGTGGTCCTCAACACAGAGATTTCCCCTACAGCCTTAACAGCACATGCATCTTTCCTGCACTGCCCTGGGTCTCAGCTCTTGGCAGCCCTGCCTGCAGGGTTGAATGCAGACTTTAAGCCTGTCTGATGAAAAAACCACCATGCTACAGCTGGCTGTGATCCAAACTGGAGAAGGCTTTGGTTCCCTATATAGTCATGGAAAGATACTTTAGGTGTCCAAGGCTGAGAAAGCTTATAAATGTTAACTCCTGTGCTTGGCCCAATGGAAGGGAGCGTGTGCTGTGCTTGCTAAACGGTGACACCTAGCCAAAGGTACATCCTGGGGCTGAGGGATGCAAACAGAGCATCCTTGTAAGGAGAGGGAGAGAATATGGCAATGTATGTGCAGGGGGAGAAGATTACCCTTGCCTGCAGTGATTTAATTTAGAGCCTGACATAAGTGTGTGCTTGGGCTGTAACTCACAAGCAGTGGCTTTGTAAGGTTTATTTTTACCTCTGCCAGAGGCAGAGACATCTCAATTGGCTGTACAGCAGCTGCTGAGCTGATGCACTGGGCAGATGAGCACATTATTGCACAGCTGATGCAACTTGGCTCAATTTGCTGAGCTCGGAGCTGTGGCCACTCAATAGATGCCTGAGATACCACAGCATCCATGGGAACGGGAATGCTGCAGCCAGCAGATAGATTTTATGTGTAGGGGTTATTGGTTACAAGGGTACTGAAGCAGACCTTTATATGCATGAAAATATTCAAATATATGGTTTTAAAAGATCTGTGAAATTGTGGCTTAAAAAGGATTCTTGGGGGAGGATTATGGCAGTTAACACCTTCTGGGACCCTGTGTGAAAGGGGTCAGCCCTGTGTTTTGCTCATGGAGGGTCTCTCATTGCCTTTTCTGAATCAGTTCTGGCTTTTATAGAGCTCAGCTGCTTATTATCTTGGGAAGAGTTACATCTGCTCTGTGTTTTTGGCCAAGTTTTCCTATGGAGAGTGGTGCTGTCTTATTTTTTGCAAGCATGGGGATGTGGTTGGGCAAAACCTCTCTGTCCCTGCCCAACCCTGAAGAACCAGCAGGCAGAGGCTTGTGTACAGAGGAGCTGGACTTTTCTCTGGGTGTGACAGAAGAGTTCAAGGACAGCTGTGTTAGGAAACACCCATATTTCAAGTACAGTTCATTGCAGACCAGGGACAGGTCTGGTTTTAGCTATGGTTTGATAATCCTTCTGCCTGTGCTGTAACTCTCTGTGCACAAAGGTGAGGGAAACACCTCCGGTTTGTGCACGCCCTGGCCCCGGGCAGGGAGCAGGATCATCACAGCAACACCAGTCTCAGGGAGAAGTGCCATCCACCAGCAAGGTGGTAGCAGCAACCAGTGTGGAGCTGACACAGTCAGGTGATGAGCTGCAAATTAGATCTCTTTCTCAATAAGCAGTTAATTTACAAAGCGTTTTCAGGGTTGTTTGTTCTTTTTTTATCCAAGTGATCAACAACTCATCACTTCTGGATATGTATCCTTCAGACAAGGGACTGCTCACAGATCGTTGACTGGAATTGTTCCTGCCTTCTGGTTTTGATCTAAACCATTCGCTGATGAATGAGAGAAATATTTTTAAGGACAAGAGGATGGTGGATGCCATATTTCTGGTGTAAACTGAATAAAGAGGCATGTGCTAAAACTCACGGAAATTTTGTGAGCATCTCTCAGAAATGCCAATCTCTCCTTGGCATGTGAATAATCCTTAATAATTGATAAAGCTGTTGATATACCAAAACAAATGTGAGGGAATAATTTGCCAAAGGAGCAGATGCTGTGTTGCATCCCATTGTATGGTTAAAACTCCCAGAAATTACTTATCCCCAAACATTTTGCTTTTCTATTAAGTGAGAATTCACAGAGTTGTCTCATTCTGCAAACTCCTAGCTCCTCAGAAGAAGCAGAGAGCACTAGAAGTAAGAATAATTTCTGTCTGTGAAATGGAAAAGTTCTGAAGCATTTCTTTGGTTGGTTAGTTGGTTTTTAGTAGGAGAAAACAATTTTTTTTCTTTAGCTTCCTTTAATCATTAAGTACATTTCTTTTGAAGCCTAGATTTCTTTCTTTTAGTTTTTCCTTCACTTTTCCCAGTCAGGCCACTAGCCCCGCACCAACACTGTTATAGGAGGTACTTGCATTCTAGTGCAAAATTACCCTGAGAGAGACTCCACAGAGTCTTTCCTGTTCTTGTTGCTGGGATCAGAAGGTGAAACCCCTCCAGGTGTGTTGTGTAGAAACAAATCAACCTCTGCAGCGTGCATCCCTGTGAGCCCAGCCATGGTTTAACCCCGACACTGCCATCTTTCCAGAGGAAGCCCAGCACCACCACTGCTGCCATAAACTCCTTGAGCAGAGTGTAACCTGCTGTAATCACATGGGGCACGGGGCTGCTGTTCTAGCTTGGCAACATTTTATTTTTGCTTTGCTATGGAATAGAATAAAAGAAGTAAAAAAACACGACAGATGATTGTGTGTGCAAAGTGGCATCAACAGGAAATAACTACTCTTTGTTCAACCTGGAGAAAAGGAGGCTCAGGGGAAACATTGTTGCTCTCCAAAACTCTCTGAAAGGAGGTTGTAGCCAGATGGGGGTCAGCCTCTTCCCTCAGGTGAAAAGTGACAGGTCAAGGGGAAATGGCCTCAAGTTATACCAGGGAAAGTTTAGGCTGATATTAGGAAATGTTTCTTCACCAGAAGGGTTGAAGTGTGGGAACAGGCTGCCCAGGGAAGTGGTGGAGTCACCATCCCTGGAGGAATTTAAAAGACACATAGACATGGCAGTCAGGGACATGGTTTGGTGGTGGGCTTGGCAGTGCTGAGTTAATGGTTGAACTTGACGATGTTAGGAGGTTTCTTCAACCTGAGTGATTCTATGACTTTTGCAATGGCTAATATATTTCCACTGTTGCTTTGTAAGCCGGTGTTGGTCAGCCTCCATCCCAGTGTTGTCTCCATTTTACACAAAAATGCTGCAGCCCGTGGGCAGAGATTTCAGTGTGCAGGCACAGAACAGCATTCAGTGTAATGAGATGATTGAGATGTCTGGATTGGCCCCATCCGAGTGTGGCAAATCAGGCTGTTTTGGGGTCTGAGTCTGCAGCTCTTCATGGTGCATTGTATGTCACGTAAGGGCAGGGGGTTGTTCTGCAAGTGGGTTATGGAAGATGTTGGAACCACCTGCAGCCCCTGGCTGGGCTGCCCTGATCAGCCCAGGGGCTGCTCTTTGAGTTCACACTTGCTGTTTCTCAGACACTGAATTGCACCCATGAGCTTGGAAATAGCTGTGTGGGTTTTAACCCTGATAACATAAATGAAATTAGCATGGTTGATAGGCTCATTATCCAGTCCTTTTAATATATTTTGCTCTCTAAATGGGAGGTAGGGCTCTGCTATGTTGCACAGACAAGTTTATCCAAAAGAAATGACCAATAATTCATCCCTAATTGCAGTGAGCACAGGAGAGTACAAAGCACATTCCCAACTGCTCTCTGAATCCACAGTGTACAACTGCTCCAGTCCCCAACATAACAGTTTAGCTGGGAGCTGTGGAGGTCTGTCCCACCAGTTCCACTGTTGGATGCAATTGCCTTTTACAGGGAGGGCTCACAAAGTGGCTGCTCATCACTATTCTCTTCAATGTCAGTTGTAACCTGTCAGGCATTGAAATAAAACAAGCTGTTGGCACTGTAATATGTATTTATGTCACCTTCTGTGCACATCATGGATCCTATAGACCACATGAATCTACATAATCGATTTACTCACTGCAAAAAGCTGCAATTCACAGTCCTGACATGGCTAAAATATTAAAAGTCCCTAGAGAGACACTCCCTACCATCTAGACAGCCAGATACCTGCAGATTTCATCCTTTATCTGTCAAAATGGGTTTCCTTTGATGTTGCAGGTCCAGCCCAGGGCTGTGGCATTCAAACAGTTTACATCTCTTTTAGCAATATGAAATCCAGTGTGTTAAATGATTTTCTCAGGAATTTAACCAAGGGGGAAAACAGTATAAACATGTTAGCCAGAGATGCTACAGGGGAACTTGAACCCCCTATTTGACACTCAGGAGTCTGTTTGCCGTCATTTTAAGCACAAAGATCCCCTGTGGAGGCAGAGATGCCTGCAGGGCTCCAGCTGCCAGCAGTGCTTTGTGGTGGGGGAGGGAGGCACTGGGAAGCAGGGGCAGATGTCCCAGTTAGGACTGGCCCGCGGGTAAGCTGAAGTCACAGCTCCAGCGTGTTGCTGGTGGAGGAAGATATGGAGGAATTGGAGACAGAGGAGGCTGTTCGGTAACGGCAGTACCTTGAGGTGCCTCCCACGAGGTATATTGACCACCACTTCTCCGGTAAAGTCCCAGCAAAGCAGGTATGAGACTCCCTGCTAATTGCTGGAACTTACGAAATTTAGAGGTGTGTGTTTGTTTTCTCAACCTGTTAAATGGACTCAAGAACTTTGTTGTCGCATGATCCTAAAATGAAATTGTATTCCCTCAACCTTGAAAATCCTTGTCTTAACTTCTCCTGGAGCTCCAGGAAGCTCTTCTTTCTGGCCACAGCAAGAAGGGCTCCCCAGACTGTGCTTCCTCTGGTGCAGGTGTGCTGCACTGAGCAGCTTTGCCAGCTGGGAGACAGATGTTGCAGCTGAAACATTGAGGTGACCAAACGTGACAGGTTTGTGTGTATTTGGGGAAGCTCTTCAATTCCCCTGATCTGTTAGTAGTTTGTTTTTTTAAAGGACTGGCATAGTTCAGAATCTCCCAAAATATAAAATACTGCTTTGTAGTCCATCCTAATTCACAATCCTTCCACACAGCTATTATTTATTCAGGAAAATCAGATAGTAAAATGATAGTATAGTGACTGTATGCTTGAGAGTGAGTAATTAGAAGAGCGTAACTGAGCTGTAGCAGAAAAGCTGAACAAGGAATCTGGAGTCTGATGGCAAATGAATTGCTGGTTGTTCATAGGAACTTCTTTATCTGAGATTAATGACAGGAGGTTAGTGGCATCTTGCTCCAGACCCTTTTTTGGCTCTGGGACCCTTGCCAAAGTTTAGACTCCCATTCTGAGTGTTGACAGGCGGAGAGAGCACTTCAAAATGTGTTATGGACATAATTAGTTACTGTTATCACAGCTTTCTTAATTAGAATATCATAAAAAGGGGAAGTGTGATGACTTACATGAGGAAGATCGGAAGAGCAGCAATTCTAATGGCTAGAGACTGAATACCAGAGAGGAATATAAAGGTTACCTGCCTTTGGGATGAGGGATGGTGCTCACCTGGGACTTTCAGAGGCATGCATGGAGGTGCTCTCAGTGTCGACTGAACTTTTCTTTTTTTTCAACTTTCAACTAACTCAATCAAACTGCTGGAGCCTTTGTTCAGCAATTGCCCATCCATCTCCTGCAGGATAGCTCACCCGCTACCAGGATCCTGGCAATGCTGATAACTTGCAAATGTTAAAAGGAAGCCTTACTTTTAAAAAGACTTCTTTCATAAGCTACATTTTTCTTGCTGTTTCTAGACAACAGAATCCAAGACATCGAAGTTATTCATTCTCATAATTGTGGAGAGAAATTATAACCCCATTTTAAAAAGAATGCAAGCAGCTAAAGAAACCCAGTTATTTTATCACTCTCTTGCCTGGCAGTTCCTTATCAGGGCTGCGCCTCACTTCCCAAACATACCAGCCTTTACAAAGGCGAGGTCCCACCTCTCCCAGAGCACAGCTTAGGAAGAACTGGCTGCTCCCAGCCTCCACACCTGGTTGAAGGCTGCTTCTCCAAGCTGTTTTCTATATTCCCTTGCTGGTGAGGAATTCAGACTGAGCTGTTTGCAGGCCTGGCTTTCTCTGCCATGCTGAAGTTTGCTTTGCTGTTGCAGGGAGGAGCATATGACTGGCTTTGAGGCCAACGCCCTGGAGCATGGGATGTCCTCAGTTATTTCTTTGGGGCTGTGGATCTAAGGCTTGCAACAAAATTTCCCCAAACTACCACAAATCCAAGAGCTATTTTTGAACAAGCTGGACTCGGAACAGGTGCTTTGGAGGAGAAGGTGTTTTGATGCTCGTGCCTGAGCTGTGCCACACTGCCTCCCCTGCACCTCCCTGCCCTGCCATAGAGAAGCACAGGCAGGGATGTAACTCAGAGTCAATAAACCTGTTTGTTCTGCTGCATTAATCCTTTGTCTGCAAATAGTGATTAAATTGTTCCCAGGGAACCTGGGATATGGCAGCCCACACTGATCCCAGCTGGGTGTGTCAGTGGCCATGTGCTGCACCTCAGTCAGATGGGGGAGATGGCAGCTCTGCATGTCCCCTGAGCCCTGGAAACAGTCCCTCTGTCCCTTGTTCCTCAGGCAGGAGCCCCTAGCAATGACAGGGTGTATTGTGCAATGGTAAATATGCCTTGCACAGAGACATGGTACCAGGATTCATTGGGATAAATTAATCCTCTTGTTCTTCCCTTGACAAATAATTTCTGGTTTGACTCAAAATACCTAAATGAAATTCAGTGTGACTTTTTTCCCCCCCATAAAGTAATGACTGAATCATGGTTTCCTTTAAGGCAAAAACTGTGCTTTTTCCTAATGGCATTCCTTGTGCATACGGCTGCAAAAACGCTCTCCTCTCTGTCTGTATCCGCCCCCTCCAGCACTGTGCACGCTCACGCTCACACATGCACTTGCGTGGAGGAATGATGGTTCCCAGAGCCAGGAGGTGGCTGTATCCATCAGAGGTAGCTGAAACTACAGCTACAAATGCCCTCTGTGTTTAATTGCTGGGAAGCTGGGATCTGAGAAGCAGAGGGGGAAGTGCTGGTTTTGGAGAAGTGGAGGTTACCAGACACAAAACCACAAAAGCATCGCATTTGCAAGGACTTTCTCAAGTCATGGGAGGCTGAAGTTCAGGCTGTGTCACAAAATAATTATAGCAAGGTATTTAGCCCTAGGTGCTGAGAACTGTCCTCTTGGGACTCCTCTGGCTCTTCAGGATTGGCTCCAGGGAAACATTGCCCCACGCTGAATGAGTGATGGACTCAGTGAACCTTGGTGACATGGGATGTTGTACCAAGTGCATAGGCCACCAGAAGTATTTTATTGTTTGTGCCCTGATCTTAACCCTCCAGTGGGAGATGAGCATGGAAGCAGGCTGGCTCCCAATGGCATGTTTCACTCCAACAGCAAATACAGCTGATGGCATGGGAAGGGAAATGAGCAAATTTCTTCTTTACCTACCTCTTGTTTGTACTTTGCCAACAACAAGGTGAGCCCAGAGATGCAGTGGTGCTTTTTGAGACACCTTGGCATAAATCTGTGAAGAATTAGTATTGTTCAAGCCTTGTCCCAGGGAAATGTCCCTTTTTGCCTTCTGTGTTGGTTGTTTTCAGGTGTGGGCTACCACCTGCATAGCTGGCACCCAAATTACTGCGGCTGGTGATGTCCTGCAGCTCTCACCCAGGGCTGACTTGGGATTACATGCTGTTGGTGCTGGTGCTCCAGGCAGACCTGTGCCTGTTGTGCCTTAGCTCCTTGGGGAAAGAATGGAAAATCAGGATGGGTTAACAATTCAACAAACTTTGCACATTCATAGGGAAGGGACTGTAATTTTTGCATTTAACACTCTGTTAGATCTAATGGAAAGCTGATATTTTTCTGTAGGTGTGAAATTAACCTTTCAATAAAACTAAAAGCTATCTTGAGTGTTTTCAAGATGAAGTTTAAAATAGAGCAATTATGAAACTTGCTGAAAGACTGCCAAGTTTTCTTGTTGAAAACTGCTGCAAATGAATTATGTTTCCCTTGTGATTTATAGCACAGTGTGAAGGAACTATAGTTTGTATTTAAATCTGTTTCCATTAAAGACTATTTGCAGCTTACAGAAATGATTTTTTTTTTGACAAAATTGTCAAACTCCATCAGGGAAAATTCCTTTCAATGTTTAATGCTACAAATTGCTAAACATGGCATTGTTTATGAGTGCCATGTGTAGTAATCATATGCCTTGCAAGAGTATTTTCTTTCTGAGCAAGGATGGCTGACACTAAACAAATTAGCTCAATTTCTTGTGGAGACTGCTGGAGGCAAGCAGGGGAATGAGGGGGGTTTTGTCTTGCCTTAAATCCCAGCAAAACTGGGATCTTCCATGCCATGCTCCCTTATCCTCATTTAGGTTAAAAAAGAGAAGCTGAAACGATGTAGGTTTTGCACTCACACATGTCCATGCACTCATGGTGTCTGTGTAGGGAATGATGTTTGCCAATGGGATTGTTACAAGACACTGGAAAAACTCCTTGAGTCAGCATCCATTCTGGAAATGCAGCCAACTTTGCATCCTACTCCTAGAAACAAGGGATTAAATACCGATTAAAAACTCACTGCTCTCTTGTACACAGTGGCATTCACTGCAGACAGCAAAGAAGAAATTCCTGGGGACATGGAACATGGGGAAGATGATCGGCCACAGTAACACAGCTGTAGTGTCTGGAGCAGGAGCTGCTTCCTTGGCTAACTTTATAGGAAATGGATTGAACTTTCTGTGAAATCCAGCTGATGGGTATGAAGGATAGGAAAATCAGATGGGTCTGCAGAAGGGATTTTTAAATAAGGAGTTAACATTAAAAATATTCCTGTGTGGAAAGGCCTCATGTCACATTACAGATACCATCATTTCATGTACATTGACACCTGCAGCTTCAGTTGGATCCGCATAGACTCACTCCTCAGTGACCCTGAAAATTTGATGAAGCAAACCAGACCTCCAGTTCTAGGTGGGTGTAAAAAATATATGTGGTTGGAATCACATGTTCCATATAATGACAAGGTAATTCTATGAGGTATTAATATCTGAGGTCAAAAGCAAAAGAGCATTTATGTCTTTATTTTATTAACTCTGAAAACAGTATGTTAGAGGCAATAATCAATCTCCTGTTCAAAGCCACCCCCACTCCCAGCAGAAGTATCCCCTCCTCCAGATATCTCTTCTCCTTTCCCTTCTGCAGTCATGCACCCAAACCCTGTAGCACCAATTGCTTTGTACCGCATCCACCTTGTACATCCACCTTGTTTCCAGCTATGCGTGGGCTTGGGTCAGACTAAACACCACCATAAACTGGGTAGTTTTTTGCAAACAAGGCACTTGGGCTCAGTTTTACTTCACAGATAGTGTTCCCAGCCTTGATTTTGCTTGAAGAGTTTCCCCCTACTCTATGGACTGCTCTCTGGCGCGGCACAGAATGAAATACACCTTGTGACCTGTCCTGGTAAAGACACAACCAAATTATTTGCAGTCACCCCTGTGCCTGTGCATCTAATTAAAAAGAAACCATTAACCTGTCAAAGTAACTGATATACCTGCAGTCTCCATAATTATCCTCCATAAATGTCTGTCAGCTGTACAAGGCTCATATTTTGCCATCCATCCTAACAGGAGACAGGCTGCTTGCCTGGCTTGTGCGGGTGGGCTTGGTGCTTGGCACTGGCTTCAGCAAGGTGATGCTGATTTACAGCACTGGAAACATGTTCTGATAGATGTAATAGCTAGCAGGTAATTGATTTCTTGCTAAAATTCAGCTGAGTGAGTGTCATGATTCTTGAAAAATACAGCAAAGCAGCTTCTAAAAGTGATGAATCACATTTGTGATTGCATTTATGTCAGTCTTGCATCAACATAGTGGTGAAATTTTCTGGCTGCAGGTTCAGCTGTACTAGTGCTGAAGTCAGCACTGATTTAGATGGTTTAAATTATTAAAATTATTTAAACGATGTTGTGTCTCGCTCTGCTGTCCCAGAGCTGTCCGTGCAGCCCCATGAGGGGCCAGCTCAAGAAGACACAGAGGACCTGGTTCGCTGTTAATAGAGTTTGAATGAAGTGAATCAAGCATCCAGCATAGGTACTGAGGATGGGCAGTGAGTCCCAAAAGAGCAGGAAAGGGACTTTTGTCATGGTTGTGTTGTGTGTTGAGTCAGTCTACAAAAGGTGAGTCACTAACACTGCAGAATTAAATGCTAAAGTGCAGTGCTCACCATCAGTGCTCCCGCACACAGCTGTGGGCTCCTGGGGACTCAGCTTGACAGCCACAATTGTGCTGTGTGGGAACACTGGGATTTTTGGTGTATTTTTAGCATGCAGAAAATCACTAGAGGCTGTAAAGGAGAGAAAAACTGAAAGGTTTTTTGTCTTAAGGATGAAAAGTGTGTTTTTTCCTCATGCACATACTCTGCAGGAACTTGAGCGGTAGGAATGCTCCCTTCTCCACGGGTGTTCAGATGGGGAGGGTTCTGCCCGAGTGGATAACTCTGGGAAATTACTTGCTCTGCTGTCTGAAACTGCTCGACTGCACTTTCAACTATAATTATAAGCTGTCAAAAGGCTGCAACAGATACTGATATCTTGCCAAAGTTATTCTTGGAAAATGAGCTATACCTGGGCTTGTGCTATAAATAGCAGCAACAGTTCATCAGGAACTCCTCGGTATAATGAATATTGAAAACACTGCCACACCAACAATCAGGAGCTTAGCAGCAGCCGTGGGTTTGAACTGCTCCAGGTTTATGGTGCATTGCCAGTAACAGGGGGAGGTTTTGGCTGCTACTTGATAACTGAGAGTTCCCCTGTAATACTTCTGTCTTAAGTTCTTTTCCTGCAGCCTTGTCAGAAAGGCAAAATTAACTCAGATTAGGGCTAGGTTTTTGTGTGTCCGCTTTGCCTGAGTATTTTGCTATTTGCACATCCACAACTTCTCTGGGTAACCTGTTCTAGTGCCTCACTACCCTCATAGTAAAAAACCTTTTTTCTTTAATCTAAGGTGCAAGAGGGAAATATTTTTGATGGATTTCTGAAATTACCAGATTCTTGTAAAGCTACTAATCTTGGAAGCTGATAAAAGAGATGGAAAATCCCATTTCCTATTTCATGGTATAACCCTGCTCCTAAGGTAGTTAACAGCACAAGAAGCGCAATTTTAACAGAAACCTCCAAAGCTTTAAGTTTTTTGTTGTTAAGAAAGTGTTATTTTCTTCAACACACCTCGTCTTTCCAAGGTCCTTCAAAACTTCTGTCTACATGAAAAGCCTTATTCAATAGAACACAGTTGAGAGGTTTCAACCAGCTCTCATTTTAGACAAATAAGTGAACACAGCTCTCTTTACCCTGTAGAATAAAGACATCTTTGGTGTCGACTTGCCTGCTATTGTTGCCAAGTCTTTCTGCTTTTGAGTTATTTGAGAGTATCTTGAGTTAGTTGTGGCTGCCCCATCCCTGGAAGTGCTCAAGACCAGGTTGGATGGGACTTTGAGCAGCCTGGTCTAGTGAAAGGTGTCCCTGACTAAGGCAGGGAGGTTGAAACTGGATGAGTTTTAAGGTCCCTTCCAACCCAAACCATCCTGTAATTGTATGGTCAGTGGTGCTTGGTTGGGTTGTGCTGTGTGAAGTGGAGCTCTAGAGAGGATATGAGGTTGCACAAAGTCCTTCACACCCACCACTGGCACCGTTTGTAATTATTATTTCCTATTCTCACCTCTGGATCCTGTTTAGATGCACACATGTAATGGAGGTAAAAGTTCTGCTTATTAAATTATGTCTCCATAAAGTGGAGAAGAGAGTGTACAGTGCAAAAATTTCTAAATTTCCCATCAAAATAGGGGTAAAATCACAATATCTAGAGAGGTAGATGGCCTGCTCCAGCTCCCCAGCAGCAGTAAGAGGCCATTTAAGGAATTTCACAAGCTTTTTGGAGGTGGGGGGATAACTATCTTATCAAGTATTTCATGGCTAACCTTAGGGAAAAAAATGCCTGTTAAAAACAGATTAAAGAGAATAGGCTTCTATATTTAACAAGGCCAGACAATATTAATATGCAAGTGCAGAGACATGGCTAATGAATAGGATTTGTTATTACTAAGGCAATCTATAACTTCTTTGAGTGCCACAAGTGGCAGGGAAGTCACTGCTGAAGTAACTGGAATTAATGAGCTGTCTCAGGAATTTTATCGAGTCCTCTATAAAAGTCTTTCCCTTGCTCCTGAGGAGATGGATATATTTAGAGAGAGGCAGAGAAAAATTTCCTTTGTATCTGCTTAAAGGCTGAATGATCCTTAAGGCCCTGAGCTTAGGAAGCTCTTCATGCTGAATTTTTATGGGAGCTTTGAACAGCATCAGGACCATTAACAAAGAAATACAGCTAACCTCTTCAATCTGCTGGTTTACCTTCTACAGCTCCAACCCATCAGGACTCTCTAGTGCATGAGCACGGTTAAAATAAGAGCAGTGACGTGAAAAGACTGGACTGGACATAGGTTTTGATGTAGTTTTTTAATAAGGACTCTACTCTGCAGCTCGCACAGAGGTTATTGTTTTGTGTTTTCCCAGGGCCAGATTGATTGAACCATCCTACACCAAACTAATTATTTATGTAGCAATTATAGGAGTTTTAGAGGAACACAAAAGCCCAAGGGTGTCAATGTAATTTGTCAGTGACTGGATCTCAGGTGGAGCTGCCTCATATCTTTGTTAGCTACACTGAAGGTGAGGAAGATGTGAAACCCCACTCTCCTCTCCTGTAGAGGACAGCTGATGCACACAGTTGTCACAGAAAGTAGTTACCCCTCCATATGTCCTACCTTGCAGTAATGGGAGGGTAAATGCATATTTATTAGAGTAGCCGTGCTATGGCTGACTTGGAGACAACTTATTCACATGCCCACGTCACAAAATGTTCCCTTTACATGTTCTCTTATATCGGAACTCTTGAGGAGGACTCAGGTTCACCCCCTTTTTTTGCTGCTGAGCTCTTGGTTTGAGCGAGATCTAACAGAGGGGCATCACACTTCTTTAAAAAGTATTTCCTTGAAGAAATTGAAAGGTCTCAAAGGTTCAGGGTGCGTGTTTGAGCAAATGTATATATGCATGTATTCATAATTTCCTGTGGCAACTGTCATCCTCTTTTTATTAAAAATTTCTCACACATATCTACAGATATATATATAAATTGCATGTAGGAGTTGTTCTCTCCTGTATCCTAAGAAGACTGCAGAATAAGTAAGGGAAGATACAGGGCAGAAATGTGCTTTCCTGATAATAAGACTGCGCCTGTGTTTAAAAGTGCCATCCATAACTAGCGCGAGCAAAGAGCAGCAATCCTTCTCTGGTTTTTTGCTCCTCTTTTACACTCAGGACTGTGGGTCATTGTGCTGATTTGGCACAGCCTAGTTTTTAGTAGCAATGAAGGGCCACAAAACTAGCTTCTGTGAGAAACTGCTAGAAGCTTCCACCTGTCTGGCAGAGCAAATCTCTGATGGCTCTGAAGATGGACATGCTGGTGGCCCAATTAGAGAAGTTAGTAACGCCTCTGTGACGACATATTTAAGAAGGAAATCAAAACAGTGCACAGGCAGTTTTTCCAGGGGTCGTGAGCCGCTGCCACTGGGACCATTCCCGGCGCCACACACAGCAATGTGCCACTGCCACCAGTTTGGCACTGCCCGTGGTGAGCCTTGCCTGCCTGGCTGTCCCCAGCCAGCCATGCCACGGGCAGAAGGGCAGCGGCGGCAGCGGCTTCTCCTTTTCAGCGCCCCGTATGAAGAGAGACATTAAATACCACAGCGGGGGCCATGTGGCCGGCAGCAGAAACATGGCGCGCGATTCCCTGACACAGAACCTAGACGAGATCAACCTCTCAGCACTGCAAGATGCTGCAAAAATCTTTGAATTAGTGGAACTTGTTGACAATAATACCTACGAGCAGCAATTTTTCTTCTAGTTGGAGAAAGAGGAGGAAGTGAGAACATGAGGAGAGAGACAACATGGCGGCACCAAGGTCAGGGAAAAGAAAGAGGGGAAGGAGGTGCTCCAAACGTCAGAATCAAAATTGTTCTGCAAGCGATTATGAGGACTATGATGAAACAAGCTGTCCCCCTATAATCAATGAAGACCATGGGGAGTGCAGAAAGCCACTTGCAGCCCGTGGAAAAGGTGCCAGAGCAAGTGGAAGCCAAAAAAAGCTGTAATCCAGTGGGAGACCCAAAGAGAGAGAGGGCCCCTGCTTCCAGAGAGAGAGAAAGAGGGCCCTTGCTTCCAAACAAGAGCAGCCTGTCCTTAAAAGACAGCACCCCATGAACTAGTGACCCATGTCACCACAGTTCTGGGAAAACTGTTTTACTTGTGGGACTCACGACATAGCAGGAAAAAAGACTCCTCTCCCTGAATGAATTGAAAAAAGATCTCGGGTAACGAACTGACCAAAACATGCCCCACCCCCCCCACACCATCTCCCTGCACTGTCAGTGGGAAGGAGGAAGGGACTGGAAAGAAAAAAGTGTTTTAAAGGCTTATTTTACTTCTCATTATCCTCCTCTGACTCTATTAACAATAAATTTACTTTATATCTTTAAATTTGAGCCTGTTTTGCCCTTAAAATGTTTTCTCCCCATCCTTATCTCAACTCATGAGCCCTTCATTTTTTCCCTTCCTCTGCTCAGCTATAGCAGAGGAGAGTGAGTGAATGGTTTTCATGGGTGCCTGGTGTTTTAACCAATGCCAAACCATGACAGTCATTACCCAGCAAGTACAGGAACCTGCCCAGCTGCAGCAGGTGGATCACTGGCAGCTGAGGATCTCTGCTTCCTGCTGGGAAGCAATGCTAGAAGAGCTCTGCTCCAAATGCTGCCGAGATGTGAGTGGAGAGAGAGTGACCAAGGGCCGGGTTGCAAGGCAGCCCTATGCAGACAGCAGAGACGCAAGCAGAGGGGGAAACAAGTCCTTTCACAAGGTTGATTCTGAGGGGCCTGGACAAAGAGCTGGAAGTAAATAGGTAAAAACCTTGTGATGCCTAAAGAGCTGTATGTGCAGACCAAATGAATGACATCATGGTTTGCCATAGTCTTTTTAAGATGCAACTTTAGGGTTCAAGAGATTTTTTCCAGTTAGGAAAAAATGGCAAGTACCTGTTTTCAACATTTCGAAGTATTTTTCTAAACCTCAGGTTGTTAAGCATGATTTTCTATGCTGGAGAGCCCCAACACCAAATGTGCAGGGGGCTGTCCTAGCACCCAGTACCTCCCAAATCTTTCAGTTTACTCCAGACACAAATGCCTCTCTGCTGTCAGCATTGAGCCCTGCACAGGGATGACAGGTACATGTGAGGTTACCTGCTGTCCAGAGACAAAGATAACCCCAGGGCCCAGAGCTGGACTCTTCTGGGAGGGAAAGAGTCTGTCTTCCACAGAAGAATGAAGGCACCAAATGCACTTCAAATGAGAGCTTCTAGCAGGCACTGGTGACACTTAAGCTATAAAAAAAAAACCCTTTTGTTTCCTGCTGAAACCTTATGAACCATGATTTGACACCTTTTCCACAAGCTTTGGAGCTGTGCGGAAGGAGGGAGGATTAGCCTTGAGGCAGGTCATGAGCAAGGACAGAAACTGGGTCTTGTTCATCACTCAGCTCATCATTTCTTATTCCAGGGCTAGTTATGAGATACGTTAATTTGAACTGGCAGCAGATTTTGCAAAACTACATCTCAGAACACCAGTCAGCCCTAAAATTTGCCATGGAATTTAGTTTTTATGTTATTAAAACCTTATAATGAAGTTTTACAGTGTAGATCTTTCTTCAAGCTTTGCTGCAGTGATGTTCAATGCTAGTAGAGAACAGACACACTCCAAAAGGTGAAGGCTGGGATTTTATTTCTATTAAGTGTCTTGTGCTTGGCCTTTATGTCCCCACAATGTAGGACATTAAGAAATGTGGGGATTATGTCCACAGAATTTGCAGCATCGTTCTTTTCATGTATGTGACAGAACTACCCAGACCTTTTATGCAGGAACAGAGCATTTACTGTTAATGATACTGGAACCATTTCTGTGACATCTTCTTTTTGTCTAGAATGTATGTATTTTATCCTCTCTTTGTAAAGGTAGTTCCACCGAAGTGGTTACCATTCTTCAGGGAATCTTCCCTGCAGAGGTTGCATTTCCCTGTTGAAACCACAGACACCTGTGGAAAACATCTTCCCGTGTGCCTGTGGAGGCTGAGGCACTGTTGCAAACAGCACAGCTTTGTTCCTGCTGTTTTAGGAGGGAGCTGCCAGAAGGGAACGGGATACAGGGCCTGGGCAGGGCAGGCACACCCAGGCAGAAAGGAAGCAGAGCTGCTGGGTCTTGAGGAGTAGGAAGGAGCTGGATGAGTGAACTTTCTGCCCAGCAGCCCTTGTAGCTGAGGTGGATGCCTTGCCCTTGCCTGCTAATCACAGCTCTTCCCTTGCCACCCAGCCATATGTGGGGGTCACTGCGGGGTGTGATGCCCCAAAGAAGAGGCTGTGAGTGACAGCAGGGGCCTTGTCCATCTGAGGGACCCTTGCACTGGGTGCATTGTGCTAAACTCACTGCCTGACAGGCTTCACCTCTTTATCTTCCTGTCCTCGTGTTGGTGATGCTGGGAATACTGAGTCTGTGTAATTAAGACACAGCACGCCTTGTTCAGCAGGTTTTTATTCCCAAGGGTTGCCTCTGCTACTCTCTGTGGGGACCTTTCCCTTGAGCCAGGCCTCCAGGATGGAAATGTGTTCTCAGAAGTACATGCCAGTGTGGGTGATTTTCCAGGCAGTGAACATCTCTGTGGGAAGTGTGAGCACCCCTGGATGCCCCCAGGCAAGGGATGAGGGAAAAGCCTGTATGCTGATCCTCACTGGAGACCTGTGCTGGAAAAGGCAGGGAGATGAGGAGGGGGCATACCCTGGGTGGGGTTTTGTCCCTTCTGTAGCAAGGGCAGGGCTAACTGTGTAAGCCAGCCAGCGCAGCTCATAATGCTGGGTGTCAGGAGATGGAGGGGGTTGCACACTCCTACCTTGCAGGCAGGTAACATCAGCTGCCATGAGCATTTCCTGCTGCAACCCATATGTCCTGGAAGCAGACAGCAAAATCCTGGCGTCTGGTACCTGCACGGCTCAGGGCCCATCACTGGTGGCCTCTGGGTCATGTACTGGTGGCTGCTCTGCCCCCTTGACCTGCCCCACTGCTGGGTCGAGCCTGGGCTTGGAGAGTGGGAATACTTGTAGGGACAGCCCAGAGGGACTCCATGTCTACAACATCTTAACACTTTGTCTGAATGCCTGAATGAAGAAAAACATTAAGTGAACCACAGTTTTGTTCTGCAGTGGCTCAGAAGCAGAAGCTGGGGAAGGGATAAACTTCATCTTGTTTTTAGTATTTTTAATATTGCGAACTCCTGAGTTCTTAGCCTTGGTATGCTTAATGATGTTTCAGTGCTTATAATGTAGTTCTAAATTTTATGTAATAACTAAATAAACACCCACTGGTACTTGAGGTACCCTCTAAACAAGGTTCAGCAAAGCTCCTTTTTCCTACTAGGCGATAGCTGGACCAATGATTTGAAGGTGGAAAATGTTAAAGCAGCACTTAGCTGCCTTTAGTGTGATGGGAGAAAGCCTGGTGAGACACTTGCTAGCCTCAGGATGTTCCCTCCCTGTGTTGTGACAGAGGAATCACTGAAAGGAAAGCTCACTACTCATTCACATAAGGACTTCACTGAAATTTCCCCAAAGCTTTTAACAAGCAAGAAACACATCTTAATAAGCAAGAAGTACAGAAAACCTCTCTGTAACTTTAATTGCTGGTCTGTAACTCTGGAATTGGCAATCTCACTTTTAATGGGTGTGTTGGTTTAACACAGCCTGGTTTTTAGTGTGGGCAGTGAGAGGAATATAGGACT
>VWZT01005323.1:602160-625693 GCA_013397055.1 Pachycephala philippinensis | reverse complement strand
TTTATAGGCATTGGCTGCGCAACAGCTTCAGTTTGTCCTTGTTTCTGTCCTGTGGTACTGCATTGCCTTCAGCAAAGTGTCTACAAATCTGTACATTAAGTGCTATATTTAAATTGTATTTTTATGGCAAATGCAGGTTCTTAATTAGCATTGAACAAAATTGGTAAGGAACGTTTGATGATCCCTGGAGCCTACTGCCTAAAAGATGTAAAGCAAGGAAGGGATATGCCACTTCTTTTTTTGTGTGGGATAAACAGTATATTCTATGGTTCCCAAGTCAGTCTATGAACTGCTCTAAAACAAATCCAAATCTTCACTTTTTTTGCAATTCTGATATTTGTTCTGGTTTTTTTTTCTCATGAACTATATTTAAAATAAATCTAGTCTCTTCTTTTGAGCTTGCAAACACTCTAAAAATCAGCAATAGGGAGCTGCCTCCTTATACACTAATGCTACATTAAATTCAGCACCAATAAATGATTTACACTGGAATGATTTTCAGAAATACCAAATTAATGAAAACACTTTTTTTATCTCGCTGTTTACCCACGTTCCACCAGACTCCGTCTCTCCAAGCCCCAATACTATCAGCAATACAATCATACATCAATAATACAAAAAATACATAAAATATTAAAAATTAAAGAGCGGAGGAAAATGAATTACATTTGCTTTAAAATAGAACAGCGCTGTTGTACTGCCTGCATTAGATACATGATAATTTTTTATGTAATTCTATATTTAGCCTGGTGCTGACTGCCCTGAATGGTGCTCCTGAGGAAACCAGGTGTGTTTGGTTGGGTGTTTGTCCCCATTTCACTGCTGATGACACTGGTCTGAATTGCATCCACAGAGGGCATCTTGTGCCTGTGCCTCCTGCAGCATCCAGCCACAGCCTCATCAGATGCACCTGAAGGAGTCAGTCATCCCTAAGTAAAAGTGACTATTGATAATTAATTAATTATGGGTTATTGTAACTGTCAATTAAATATCTACCGACTGCAGATATTTACCATTCCTGATACAAGGATATCCTGGATATAATTTCTTTGCTTATGTGGTAGGAATTTTCATGTTACCACAGAATCATTGAGGCTGGAAAAGACCTCCAAGACCATCGAGTCCAACCTTTGACCAAACACCACCTTGTCAACTAAATCATTACATGGGGAACTCCCTCAAAATCCATTGTATGAAATCTCTGTGTTAAATACTCTAAATGGAAAGGTCTCATTCCTTCACAAAAGAAATATGGATGCATGTCCTACATCTAGGAGGACAGTAGGGACATTCATCCCACACATCCAAGTTGGGCACGTGCATTTATAACTGTATTTTACCAGGTGAGCGAGTAGGAGAGAGAAGCTTAATCATGCCATGCCCCTTTAATTAATCCTTAATCATCAATTCACATCTACTGCACGTCCCTCAAGTGTTATTTTTTTTCCACAACATTTACCTTAGCGTATATTTCAACATGTGTTGCTCGTTTTATGACTTCAGAGAGGATGTGGTTATGGTCTGACAGAAAGGAAGCTTTGCTGTAGATGGGAAGATAAAGCTCAAAGCACCTACGCTGCCTCTTGAACACCTTTTTTTTTAATTAACTGTCTTCTTTCTCGTGTTTCTGTCTTTGACGGGGCGCACAGCACAGGCTTCCCATGTCCTGGGAGACAAACATTCTTGGCTCAGCCATGAATAACTGTGTGCTCCTGGAGGAACTGCTGATCAAGAAATCCCAGCAGAAGAGAAGGACTTCACCCTCCAACTTTAAAGTGCGCTTCTTTGTCCTGACCAAATCCAAGCTGGCTTACTACGAAGATCGCCACGGGGTACGTCAGTCATTTTCTCTCTCAGAGTCATGGAAGGAAGGATGAAATTTGTTAAAGGGAGGGAAGGATGCTAGTGGAGGGAAGGATGATCTGTGTTAAATTGTGTTAATTTTCTGGTCCTTGCTACAGCACCATGCACTGAAAATTGGTCAGATGGGTCATTTAGAGCTTCTGATCAGAGGGCATTTGGTGTGAATGGAGGAATAAGACTACTTTGCCAATTCGTAGGAAGGATCTCGTTTTGTTGTAGGAATTTGGCACGGGCTGTTGTAACCAGTGTGTGTAAGAGCTGTGTGAGCCTGTGCCTGGCACCTCACAGGGCACGGGGAAGAGGTGTTTTGTGAAGGTCACAAGTGTACCTTGATTGTATCTATGAAAAAATAATCCACAGATCTTCCCTCTCATTCTTTTCTTTGGGGCATCAGGCCGTTGGAGATCCATCTTGTATTTTAAAATAAATTCAGCTACCACGTGTAACATGTCTAGCCTTTGGAGCTAGCTTCAGATGGGCTGTGATGATGAGATCCAAGCTCAGGGCAGGCTTTGTTTCCCCGAGTTTGCATTTTGCTGATTTGCTAAATATGAGGAAAATTAGAAGTCAATCTGTGCACCCCATTGTGTTTAGTGCTCTAGTGAAGTGAGAATTATTTCTTTCTATTTAGCTGGATGTTTGCTGAGCCTCGTTACGGCTGTAAATAATCTTGCTTGTTTTCCAACAGTCTCTGAACGTGCTGTTAATCCATTATGTTTAGGCACTGTTCCTGTAGGGAGACCAGAATTGGGATTGTGCTGCCTTGGATCCTGCACTGGCAACTTCAGACCATCTGATCTTGCTCAGTTGCAGAAAATTAAGTAGAAACAGAACTCAACAAGAAAAGTACGATGTGCCCTCGTATTTCATCACAGCCTATTTGGGGTTATAAACCAGCTTTAAAGGTTAAAAGTCATTTTTACCTGCATGTTAGTTGTCTGAAATATGCCCAATGAAATGTTTTTCTTGCTTTTATTTTATAGTCCATGTTTTCCTTACCTCCATTTTAAACAGGGCACTATACATTGCTGCATACTGTGACTGTATATGGCTTGAGACTATCTTTGTCTGTTCTCCAAACTGTTTTTCAAATGCCATTTTATTAAGATTTTAAATTCCATTATAACTATTCCACTTAATTATTCAGGGTTAAATTTTGAAAAGCATCTAAATGATTCTGCTGTAGGTGCTTAGAGAAATCTTCACAACTAGTTTTCTTTGGTGCTTTCTGAGTCTTGGTGGACTTGAGATTAATTCAACATACACTGGGCCTAGATACTTTTGCAGTAGGTGTCTGGTCAGCATTTTTAGGGACTGAAATAATTTGGAAAATTTGACTCAGTCACTTTAAGTGGGGCATAGACTTCACACACTGTGTTTTTGGAAATTTCCCCCCTAGTCTTCCAAAAGGTCATTTAGGTGAGATGAGGGGGATTATCCACTTTATCTTATATATTATATATTTTTAAAATGCACATATTATACATGTGTAGACATGTGTAGGTAAACACACATACAACTTTAGAACCTTGTGCACATTTGAGGGGTGGCAGGTATATTTATACAAATCACAGGGCTGATTTTCCATTAAATGATAATATTTTTTCTCACACAAACTATCAAAATCAGGTTGTTATTTATTGTTATAAATGGAAAGAATTTGTCACGAAGTAGAGAAGAATTTGTCCTGTGAAATACTCCCAGAACCAATCATTAGCCTCTTCAGTAACCAAAATTGGAGCATCCTGGTGAGACCTCTGCATGGTCAGGTCATTGCTGTGCTGGAGAGGAAAGCGTGGGGCAGCCCATGCAAGAACCATCTTGTTTAGTGCTCAGAATGGAGGGAACCCTCAGCATTGGAGTTCACAGCCAGGGGAGGGAGGATCCCAATCATCCCTGCCCAGCACATGGGCTGTGCCATTCCCAGCAGAGCACCAGGACCAGGGACCACGTGCAGGTGTTGAAATCGATGCTCTGTGCTGCTCATTCTCTGGTGCAGGCCCTGGCACAGGCTCAGCTCTGCTCCACAGGGACTCTCCCAGATAATAACTGGGGCTGGCAGAGGTCAGAGCAGGCTGTCACTATTGCCAGGGGGCAGTTTGCATGTGACCCTGCTCTGGAGGTTTAGGGACATGGCTGTTCTCTGCCAGCTGGCTGCAGTGATGGGGAGCATCCATATGGACTGACATATGGATGGGCCCAGCAAATGTCTGGGCTTTTAAAGCATCTGTTTTTCAAGGGAAATCGCTGGGGATGTTTTCTCTGAGGGTTTTCAATGAGTTTCTTTAAGAACCCCTTACCAACCTGTCTGGTGGATTCCTGTACTCAGAGTTTTGTACTGTACAGTTCCCACCTCTCCAGTCCCATGTCAGTCAGTAACAACAGCCTGTGCATAAAGTCAGGTAAAACAACAACTGAACTGCTTAAAAGTTTGAGAAGTCCCACTGATTTCAGTTGGATGATTTAAAGTAAAGTACACACTTATGTGTTAAGCCCTGGTTTGCATGTTCTGCCTGTATTTAACAGGGTTTAGCACCCAGTCCCTTTCTCTGCATTTTTAAATAATGGGTATAAAAAGACATATAAGAATTTATTGTATCAGTCCAAAACAGGGAAATAAGCAGGCCAAAAGGGTACAGGGATAATTCTGCAGATGATACCCAAAGCTGTCGAGACAACTGACATCATAAAGGCAGGGTTTTTGCAGTAACTGTAATGGCATTTTCACTGTAATTTTCATCTTTCTGCCACAGCTGACAGAGAGCACTGTTCTCCTCAGGGGACAAGCACACAGTCACCCTTAATGTTAATGAAAGATATTTACATGTCTCATTAGGAGAATGAGCCCCCAATAACTGACAACAATAAGAAGCTGTGTTTTCTGGAATTCATTATGCAGTGCACAATGCAGGGCTGCCTCAACATAAAGCAAAGCCCTGATAACAGGCACATATATTCAGCCCCCGTCTCTGCTAAAAGACATCAGAAGTGCCTTTATTATAGCATGCAAATCAATTCCAAAGGCAAAAATTATTTGTTTCAGGGTCTGATTTTGTAGCTACTGTACGTGTGAGTAAACAAGCTCATGGGAGTAATAATTTTAACTATTTCCATGAGTTTGATCCTCTCCACAACAATGGATAACACAGACACTGTGATACTCTCAGGGTACATTTGCTGCTCTGCAAAAGCATCAGAGAAGGGAATCCCTTTGGGGAGGTGTCTGGGACAGAATTTCAAATGTCCTTTCTTAAGCAGAAGTATTTAGAATGCTGAGTTATCTATATCTCCTCCACCCAACAGTTTATGGTTCTTGGTAAATCATTCAGGCACATAAATATTTTGAAATTGTATATCTTCATGCACTTGTGGGCTATTATTAGTCCAGCTTATAAAGGCAGCAATGAAAGGCTCACCCAGAGAAAGCCAAGTACTCTCTTCATTTACATCAGCACTATTCTTCCTACACTGGTCAGATGCTCAGGAGGTCACACAGAATGAGTCAGCCTTGTCCTGGGCTCTTTCATTCAGGTCTTTGATACTCACATATAAAGATGGCAAAGATGGCATTTTAGTGTGCCTTGAAATCTGCTTTCAGTCTCTTGTTACATGAGAACAAATGAATAAACTTGGCTGAAAAGACTTTTATCAGCATCCCAAAAATGCTCCAGCTGCTCTGTGGCATTATCTACACGTTGGGTTGCTTGCAGCAGTCCAGCTACCACGGGAACAAAAGCAGGGCTTTGCTCCTCAGGCCAGTCCCTTTTACCTTGATTATTCTTACACAGAATCCGACTTGTCCATCCTGCCACAGAAAGACTTGGTTTTTTCCCCAACATTCTAATGTAAACAGACTAAAACTTTTCTTCTGAAGCTCTCCATTCTGGTATTCTTGTTAATTAGGGTGGCCATTCATACCATTTCTCATTGCTTTGTGCATTCTGAATACCTTAGCAGTCATGAAGCTGCAGTCCTCACCTAAAGGGAATTTAATTATGGTTTTAAAGACTACCTTCCAAAGAAATACAACTGACTAGAGATGTCATTCTCCATCACTTGTCATGTATTTATTAACTAGTTCTGTTTGCTTGCCAGAATATGCAATACCATTTGTTTTCTGATGCGTATCTCCAACTAATTTATTAATAATACACCTATCAACCACAAAGAAGTCAGGCTTGGCATCTGCCTGCATCACCCATTGCAATGAATTTTTATGTAATAAAATCAATACAACCCTAAATAAGATGGAGACAAAGCACAAACCTATGCCTTAAAGTCTAGTAAATCTCTGAAAACTTAACATGAAGCTTTTAATAATCCAAGTTGTATTATTGGAGTTGCGGGAGGATGAAGTTGGAATTGTTTGTCACAAGGAGCCTCGTTTCTACTGTGAAATCACAGAATCATGGTCATGCTGGTTGGAAAGCACTTAAATTCATTTAGTCAGGTTTCTTGCCAGGATAAGATCAGCACTCAGAGCAGGACTGTCACCAACACCAGAACAAGTTGGCTGTGACACTGACTGGCCACTGCTTCAAAGCCAAGGACAGAGATTCCACATCTTTCAGCAGCCCATTCCGATGCATCTTATCCAATGTTCTTCTGGATATTTGCAAAGTTCCCATCTATTGCTGTTCTCATTCACCACTCCTGCAGCAGCACCCTGATTCAGGGTCACAGTGATATTGTCTAGACAGGATTGCCTTGAGCAAAATGCAGGTTCTCTGTGTCTGGTGTCTGTGGCCTTTCTAAGGACACAAACGTGTGGTAAAGTGGGGTAATAAAAATAGCTCCTTTTTCCTGGAATAAATAATTTTATCTTCCAGAATATGATTATAATAATTTTCTACTTGCCCCTTCTGTGCATGCCCAGTTCTGCCTCTACTAGGTCCTTTTCCATGTATTTATTAGTCTTTAGTTTTTGAAGAAAATTTTTTAAAATTCCTTCTGAGCAATGGTCTCGCAGCAAATGTCAGATACTTCCATTTTGTTTAAATTACAAAGCTCAAAGCTTCCTTCTGTCAGAGAGCATTAAGAATGTGGCAAAATCTTCAACCCATGTTTTCTTTTATATCTTGAAGAAGTAAGGAGTGACTCCTAATTTGAATATACGACAATAAATATGAGGTTTCCAAATAGTTACCTTTTATTAGACTTCTCTATTGTGGCCATTTTTTGCTCCCAGTGCCTTTGACTTTGCTTTATATTGCAATCAACGCTGTAAATTATTTTATTGCAATGCCTGCTTGTTGCTTTGCACTCTTTCATCCTTTCTGGCTGATTTTTAATTTTGGCCTTAAAGCTTATATTTTTTTTCATGTAAAAGTGATGTCATACAGTTGATTTAATTTAGCTTCTTTTCTTTCTCTGAATCCTTCATTCACTGCAATCCACTGCTCCCAGCCTTTGCTGGAGTCAAGAACAGCTTTGAAGAAACTAATACAGTATTCAGGAGTTGTTCCATGTGCTTTTATGTAACATAAAAGACTTATTTCCATCATATTAGAAAGCTCATTTGAAAGCCAAGAATCTTCCTTTTTTTTTTTTTTCCCCTTCTGTTTCTTGATGATGGCATTGATTTTCTTGTCCAACCACTTGTTCTGATTGTAGAGATGGGTACCCTAATAACCATCTCGGACAAGACCTGAGCCAAAGGGAACTCTGGAATTGGATTTGGTGGAAACACAAGGCTGGACCGGGTCTGTAGGACTGTGTAAGGATAGGAAATAGTTGAATAGAGGCATCTCAAGCACCAGTTGCAGATGGTTTTGTTATTTAACACAATTCTGCGCACGCTGCATTCAGAGTGTGCCCACCCCTAAAACACCTTCATGTTCTTTAGATGGGAAAACAGCACAGAATAGAAAACTATTCTTTTAGTTCAAGTTGAAGGACAAAATAGTCATGATGGACAGGTAAGACAAGCAGACACATTTAGGGATTTAAATATCAAATGTAACAAAATATGCTGGAGGTGTTAAAATATAACACAAATGCCAGGGTTTTACAGAAAATCCCATTATTAGCAATTATCACTCTTCTCCAATTTTCCTTTAGAACAGTTACCATGACAGAAAATGCAAAATGCCTTACAACTTTCTTGTAAAAATCAATTTGCTCAATGTAGTTTTCAGATGTAATTTAAAAATCAGTTACATTGTTTTATTTCCCATAAACACTGAAACTATCAGTGTTCCTAATGAGAAAACTCCCCAAAATACCGAATGAAGATAGTGTCCAGGCAAAGTTGCTATGAATCCAGCACCCAACAGTTCTTAATATCCTTCCACATTCCACAGATAAGGAATATGATAAGAGATAGAAAGTAATTGTATCAACACAGTGCTCAAGGAGCTTCAAGTTCAAGCTCAAGTCTTTTGGTCGGTGGAAAAATACTTTAGCAGGAGATCTACCATTAAAAATAATTCCATTTTGTTCCAGTGATATCTCATAAGCTTCTCGTTACTATTTCTACATCAAGAAATTCCTTTCCAAATTTTTCCAGAAGCTCAGCAAGGCCTGGAGAAAAGTCCTTGAAAGGCAGGAACAGGTCACTCATTGAAAAGGCTGAAGCTGACCAAGCCAGGTGAGCTCTCTGCCATGGGGAGTTCCACCTTGCACAACCCCCAAAATCCGCTGCTGCCTCTGTCCAGGCTGAACACCGAGCCCAGCCAGAGCAGAGGGACAGGGAACAGGTGACACAGGGTCAAAGCAAAGATCCTTCATCTACTAAATCACCAATTAAGTACTGTTCTTTCTAGTCAAGACAATAAGTGAAAACAGGGAATGAAGTTTGGCTCAGATTCTTACCAAANCAAATTCTAAACAAAAAAAAAAAAAAAAACAAACACCCTGATAGTACAGAGAAGGTCATGAAATGCTTTCATTGATGGAAATGTTTCTGTGGTCGAGCTTGCTGAGGACTGGAATCTCCTACCTTGCTCCACCCCAGCAATAAACCAGGTTTCCCCTACCCTCCTACCAAGGAGGCATTGCCAGCACTGCACAGGAAGGGAGGCACAGGAGATGGGGACGAGAGGCAGGGAGACAGAAGGTGAGCACAAACACCACTGGGCAAGGAAAGCCAAGCTGCAGCATGGACAGCCCTCGGTAGGCACTGCTGCTGAGGGGATTGGGGCCACACAAATCTTCAGTGGCTTAGTTTTCCCCTCACCAGAACAAAAGAAAGAAGATCCAAGTTGTTATGTAACTTTTGACCGAAGCCAGCTGTATGAAGCACAGGGTGCTGCCTTCCTGACAGAAAATGCTGCCTTTGGTCTCCTCCTCTGCTCCGTGAGATAAGGCTCTGTCCCCGCTGCCTCTCCTCTCCCCAGCCCTCTGCTCCCAGCACTGGGGGCTCCCATTTGGCCCCTCTCCCTTCCCTCTGCTCCCAGCACTGGGGGCTCCCATTTGGCCCCTCTCCCTTCCCTCTGCTCCCAGCACTGGTGGCTGCAGCTTTTGCCAGGGCCCTTTGACAAACATAGTGGGGCTCAGCAAAACCTGTGAGCACCCACTGAGGGACCTTCAGCCCAAACACTCGCTGCAGAGCGTTTCAGCCCCAGATCTTACAAGGTCTCAGACCTTTGTGAAGGCTGAGGGTGCAGGGCCGTGGTCAGGAAGTGTGATCACAAGCAGACCTGTGTCACCAGCAGTGGCCACTGACGGCTGCCTGCCCTCTCACCATGAGCTCCACGTCCCTGCCCCTGCCCCAGACCTGAGCTGGAGGGGAGTGATTCATTTTTGGGGTGAGCAGCAGTGCTGGGGGTTGGTTTTAGCACACGACAGACACCAGGCAGCTCATTCCTTGAGCAGGCACAGGGAGATGCCTCCTCGTGCTGTGGGGTAGGGCTGTGTCCACTGTCCCATGGCCAATTGTCCCAGCACCTAAAGCAGTCAGGGACCACCAGAGTCACCTGGTTTATGCAGGAGAGACAAACCAAAGGATTTATCAGTGAAAGAGCTGCCGGAGCTGTGTGGCAAGAGGAGGTAGAGCACCAAAGATGAAGACATCAATGTGTTGGGCTTGTGATGCACCTGGCTCCTTCCAGAGCTGTTCCCAGAACTGATGCATTGCAAATAATGGACCAAAAGAAAGCAAGCAGGATGGGATAAACTGCAGCACACATGCTTCTCCTCCTGGGACAGCAGCCTGCCCTGGTTCTTTCCACAGCAAGACCACTGATGCTTTTACTCACCAACCAGCTAAAACATCCACCCAATTACACTCTGGGCAGACTGAAAACAACAAATGGAGATCTGTCAGCATGTTTTGTCTCACTCTTTTAGGAACAAGTCTCTGAGGTTTTTCAGAGGCCGTTTTTAAGAGGCTTTTCCTCTCCCCTTCCTTCCAAATGGGCCTGTTGCTTTTGTTGGATTAAAGTGCAGTCAAACATCCCAAAAGCAGGGATATGTTTAGTTTCCAGCCCAGTTTCTGGGTAATGCCTGGTTTGTGAGTGGTAATTCCAGTTGTTTGTCCTGCTAGAGGACTGTAATTGCTTTCTATCAGCAGGGTCCCATCTGCTGAGGATCTGCTGGGCAGTGCTCTGGCTGTGAGACACACCCCGATGTTGTGCCACAACATGAGATTATGAGGAGCTTCCATCGCTGAATTGTGTGATTAAAAGGAACACAGTGGGTCATGAGAGCTGCAGGACAACTTCACAAAGCTCCTTGAGAAGGCTGGACCCTGTCTTTTGGCAGAGTCCAGAAAAGCATCAACAAAAACCAGTCTGCAGGGAAAGAGCAGAGCCTGTGCCTGGCACAGCATCGCTTGCTAAAGCCTCAGGGGAAGAATGCATGTGGGTAAACCCCGGGACTTCAAAGGAATGAGATGAAGGAGGGTTCAGCGCTAGCAAAATTGAAGGTTTTTATAGGATATAAATGGCTTTGTGTCTCATCAAAAGGGTAGAAGTCCCAGGGGTAGAACAAATGATAGAGGAGGTTTTGCAGAAGAGACAGAGGAAGCCAAGTCTGAAAGAAAGAAGTGAATAGATAAGAATGAAAGGAAATAGATGGTGAAAATGGGGTGCAGTAAGGCCTTCTAAGGCTTGCCAGCACTCTTGAGAGTTAATTGGTATTTACATTTAGGGGTGCTTTAAAGCCTTGGGTTTCTTGATTTAGAGGAATCCCACACCCCATAGAGCTACACAGGCAGATGTTGTCTGCAGGAGACAGTCCTGGCAGTAAATCCAGAGACACTGGTTAAACTGCAAGCAAATACAAATACAAACCCCAAACGCACCAGCAAAGGCCAGCAAGAGCAATGTGAGACCACACTGTAATAATTTCCCTCTTTTGCCTCAAGTCCAATTGCACAAAGGCAAAATACCCAGCCAGTCGTGCAAGAATTGAGGCTTGAGGAGCCTCGGGGCCTCTCTGTTTTGAGGCTGTTTGACAGTGCTCTGTGGCAAACCTCCCCCCATCTCCAGAGGCATCAGCTGCTGCCCTGGTTTAGGCTGAATTTAACCCTGAAAGGTGGCAGAGGAGCAGCAGTGGGGGTGGCACAGGGGTGGGGACAGCTGCTGCCAGCGGGGCAGAGCTGCAGCGGGGTGGTGACAGAGGGAGCAAGGGGCAAGAGGGAGCTGGAGGGGATAAGACACAAAGATTTGGGGTCCAAGGGAGGGTCAGAAGGTTTCCAAAGTCTTGCTGTGTCTCTGCGTGATGACCTGTGGCAGGTCCAACGCAGCAGCTGAAGTTCAGGCTCTCTCCTGCTGGCAGTGTTTGGAAAACAGAAGCTTTGCAGAGTTTTGGTGCTCTTAAATCTCACTGATTTCCGTCACGCTGTCCCAAAGCCGAGCTGGGGGACAGCTCGTGTTTAATCCCTACTGAAAATGAATCAAAACAGGAAACCAGCTCTCTCTGAAGAGCAAACTCGTGTGTAGTGGATCCTGCAGAAGCAGCAGAGGCTGAGCCTCAGCTCTGCTCCCACCAGCTGCCCTCACCTCTCTCTTGCAAAAGCTGAGTGCCACTGGCCATGGAGCCATGGGGTGGGGATCCCACAGGGATTTGGGTACACCAAGGAAGCTGGGATACTTGAATATCTGTTTTTTTACTCTTTCTCCACTGCCCACACTGTTATTTGGGTACCTGATATACAGTGAATAGAAGTGCAGCAGAGGATGCGAGAGAAACAGCTTTGTTGGCAAGTTCTTGAGGATAATATTTATTTCAAAATTCCCTGTTGTTTTTTCCTAGCTGAAAAGCCAGACAAAACAAAAATAGAGAAACGTTGTCATTTTTTTGGAAAACAGATGAAGTAAAAATGTACATTTTGGATGAAATGAATAGTTTTGAAATTCTTAGTACCCAAAATTTTTAATAACATATTTATTGGTTTATATCTTTTCAGTATGAAACAGGGGTGTAGTAAACTGAACATTTAATGAAAGCAGTTCTTTTTTGGTTAAACAGGGATTTCATTTTGCTGGAATAAAGTAAAAGCTGAACTTAAACCAAAGGTTTTGACTGGTTCTCTAAGAATCCATGTGCTGAGTTGAAACATATGTATGTGCATATATGTATGTGTATGTGAATTCATATAGAGGTGCCATGTATAAGAATTATTCTTTATACTTTTACATGTCTTACATAATCAGTTAATTTGCTTCTGCTCCATTAAAACTAAATCTCCCACGGACATGACATTCTGGTCTAATTATTCACTTAATCCACAATCATTAGCATCAACCAAGTGCTTTTCTCTGTCTTTTAGAAAAAGAGGACTTTGAAGGGTTCTGTGGAACTTTCCAGGATTAAATGTGTGGAAATTGTGAAAAGTGACATCATCATTCCCTGTCAGTACAAATACCCTTTCCAGGTGAGTCTGTCTGTTGACCGTACTGAGAGAGGTACCACTTCATTTTGTATTTCAGTAACAGTTCCTTCACAGTGCAGCCATTAATGAACCCAACACTGGGTTCTTGATCAGAACCTCTACTCCAGTTTAAATAATCAAAAGTCAGTGAGGTTAAGAGATGCTTCTGAACAGTCCCTGCTACTCCACTTCCCCCCATCATCATTTGGCACATAACTTGTTGGTAAGAGGGCTGCTGCCTCTTTCCTCTGGTAGCTCCCTTGTGACCAGAGTATCTGGGACTGCTCCTCAGGGCTGGCTCCTTTCTCTTCCCCTCTCTCCAGATTGTCCATGACAGCTACATCCTCTACGTGTTTGCCCCCAACCGCGAGAGCCGGCAGAGATGGGTCCTCACGCTGAAGGAAGGTAAAAAACTCCTGTGCCCACCTCATTGTGGAAGGTGCTTGTGTCTGACCAGCTTTCTCACAAATAATGCAGAGAAAACGTGCAGGAGGAGTCAATGTCTCCTTTCTCAGCAGGCAAAGTGGTAGTGGGTCATAAAATCGAATTGCTTGTAAAGCTGGTGGGGGTGTTTTCAGCAGAAATTCGGACGTGGAATGGTTTATCTGGGGACCTTAGTGTCTGTCAGTGTCTGCAGGGAGGTGTCAGAGGATGGACCAGGCTCTGCTGGGTGGTGCCAAGCAACGGGACAAGAGGCAAAGGACAGAAATGATGCCCAGGAAGTTCCACCTGAACATGAGGAAGAAGTTCCCTGTGCAGTGACTGAGCACAGATTGCCCAGAGAGGGCGTGAGGTCTCCCTCCCTGGGGATATTCCAGAACCATCTGGACACAATCCTGTGCCATGTGCTCTGGGACGACCCTGCTTGAGCAGGGAGGCTGGAATAGGTGACCCACTGTGGTCGCTTCCAGCCTGACCCATTCTGGGATTCTGGGATTTGTGTCTTTCTAGAATAAACTCTTAATAAGTTACTGCAATTTCAGGTTTCTTATTCAGGAAGAGACAAGGATTTTCCTATGGTTAATTTTTTTAAAATAACCTTTTCTACACAGAAAATTTTTCAGCTCTTATTAATAGACTTTTTTGGTTAGGTGACAACCTATCTAGATTATTAAGGAACATTTTTGCGGGCAGCTTTCATTTCCTGTTCACCTCCTGCATTGTGCTGTGGTTCACTCACATGGTGCTGCAGTAACCAGCACTGGGGGCAGAGACAAGCAGGGTGCTTGACGTGAGGAAGGTGTCTATTAGTTACACAAAAACTGCACCAGGCTTCTGTCATAGCTTTTTTCTGTTTTACAGCACTGCTGCTGTATTGTTCCCTCTGAAAACATTGTGCCTGATGGAGATGTGAAGTCCATGCATTAACTCTTGCAATCAGAGCAGTTATTCCCCTGCTCCAAGCTTCTACTTTATCACCTCTTCTCATTCAACATTTGGAGACTGTCCCCTCCCTTGGACAATTTGAACAGTTTCTTGAAACAGGCCTGCAGAAATTTTTTTTGTTATTCTTTTCAGGGAAATTATTATTACAGATAGAGAGCCTGAGCCTCAAAAAGAAGGGCTGCAATCACTCATGCAAACATTCTAGACCGGGATTCACATGTGCAAAAAGTGTTTGGTGCTGGTGAATGCCAGCTTGTACAGCTCCTTCTGGACACCAAGGCAAACCAGCAAGTGTCTTTGGAATCGTCAGTATATGGCCTTCTGGGTTTTATTTCTTTTTATGTGAGCCTCCTTCTCTGGTTTTGGTGTTTTACTATTTTAAAGGGAGAGTCACATTAGTAAGATTCTGTTCTACCACAGCACAGAGACATGGGCTCCATCACCTGCAGGAAGTTTATTACTTGACATCACTGGTGGCATTCCCTCCTTTTGGGAGAAAGGAAAACATCACTGGAGGACGTTGATAATGTTCACCGAAGCTTCATTTGAAAATAACGAGAAGCTTCTTTAAAGAACAGATTATTTCCATTTAGTTCTAGATGACTTTTAGAACTAACGTGGATGCAAATAAATTAATTTTCCCCCTTCTATTTCTCCTCCTAATGTTTTTCAGAAACCAGATACAACAACAGTTTGGCTTCCAAGTGTCATCCAGATTTTTGGTTAGATGGCAAGTGGAGATGCTGTGCTCAGACAGAGAAGATGGCAGCTGGCTGTGTGTTGTATGACCCCACCAAAAATGGTACAGGACTTGTTAAGACCATTCTGACCTTGAAAATATTTATTCCTAGCAAAAGTAAAGGAGTGAATCTCTCTTGTACAGAACATCAAAAAATGTGGTGCTACATTTCCATAGAGAGACATGTTCCTGTCTTCTTGAGATATTCTGGCTGATCTTTTACTGAATGTGGCATTTTCTTCTTTTGAATTCACATTTTCCTCTGTGTCATGCTTGGTGCTGGTTTTGGAATGAGATGGAGAACTAAGAACTTGATCAGCTGTGGTCAGTCAATAAGCCATAACAACTTTCTTGAGATAAACACATTAAACTATGTGTGTCCAATTTTGACCAAACCATATTTCCTCTGTGGTTTCAATGGCCAAGCATAATCTTTGCTTTGTCTCCTGAAAATGAACACAAGTGGTCAATCATTCTCCACCAAAGAAACATTTACCTTGTATTTTTCACCTTGATTCCTTAAGCAATCTGTACCCCAGTTTCCAAGCCCTGCTGAGATTCACTGTGCAGTTGGCAGGTCTTGCTCTCCAAGTCCAAAGCTCACTGTTCAGAGAGTTTGTATCACCTGTATCAATTCATTACATTGGTGGTTTCTCCCTTGGTTTTGTCCTCACCTACTTCAAATTACCTTTCGTGATTTCTTTTCAGCCTCAAAGAAGCCTCTTCCTCCCACTCCTGAAGACAACTGGGTGAGTGCAGTGAGGCTGTCCTTAAGTGTCCTGCCCTGAGTGATTAACCAGCAGTGGGGAATGTGTCCTTATTAATGTTCTCCACAGTGCAGTGACCTAGAATTTCACCTGTGATAACACTCCCTGGGTGTCTTCTGTGCAACTGAGATTTTTATATGAAATTCATTGTTTGGAAGTGCCAAAGACTCTCATGCTGCCACCACACCCCACTGGATGCTCTGGGGCGCTTTGGGGTTTTTGAGCCTGGGGACACCAGTGCTGCCAGGAAAATACCACTTTAGGGAGCATGCCATTGCTTTTTATGAATATGAATATGAATATGATGAGCCTTTTGCCTAATTTGTGCAGAAATTGTTGCTAGACCCAAGGGAAGCCGTGGTCATTGCCATATATGACTATGAAGCCCAGAACCCGCAGGAGCTGACGTTACAATATAATGAGGAATATTATGTGATTGACAGCTCTGAGGAACATTGGTGGCTGATTCAAGATAAGAATGGGTAAGTCCCTTTTCAACAGCCAATGTACAAATCCTTTCTAATTCCAGTTTGTTCTGCCCTTAACATGGATGTTTAATCGCTCTTGTTTAGCTTTTGTGAAGCATCCTCGGATATACAGGGAAAAAGTGATGGAAGGTTATTTAGAGTAACTTTCTTCCATTTGCTGTTGCTTCAGGCAGCTGAAGAAAAGGATCTGAAAGTTAATTTTACAGCAATTAACAGTCCTTAGTTCAAACTGACATTTGCAGTGATACATAGGGAGAAAAACTGTGAAACTCTGCAAGCTGAGAGGCGCAATCAGTTGTTTTCTTCTCCAGTAACCCTACTCAATACATAACCAGCAGCACTTTTATCATGCAATGAGCAGGCAAAGCTTTCAAGGCTGACTCCTACAGATGCAGAGAAAATCCTGTCTGTCAGCACGCTCACACTTGTCTTGCCTCTCAACAGGCACGAGGGCTACGTGCCAAGCAGCTACCTGGTGGAAAAATCACCCGAGAATCTGCAAATGTATGAGTAAGTTGTGCCTGTGTTTTTCTTGCACCTCTGAGTGCCCTGCATTTGGGGCTACAAGCCTCAAATGCCCCCACCCGACCTCGCAGTCCACCCTGGGGATGCTCCATTCAGAAGCTTTTCAGGAGAAACTTTCCTGGCCTAGAAACGCTGACTCGGAGTCTTTTGATGTTTTCAGGTGGTACAATAAGAACATCAGCAGAAGCAAAGCAGAAACACTGCTCAGGGATGAGGTAAACCAGTGTTACGCACGGGGTGGATGGGAAATAATCATTAATTCATGGCAAATGAAGCCTGCGAGGGCTGCTTTGTGCGAGGGAGATGAGCCCTGGGTTCCTGCTGTGTTTGTGTCCTTAGTGCGTGATGTGAGACACAGGACCACCAGCACACCCCCTTTATCTCCCCGTTAGCTGAGCATGGATGGAGCTGTGCCACCCAAACACACCCAGTAACTGGGGCTGGTGGAAAACACTGCTTCAGACCACCGTGCCAGCTGAAAACTGTGATTTTAGCTCATCTTTTCTGTCTCTGCAGGAGGCCTGTGGATGCCAGTAGTTCTCTGAAAATCTAACGAATCTTGTGCTGAAGTATTTTGGGTGAAAGCCAAAAGTATGGCTGTGGATTTTATTTTTTAAAATTGTGTGTGTGTGTGTGCATGTAAGCACGCATCTTTAATTTTTCAGTTGAGCCAGAGTTTTCCAGTGAAGACTGTACTGAAAATACAAAGAATAAGCTTCTTGTTCAAATTTTCCACACAAACACAACCTTAATTTTTAAATCAGCTCTTACATTAACAGGTGGCCCAAATAAAGTGTTGCTTCTTTGAATGGTAGTATTTTATGGAAATAAGAGCATTTTTGTGTGGTTTTAAAAATTCTTGTACGAACTACTACAGGACATGTCCACACATGGTTTAGCGGTCTTTTTTCTTTCTGTCCTACCAGTACAACTTTTCTGTGGTAACTACCCCCATGTGGCTGCAGAGACTGCTGGTTCAAAGCCTTGCAAACCTCACAGCTCCCCCCAAAATTCTGGCCGAGTTTGTGAGTGACCTTTGGCCAGGTTTGGTGTCACGTGAGAACGGAAGGGCAAGGATCAAGCTTAGCATCACTTGGGCAGGATGCTGCCTCCAAAACTTGCCCACCTCCAGTCCTAAAGCCCTCACTGTGCATGATTAAGTGCTTCTACAACAGCAGAGAGACCTTTTTTAGAGCTTCCCCGTGCCAGATATTGTGTGGTGCAGACACAGCAGATGTTGTGCAGACACTGAAGAGCCAACCCTGGGAAGTTCACAGCTCAGCAGGCTGATCCCACCTGGGCAGAGCTGCACATGGAGAGCCAGCAGCTCATCCCCAGGGGATGCAGCTCAGCCTCTGTGTTCACCTGGAGATGATCAAACCTCTAGGGAAAGAGGCCCAGGCAGGGTGCACTTGGTGGATCAGCTCTGCATGAAGTGTTGTGCGTGGGTAGGAGACATAAAATGGAGGAAACCCACCACATAAAGCAAAGGAGGAGGGAATGAAAAAAATCAGGCACTTGGGATGCCAGGTGAAAAGCTTCTTTATCTGCAAACAGAAGAAAAATATGGGGTTTATTACCAATATATAGGTCAGTACAGCACATTCCAGCCAAACTGGTGTTAAATCTCCTTTGCCGTCTGATCCATCTGGGCCAGTGGGATCATGCCTGTGAGGCATTTCAGCATTCAGATGAGTAGAAAACAATTACAGTGAAAAGTTAAAAAGGAAAGGTTTTGTGAGTGCCAGAGTGCAGGAGGACTGCTTTCTTACCCATTTATGTTTAGATACTGGATGCCTGGTGTGCCTATGAAAGGACAGGATCATGTCCAAGATTTTCCAATTTGTGGTACATTGGTAAATTATTGTTCCTACACTCCCATATGGATTCTCTGGTGCTGGATAAACTGTGATTTGTTCTGTGGCTGCTCACTCCACGGGGAGCACTCAGAGGGGTTTGCCTTCCCACTCGGCCGCACGTTTCATTGGACATGTGTTCTGTCAGATAGGGCTGAGGGCAGTCAATGGATTCAGAATTTCCAGAGGAGAGACTTGGAGGGACGGAGAGGCACACCCACACGTACACAGCACAAGTGCCTAAGCCTCATTTCCTCTGAGAGCTCTGAGAGGAAGCTGAGCTGAAAGCACAAACCACCCCAGAGAGACCTGCCGGCCCTGGGCAGCCACCAGAGCTGTGCATGGAACACACCAAGCCCTGTCAGTGGGGTGATGGCTCTTTTTTTCCCTACATGTTTAGCACATCCTCATGACAGGGCTGAAATAAGCACAGCTTTGCCCCCAGCCTGCTTCTTTTTTTTTTTTTTTCCATTATGTGTCTAACCAGTTTTCTCTCCTTTGCTCCTGTTCCAGGGTAGGGAAGGGGCCTTCATGGTGAGAGATTCGAGGCAGCCTGGCATGTACACAGTCTCTGTTTTCACCAAAGCATTAAGGTACAGCTGAGCTCAGCAGCTTTTCACATCAATTACATCAATGAAATGGCTTCTATGAGTGTGTAATCTCTGTATAGTTGTTTTGGCACTATAATGAGAGAGCAGAAGGCTCATGAAAATGATAGAGGGAAAACACTTCCAAAAAAGGCAGAAGAGTCAGCTGCCAGTCCCAAAGTGTATTAAAGGCTCCACTTCTCCCTGAATCTAAATATGTGCCTATAAATAGTCCCTTGGACATCAGTGGGGTTGTAATTCTGATGACATTGTCCCCTAAGCTGAAGTATTGGTGGGATTCACATGAGCTGTGTGCTGGACTCATCACAGGTGGGTAGTGCAAGATGAGTGAAAGGGTTTCAGTGATGGGGCAGAAAGCTGTGTTTCACAAAGAAGAGGCAGAGGAACTTAATACTCAACCTTCTCTTATCGTCTCAGCCTTTCTCTCGAGATGAGACCATCTGTGAGTGAGAGGGAGAACATACAAGTGCACAGACTTCATTAACAGCTGCAGCTCACTCCTTGCTCCTCCCCCATTCACTCTGGGGAAAGGTTCTCCCCTTTGCTCACTTGTTTCTGTTTTTACCCCAGATCCCTGTCTTTTTGCTGCAAGCTATTTTCTCTCAAAGAAAACCTCCTCTTTTCCAGCACGGACAACAATCCTGTTATAAAGCATTATCACATCAATGAGACAACCGACTTTCCCAAGCGGTACTACTTGGCAGAAAAGCACGTGTTTGACTCCATCCCTGACCTCATCAACTACCACCAGCACAATGCAGCAGGTGAGGGAAGCTCATGATGAACAGAGAAGTTGCTGGTTTGCCAGCACTGTTTTGAATGAAGGAGGGCTCCCAAACCCTCTGTCCTTATGATGAAATTGGTTAAATGGCATCACCTTTTCTCTCACTTACTCTGAAATGACCATTTCAGGCCAGCTTCCAGCTTCCAGCATTACGTCCTCACTCTGGTTGTCCTTCTACGGCTGACCATAGCCAACGCAGATGTCATAATGACGTATTATGGAGCGTCCTGGGGGTGTGTAGCCACTGCCAGGCCAGGCTCTCTGAATTACACTGCAGGGCCTTTCTTCTTGAGGTGATCTATCCCTGGGTCTTGATTTGACACAAAGTCAAGGACATGGCCAGGATCCATAGCCAGACATGGTGACTCCCATCCCCACAGTTCAGGAGTACAAAGGGAAACACTGGGCTTCAAAAATACCCTATAAATACAAAGTAATAGTTGGAAATTCAACAGAGTTAACAGAGACTCAAAGCTCTGGATGTGAAAATGGGAAACAAGCTGAAAGTGCTCAGAATTGGCTTCCTTCTCACGGGCAGGAAACCAGAGACTGCACAGAGGTTCAGCTGCCCTCAAGTGGAGCTGAGATCTCAGTGCAGTAAATCTGCTTCCAGAACCCAAGCTGCCCTCCGGGGTGGTGGCAGTCCCACTCCCCGTGGCTGTGGCAGTAACGGGAGCCCTCCTGTCCCCGTGTCCCCAGGTCTCGTGACGCGGCTGCGATACGCCGTCTCTTCCTGGAGGAAAACCGCCCCCATCACCGCAGGGCTCAGCTATGGTAAGGTTCTCTCACACTCCTGGCTGGTTAGCTGGGTGATCCTGCACATCCCCATGGATATTGATGAATATTCATGTGATTACAGCCACAATAAATAGCTTTCTTCAGGTCACTGCACTGTTCACCAGATTGTCATCTTTGTCATGGCCGTTGATAAATGACTGAACTGATGGTGCTGTGCCTTGAGGGAGGTGATGAGAGCCCCGGGGTCGCAGTGAAGTCAACATTAAATGCTAAAATGAATGCTGAACCAAGGGGATGGAAATGGGAGCATAGAATAATTTGATGAAAGCCGAGTCCCTCCTGAAAGATGCCTTCATTTGAATATTGTTGTCAATAGAATTTTGCTGGTATCATCTTTACTGTAATTCTTGGAGACTTCAAAGAAACCCAAACCCCATGTTGCGCTGGGTACTGCACATATGCATGGTAGAAACAATCCTCCCTGAAGAACTGGATAGACAAGACAAAGGGGGGAGAAAGGGGATGTTGTTGTTCCTACCCTTGAACATGACCTGCAGCAGGGACTAGTCAAATGAGCTATCAAAGGTCAGACAGGCAATTTGAGGGAGAGCCAGAAAGTCTCACTTGGAGTCCTGCCTCAGTGTTTAATCCACAAAAGCTTTTTGTTTGGCATTCTGCTGCTCGATCCCTACTCTCTCTCCCTTGCAATCAACAGGAAAACTGGTCATTAATGCCTCTGAGCTCACCCGTGTGCAGGAGATTGGCAGTGGTCAGTTTGGGGTGGTCTACCTCGGCTACTTGCTGGACAAGACCAAAGTAGCCATAAAGACCATCCGTGAAGGAGCAATGTCTGAGGAGGATTTCATCGAGGAAGCCAAAGTCTTGATGTAAGTGGTAGATTCACCAAGGCAATCACACCCTGTGGGATTCCTAACACTGAACCAAAGTCGGGAATATGAATAGGGAATTCAAACTTGGATTATCTGCCATGTGTCTTAATAGTAAATAGACTGGTGAGCTCTGGTGGCCACAAAGGAAGGCAATTCAAAGTGTGGGTGAATTACGTGCTTCCAAGTCTACCAATATCCAGAATGGTCTTCCAGATCCCTGCGATTCAGGAAGGCAAGGATAATTGGTGGTGCATTTTGGAGAGCAAAGTGTTTTTTCTCAGAAAAAAACTCTTAAAACTTAAGGGCAATTTCATAGAAAAGCCTTACCTGTAAAATGTTTTGCTTTGCACAACTGACTATTTCTCTTTGGTTTTATTGAATTTGTTTGCATTTTTTTTGCATTTCCCTCCCCTCGAGACAGGCAGAAATTGATTTTTTGTTTGATTGGATGATTTTCCATGCAGAAAAATCTTTCGGTGACCATCACCATTAAAATAGGATAATACTTAGTCCTTGGTCTACACATCTGCAGAGATGGCCTTTGCAGAGAGCACTGTGGCATGAGTAGCTGTATATAACACACCTGCTGTGAGGATAGCAGGCACTGAGCCTATTTCAGCCTCTTTCCCACCTTCCCTCCTCATCCCACAGGAAGCTGTCTCACCCCAAGCTAGTCCAGCTTTATGGTGTGTGCTTTGAGGATGCTCCCATCTGCCTGGTGTTCGAGTTCATGGAGAACGGCTGCTTGTCCGACTACCTCAGGAGCCAGCGGGGCAGCTTCTCCAAGGAAACCCTGCTGGGGATGTGCCTGGATGTGTGTGAAGGAATGGCTTATCTGGAACAAAACTCTGTCATCCACAGAGACCTGGTATGTTGGTCCCACGTGGACTTTTTCTTTGCTCCAGATGGGTTTTTTCCTCTGCTTTCTTCCTTCCTTAATTTCAGTTTCCACACTCCTCCTGCCTGTCAGTTTATAGGGGATCCTGTATCTGCCCTTATTGTAAAAGCAGAACAAATACTTTAGGGGGAAAAAAAAAACAAAAAAACAAACAAGCCCTGGAGCACTGATCAATCTATTCCCCTTAATTGTGTTTGGGAGAGAAGAAACCAGCCTATAAAATTTGTCTTTTTTTCCTGAGTGGATTCTTTTGCTCCCCAAGTGCCACAGTACTGACCAGTCTTCATGTCTAAAATCAGTGAAGATGACAGAAAGACCTGTTCTAGCATAAGTCATGCATAAACATGCATTGATGATAAAATACTTTTAATTGAGTGGTGTTCAATCAAGCTCCATTGGTCACTGCGGCTGTTCAGCCAGGGAAGCAAGGACTGTGAGTAGCTGTGGATATTTTAGGGTCTTGCTCTGCCCCTTCTGGGCCAGAAAGGCCTTTAAGTCAGAGTGATGGTTGAACAGCTTTTCTGGCAACAGCATCATGCTGCAAAATGTACAGAAAGCATGAGCAGCTCAGGGTTTTGTCCTCTTTGGATGGCACAATGTCCCTTTGATGCTCCGTTTTCTGAGCTTTATCTGCTCTTCCAGGATAAAAGCCCCTGAGAGGCTGTGACTCTGTTTTAGCTCTGACCTGCTGCCTTTGCACCTTGTTTTCTTGCAGGCTGCCAGGAACTGCCTGGTGGGGGAATCCCACGTGGTCAAAGTGTCCGACTTCGGGATGTCGAGGTAAATCCGCCGAGGCTGCGCGCGGTCCCTGCGGGGTTGTCATGGGATGGGGGTGACTCAGCATTCCCCCTTCTTTTCCCCTTCCAGGATTGTCCTGGATGATCAGTACACCAGCTCTACGGGTACCAAGTTTCCAGTCAAGTGGTCTGCCCCAGAGGTTTTCTCCTACAGCAACTACAGCACCAAGTCTGATGTTTGGTCATTTGGTAAGAAACTTTTGTCAAAATGGAGAAAACCCAACAAACCCCAGCTCAGAAAAACAGGGGGCTCAGTCCTCAAGTAAACTCTTCTTAACACTGCATCCTCTGGACTCCAAGGGTGTTTTGCCTGAATAATGGCTTAGGAAAGCAAGCCTAAATCATTTAAGTGAAAGAAAGGAAAGAAAAGGGAGAGGA
>VWZT01005323.1:485278-594771 GCA_013397055.1 Pachycephala philippinensis | reverse complement strand
CCCCCGATGCCGCTGGAAATGCCGCGTGCCAGCCGCATCCCACCGCGCCGAGGGGGAGGGAGGGAGGGAGGGGATGGATTCCGCAGGAAATTTCCGTGGGTTGGAAGGACCGGCAAGGAACGAGGAGGAGGAGGAGAAGCAGCGCACAGTCCACGCTCGCTGCGTGCCCAGCGCTGTTTGGAGAAGGGGGCAGGGGGCAGCGTTTGTGTGCTGTCAGGGGACGCTGCCAGCAGCAGAGCGTGGCCCCCTTTGCCATCTGCCGCTTCCCACGGGGGGTTCCTGCCTGGGGGCTGCGCATCACAAAGGTCTCAAAGAATTAGGCTGAGTCGCTAAAGCCTCTGCACCCTCCTGCCCCGAGATACCGAAAGAAAAATCACCCTCGTGTTTTGCACGATGGCGATTGTCTGGGGTTAGTCACAGAGATGGGTGACTAGCCCAGCTCTCTGGTGTCACAGCCATATAATTCTGTGCTAATTCCCTGCAAAGGAAAATTATTTTCTCCTTTTCTCTGTGCAGTTAATTGTTATTAATGAAGCCTGAGGAATATGGAAAAATCTTCCATTTTCTGACCAGTCTCTAGAGCAAAGCAGAGTATGCTGAATTCATTTGTGCTGAATTCAATTTTATTAACAAACAGCTATCATCTTTGCATGAAAAATGGGAAGATTTGGTTTGGAAGATCAATAATTGGTCAACTATTAACAATGCTGATCTCTATGATTTGGTTTTCCAAGAAGTGCTTTAACTATCAGCGGTGGGGTTGCTTGTAAACTTGTAAATTTCTCAACTCTATTGGAAATGCAGTTTTCATATACCTGTCTCCTTCCTTGACCCGCTTTATTTGGCACCAGGGAAAAAATTATTTAGTTATTCTAAAAGAAATAAATTCCAGAATGGTTGTGTTGCTGAGAGACAAGTACAGTGCAAAGACTTGGAACTCAGCCCTAATGGGATGGCAGAAAACGTAGAGTGGAGATAGAGAAAAACAGCTTCAGGAGTCGTGCACTTTGGCTTCCTTTTTTAATGGGACGGGTAATTTCATGGTTATTAACATCTGTGTCTGTGTAAGGCAGAGGCCCAGCTCTGCCAGCCTCACTCACTCTGCAAAGAACCTCCTGACTGTGGTGGTGGTTGCAATTACAAGTGATTCTTCAATCCTGTGCATTTCAGGCAGGAGTCAAACTAAACTTTTGCACTGTTATTTTTTTACTAAATATATGTTGGTGGCCAGGATTCTTTATCCTCCTGTTGCTGTCAGGCAGTAGGTACCAGAAACTGTTTTTATGCACCTGAGATTTTGCTCTGCTGGGTACTTGTTGGGCCAGGATAGTGCCTGCCCACTGGTTAGATGCTATTTTTGGTGAAAGAGAGAGAAGCATTATCACAGGGGTAAAAACTAAATTCAGTGGCTTTCCATGGGGTGGGCAATCAGAGCTGGAGAAGAATCTCAGATCGGACCAGGGTGGAAGGGGATAGGAAGTTTCTGCAGCAAATGAGCAGAAAGTGTGGGCAGCACTGCACCCATGCTCATGAGCAGAAGGGATAAACAGCCCCATGGCAGCATCCCTGCCTCGGGTTTCACTGGGGTGGGGTTGGTTTCTGCCAGGCTCACCTTCAGTTTTGCCAAAACACGTAGGACCGGAGGAACTTTGGCTTCTCTGACCAGGGGCAGGATATGGAGGTGGCTCCTGGCAGCCTGTGAGCCCAGAGAGGCAGGATATGCGAGGGGAAGCCTCGCCCCACTGTGCCTGTGCTAGGACAGAGAAAAGCCCCGTTCCTGGCCAGGCTGCTGTGCTGCTCCCTGGGTGGAGCCCAGCCCCATGGCCACGTGTGCCCAAACACTGTCACCAGAGCACCACCATGGGCTGAGTCTGCTCTTCCTGTCACAGCCAGCACACCCCAAAGCCCAGGTGGTGGATGGCAGTGCAGGCTTTTTGATGAGTGTCCCAAGGGATCCCTGACTTCCCTGAGCTGGAGCTGCCAGATTAGCTCACAGCTGCCCCCCTTGTCACTGGACAGAGGGGATGAAGCTGGATTTACAGGGACACTGGACAGAGGGGATGAAGCTGGATTTACAGGACAGCCCCAGCATGTCTGTTTTAGAACATCCTTTGCAGGAAGGTGACGGAGGGCAGCATGGGTCTGTGGGAGTAGGGCTTCACCTTCCAGCTCTCCCAGGCAGCCCCTGAGGTGGGGAGACACAGTGCAGTCCCCCATTGGACTGGGTAGAGCAATCACTGATGCCTTCAGAGCCTTCCCCAGCCTCTGTCCAGTGCACAGCTCCTCTGACTGCAGGATGCTCACAATTGTCAGGGGACCCCACCCAAGGGCAGGGCCCCCACCAGCCCTACAGCCACCCCAAGGAGCAGGGGCTGTGGCACTGGCAGATGTCAGATCACTCGAGGCTGCTCCTCTCTGGATGATCTGGGGTGCTGACCCAGGTCTGCTGGCCCTGGACCAGTGGCCCCTGTGTCACACGCTCTGTCTGTGAGGCTGCTGTCTGTGGCAATGTGCTACAGACACGAGGTCCAGAGGAAGTCCTGGCTAACCACACTGTTCTCTGTAGCTGCTGTTGGGTTCCCGGTTGGTTTTAAGAAAGGGTGGAGTAGAAACTGGAAGTCCCCATAAAAACTTGTGTGTTAAACCCTCGAAGTCTGTAGTTTTTCCAGCTGTATCCGGATCCTTGCACTGCTCAGCCATGGCAAAGCATGGGGTGGGCTGGTGGCTGATTGCATCTCTCACTTGCAATGACTTGATGCTTTCTTTACTGTTCATGTATTTCTGCATCCTTCCTCTCTGCCTCTGTTTGAGTGCAAGACTTTTAGGGCAGGGACTGGCTGAGCCTCACATGTGGGTGCACTGCCTGGCACAGCAGGACCTTGATGCTGTATTTGGGACTCTGTCTCCTGGGGTGGCCCAAACAGCAGCAATAATTTTCTCCCTTGAGTTGCTGAACTCTCTGGGTGTCACAGGGTTGTTGGGGAGTGCCTTTGGTTACAGCAAACCACCAACTCCTTGCACGAATGGCGTTAAAATTTGACTTATAGAAACGTGGAGACTGAGCCCAAATAAACAGCCACAGCCCTCAAAGCTATGAAACGGAAAGTTTTGCCTTCTCAAGCCTGAAGTATGTAATGAAGCCTGAGTGAGTAGCAGGAGTGTCGTTCTGGGATGCCAGTGGCGAGTCCTGAGGTGCTGGGGGATGGTGGTGGAGCGTGGTGGGCAGTTCTGTGTCCAGCTGTGGGGCTGGGCAAGCTGAGCCTCCCCCTGTGCAGAGCAGCCCAGGGAACCTGCAGGCAGGCAGGGAGGGAGGGAGGAAGCCGCAGAAATGGGATGTCTGTGTTTGACAGTTGCTACAATTTGTAACAGGAAACCATTTTACCAGAGAGGGGTGAAGGAGGAAACAGAAATTTGAGTGTGGCGGGGGAAAGCTGCTTGAGATTTTATTTTTTTTTTCCAGGCACTCATTTAGTGATGCTTCAGCTGCAGGTACAACCAAACCAGTTTCTCAGCTGCCTGCTGCCTTGGGGAGGCACTTGTGGAGGTGGCATGGGTTTTGCCAGGCTCATAGGTATTCCTGCAGTCCATGATGATGGGGCACAGCACCAGACTCCTTTCCTCTCATCACCCAACGTGAAACCACCCCAGGACTGCACACTGTGCATCCCCCTTAGCTGTGGCCCTTGCTGGGTGTGTGTGTGTGTGTCTATCCATGTCCCAAAGCCATTATCCTTCGTGCTCCCAGTGCTGGAAACAGAAGGCAAACTTATTTTCTTGGAAGCAGTGACACAACCGAGGTAAAAAACAAGATCCTGAGGGATTAGTAGCAGATAATTAGCTGAGTATGGGCTCCTATAGAGATGCTGTTGTGACCAAAGGAGCTGCTGGGGTTGTATTCGAGGAGGGAGGTTTATGCTGCTGTTGTATTTGGTGCTTGTGCAGACACTGCCTTGTGTCCTGCCTGCTACCGTGTCTGGCAAAAAAAGTTGCAAAAGCTTAGAGAAAAGCCAAAGAGATGATTAAAGGATTGAAAAACATGCTCTGTAATGAGGCGGGCAAAGAGCTTTGTTGGCTTGCAGGGTGTTTTATTGAAATGTGTGAGGATCTCGATGGGAACTTTGATTTAGAGAGCTCTGCTGTCCTGCAGATCAGAGCGATGAAACTCAAAAGGCTCACATTTCAAACTAGACAGGCTCTGAGTGAGCCAAGCAGCACTGGGGGGGTGATTTTCTAATTGAATGACACGTCAATATTTAAAGAATTCTCTCTCTGCAAATGTCTAAGTGCAGCAGGGTGCTTTCCTGGGAGACACAAGCTCTAGGTCGGCCGCAGCTATTGCACAGGATTAGGCATTAACTGGGGAAGCCCTGTGGCTGTGGTTACACAAGGGCTCAGCCCAGGTGACAGCACGGTCCCCCCGTCCCTGTGCACTCACAGCCAAGGTGAGTGGCTGGGGAGATGGGGACACACGAATTTGTCCTGTGGTTCCCACTGGACGCCTGCCTGGGGAAAGCACCAGGGAGCTTTCAGAAACATTTCCCTTTGATTTTATTTTGTGTGCAGCTGGCACTGTTGGCAGCTCCAGGGCGGGCTGGGACTGGGCAGGGGATGCCACGTCAGTGGTAAAAGCGGGGAAATTTAACAGCAGCTTCTTTTTTTGCTGCTTGCAGTGCCACAGCTTTGCCTGCACAGCACTCGAGTCTTTCCAGTTCACCTCTGGGAATTAATGCAGTTGGTTGTTTACAGTTTCCAGCGCTGTTCATGTGTGTGAGAAGGAGAGCATGTGAGTGTCAGCATCTGTCATACTTCTCTAATCATGCTGCTCCAGGAGATACTCTTGATAGCACCGCTTTGCATTTCGGAGCACACACTTTCACCCGGGGCTGCTAAAGCTGCACTGCAGCACCCAGCTGTTCTGCCTGAGAGAGTTTTGCATAGAGTTAAGAGAGAAGTGCCTGGGTGGGTAGTTGTGTTTCTCTTATTCTGCATTACTGCTCTGCTGTTGAATTAATTGCAGAAGGAGAGAGAGGTGTAGGTTTAATGCACAAGAAAAGGGAAAACAGATAAACTGGGATTTTGTCCCCTGCAATGCCAGCCAGTCATGGCTCTGGTTTTGTCCTTTCCCACTCATTCTCCTGCCTGCTGGCTGGTTGTGTTGTCTGTCTATCACCCTCTCCTTTCCTTTGGATTTAGCACAGGAACTGACCATCCGCAGCCATGACGACTCACGTCACGCTCGAGGATGCCCTGTCCAACGTGGACCTGCTGGAGGAGCTGCCCCTGCCGGACCAGCAGCCATGCATCGAACCTCCTCCCTCCTCCATCATGTACCAGGTACTTCAGCTCCCCGAGGCAGAGGGTAGGGAGGGCTGTTCCAGTGGCTCATGCAAAGCATGGGGCCACACGGTGCTGTGAGAAACAGCCGAAAACATCCGGGGTTCAGAACGCTGAAGGAAGCGTTCAGAACAGATCTAGCCACAAATCTGTTCCCAAGGACTTTAAAAGGAAGGCACCAGAGACTGGTGAAAGAGACTTTTAAGGCCAAGCAAAAATGAGGACCACAGTGCATGAATGGGTAGGAAGCAGGAGATAAGATTTGTGATAACAGCAGAAAGTTCTCAGCGATGTTTATTTGTGCACATATTTCTGTGCTTCCTTTCCACGATCGTGCGTGCGTCGAACTGATCAGGGCAGGCTCAAAGTCCTGCCTGACTTTGGCTGCCCTGTGCCTCTAGCACAGCTGGAGCTGCTGGCATGCAGGGGAGGGCAGCTGCTAGAGCCACTTCTCTGCCCTGAACAACTCAGATTTAGCTGCAGCTGCACGGACCAAGCAAAGCTTGGCAGGGGCCCAGGGCACGGCTCGACTCCCGCTTTTGGTTCCACAGTGGGATGCCTCAGCTGCTTGGCCACCACACCCTGCCCTATAGCACACACCCAGGGTTAAATATAATAGAGGGTTCCTTTCTCCATCCTGCCACTCCTGAGCTCCTGGCTCACCCGTGGCAGGGTATAAATACACCAGCACTGTGATTGTTGTGCCTCGGACGCAGGGCTCTGGAATTACAGTATCTCTTTCAGCAGGTCAGACCCCGGGCTCATTCCAGAGCCTTGGTATCTCTACGGGTTATCAGACCCAAAGGTTGTTCTGGGCTGTTCAAATTTCAGCTCTCCCTGAAAAATCTTGATGTAATTGTTTGCTTATCTCTTCTTTCAACAAATCTTTAGCCTTTGCTGGCTTGTGTCTCATGAGGGGCTCAGGGTCCAGCCTTATGGCACAGCCTCCTTTCAGGGCCGTGTGTGTGTGCGCACAGCTAGGCCTAAAAACCTCCTCTAAGCTGGATCTGGAGATGTTGGCCAGGCTTGTTTCCCCATCATACTCAGTTTGTGTGTAGCCCTCGCCCCTGCTAGCCAGAAATGCACGTGCAGTCTCAGCTTTTGTTGTCACTTTGGTCACATGTGATGTCCTGGAGGCACTGAGAAGAGTAGCCCTGTGGCCACAGGTCTGTGCTCCCAGCTTTCCAACTCAGGAAATCAGTTATTGAGGTGAGTGTGGTCACTGCAGTGCTGCTGTCATCACAGGGAGCAGCTCTGGGTGCTTGGGACCTCTGTCTGCCCTGCCCTGCAGCAGATACCATCAGCCAGCCTTGGCAGAGGAAATTACCAGGCACAGAGCACGTGAAGGGCTCTCCAGAGAGCCAGGGGAGCTGCTTTTCCATCCCCCACCTGCCTCTGCAGTTTCTTGCTCCCGTCCCAACCCAAAACTGTATCACAGCTTCCAGGACAAATGTGTGTCCCAACCCAAAGCTGTATCACAGCTTCCAGGACAAATGTTTGTCCCAACAACTGTTTGTGCTTGCAAGAGCAACAGGAGCACTGATAATAGCACCTGGATGAGGGCTGACTTTCATGTTTATGTTTTCCAGACAACTCATTCCCTGCCCTTTCTCTGTGTTTATCCCTTGCACTTCCTGCTGACAGGATGTGGTCTTCCCCCAGCAGCCAGGGCACAAACAGAAGTTAATAAGGCTGCATCTGTCTTTGAGTTACCAAGCTAAAATCCTTAGAATAATTGCTGTAGCTTTTCTCTCTGGTGTGGCTGCAATAAAGTTTGGCTTGATTTTACAAGGATTTGTCAGTCTTGACTGCCATATTTCCACGCATATACCCTGCAGGATGAACATGTGTGATTCCAAGGCATTTCAGGGTGTGTGTATGTATGAAACTACTTCAGGCCTAGAGGTGCAGCACCTCAAATAGTTCACAAGCTCCTCCCATGCCCCAGGAGCCCTACTAATTCTGCTTTTTGCCAGCACATCCCAAGTTAGGCTGTACCAGGTGACCAAACAACCAGCTGTGTTTTAATCCCCATCTCTCCGTTTTGCCCACAGGCTAATTTTGACACAAACTTTGAAGACAGGAACGCCTTTGTGACGGGCATTGCCAGGTACATCGAGCAGGCCACGGTGCACTCCAGCATGGTGAGTCCCCCGGCGCTGTCCCCAGGGTGCTGAGCCTCCAGTGCCTGCCCTGTCCCAGCAGCACCCCTCTGTCTTTCAGAATGAGATGCTGGAAGAAGGCCACGAGTACGCCGTGATGCTCTACACGTGGAGGAGCTGCTCACGAGCCATCCCTCAGGTACTCAAGCCCTTCCCAGGCAGGGATGTGCCCAGAGCTCCTCGCTGGTTTTGTCCTGAGTGTGGGTTAGTTTGGAGTGGAGACAGAAGGACAGGAAAAGCAAAGAAAACTAAAGCAGATGATGCTGAGACCCAGCCATGGGGAGATTTCTGCTGGTGATGGGGTACTTTGTATGTGCTGCTGTGCTGCTATTGCCTCCCCTGGCAATGCCAGCAGAAGGGTGTGGCTGAGCTGATGGCGAGACAGCACTACAAATCCTCTGGTTTAGTGTCTTCCCTGTGACATTCGTGCCTCTCTGAGCAGCTTGTGGAGTCCCTGCCCTTTCCCCCTGTGCTCCTCTCAGGGCTGCTGTTAGTGCTGAGTGTGATGGGGGAGCAGACAGTGCCACGCCAGAGGGTTCAGTCACAGATTCACCAGGTTTCATCTTGCAGTGGCCTCTGTGCTTTGCCATGGGGCACATGGATGTGGCTGGGGGGTCCTGTGCTTGGCCCCCCAATCCCCCTGCTTGGTCAGGTGCAGCTCCCTGCTGCATCAGAGACTGTGGCTTCACAGGTGAAGAACAGAGCCTGCACCTGAATGTGCACCACTCCTCCCTACCCTGACTGCATCCTCATGGCCATCGATGCATGGTGGGATTCTCAGGGCTGTCCTGGGCAGGGCCAGGAGCTGGACTGATCCGTGTGGGTCCCTTCCAGCTCAGAATATTCTGTGATTCTGTGGTACTGCCTGACTACAGTGTGGAACAGCAGGGCAGGGACATCAGATTGCCCACTGCAGAGAGGGCAAGGCTACTTTGGCATCGTCCCCCATGTCAGGCTGGCTGACGTGTCCCCCCGTGCCCTGAGAATCAGCTGCTGGGTTGCTGAACGTGCACCAGAGCTGTCAGCCCCATCACAGCCTTGTGGGAGCAACAGCTGCAAACAAAGCCAGAGGAGGACAGCAGGATGCCCTGGGCAGCTGGTGTTTTCCCTGGAAGTTTGATAATGACTCCAAGTAACTGTTTTGGGAGCGAGATGGATGACAACTGAGTAAGCCCTTAAATTTAGCTTCCCAGGATTCCAGTGACAGTGACTCAGTTCATTGCTGTCAGCCACAGACAAGCCCAGTGATTTTTAATGGATCCTCAACAGAACTAAAATAATCCCAGTGAGGCTCTAGCAGAGCTGGTGCCTCGTGTGCCTTGTGTGCCTTGCAACACAGTCTCCGATAACTTCATGCTACAACATTCCCACGTTGTGCAGCAAGTCCAGACTCCATATTGCTTGTGTTCTGTCCCAGACAAATGCATTAGGAGACTTCTATCCCCCGGAGTAAGGATTGTGCCTGTGTAAAATGCATGGAGAGAACTTCAGATCTGAAAAAGCCCCTTTTGCTTTCACCTATTGCTTTGAGAAACAGCTCCTTCTCAGGTCCTTCTGTTGCCCTCAGGTGGGGACAGGACTCCCTGTGAGACAAGGAGAAGATGGTGCCACAGTGACCCACAGCTGGGTTAGTAGCTGATGCTGACACGGATGATTTTCTTTGCCATGCAGGTGAAATGTAATGAGCAGCCAAACCGAGTGGAGATTTATGAGAAAACGGTGGAAGTCCTGGAGCCAGAAGTCACCAAGCTGATGAAGTTCATGTACTTTCAGGTAAGTGGTCAAGGAGAGAGGCAAAAAGAATCTATTGACTTTGGTGTTAACATCCTAAGCAGGGCTGTGCTATCCTTGCCTGCCAGGACAGCCCCCACAAGGTATCTTCCTTGCAGCCACCTGAGCAAAAACCTGAGACCCGTGTGAAGGAAAATCTGTGTGTCCCTTGCTCAGCCCCAAAACCTTCTATACAAGTTGGGAAAGAGCACACCTCAGCCCTTCAAGTTCATGGAGACCCAGAGCCACCATCCTTTGGAGCTAAGTGTGTCACAGGCTCCTGTTTTTTGGGGGTGTTGGCTGATGTGAAGAGCTGATTCTCCATTGCCATGTGGCAATCACAGAGCTGCTGTGGGCTCCCCATCACCTGCATTATAACTGGCTGCAGCTGAGTTTCACAATCATTTTTAGGTTTTATATCCTCTGAGGTCTTTATGTCCCACCTAGAAGATACAGACTGATGTTGCAGAACACCCCACACTTGGGGCAGGTGCAGTTGGAGTGTTCAAGCACCCTTCTTCCCTCAGGCACTGAGTGTTTGTCAGCAGTGATTTGTAACAATGCTTCATTGCACGGGGACATTGAAGAGGGACCTTGGATGCTCCATTCCCCAGCCAAAACCTGTGTTCTTAAAGGAGCTGGTGGTGGGTGTGATGCCTAAAGAGGCCAACCCAGAAACAGACACTAGACAGGAGTAAGGAAATAAAGGTGGGTATTTATTTGAAAGGCCTTCAGAGGTGCACCCTGGGCAGGCCAAAGGCTACACCCAAGATGGACCCCGAGTCACGAGTTCTTCACACTTTTGTAGCTTTGGTCCATTTGCATCTCAACCCAATTTCACCAATTAAACTTTAGCTAATGATGGAATTTGCCCTCAGCTTGCCCCCCTTCTCAAGATGCTGGGTTACACATTTTGGGCCTAGGCCAGGCTGGGTGTCCTTGGAGAGCAGCCTGGAGAGGCTTTGTTCTGTCTGTCTCAGCATGAGAGAGCAGCAGCTCACAGGCTACAGGACACTGCAGAGTTACACACTGGGGATACAGAATTTGAAAAATACAAAAGTTCAAACGTAAGGCATCAGGTGGAGGGGGTTGCCAGGGTGGTGCATGACCCTGTGCCCCTGCTCCGCAGCGCAAGGCCATCGAGCGCTTCTGCAGCGAGGTGAAGCGCCTGTGCCACGCTGAGAGGAGGAAGGACTTTGTGTCTGAGGCCTATCTCCTCACTCTGGGCAAGTTCATCAACATGTTTGCCGTCCTCGATGAGCTGAAGAACATGAAGTGCAGCGTCAAAAATGATCATTCTGCTTACAAAAGGTGAGAGGGGACACAGTGGCGGGAATGGGAACAGGACTGGTCTGCAAGGGAGCACCTGGTCTGACCAGCAGTGAGGGCAGGAGGACATCAGAGGGCTGAAGATGGGGTTTCTGTGCTGTCCCAGGCTCTCTCTGTGAGTTTAGGCAAATCTCTGAGCCTTGTTGTGTTTCAATTCCCTCTTGGTGAGTGGAGTTGTTATGTAGAAGGGTCTGAGGCTGGGGCATTGCAGCTGCAGGTCAGACAGGGAAGGTGGGTGGTGACAGTCTCACACTGGCTAAGTGACCCTTGGTGATGCTGGATTTGTCCCTTGCAGAGCTGCCCAGTTCCTGCGGAAGATGGCAGACCCCCAGTCCATCCAGGAGTCCCAGAACCTCTCCATGTTCCTGGCCAACCACAACCGCATCACGCAGGCAGGTCCCTTTTCTCTGAGCCACTGAACCTTTCCATCAGTAGAGAGAAGCAGTGATCCTGCTGAGGCTGATCACTTCAGCCCAGGCTGTGGCAGCAGCTGTTGGGTCTTTGCCACTGACTCTGGTGGCCTTTTGGTCAGGCTGTGCAATTCTAGCAGTGTGTCATCCTGGGTGGCTTTGAAGGTCTCTATGTCCAGACAAAGATGAAAGTCTAAAAGATGTAAGAAGAGCTCTGGGAGGGGGAGAGTCTGCCAGAACTCCATCCCCTGCAGCTGCATGGGAACTGCAGCTCAGCCTCCATGGTCCTCCACACTCTGCAGGCTCCATAGCTTCTGCTAGATAGGTGAAATAATGCACAGAGACAGGAGTCAGTCTGCTCAGAGTCACCTTCCTTTGCATCTCCCTGTCTGATGTTTGGGTGTTGTGATCAGCCTGAAGGGGAGTTGTCCTGCACAGGAAGGTTGTTCCTTCCAGGTGGTACCATGAGCTCAGTCTTCTGCTGGTAAACTTGAAAAAAGCACACAAATGAGGTTTGAAGGAACCTCTTATTGTTCTACTCTTAATCCTTAAAATGTTTCCTCTCTGGTTTCTGCTGTTCCTCTGCCCATGTGGATAATGTGGCTTCTGTTGTGTTTCAGTGTCTGCACCAACAGCTAGAGGTTATCCCTGGCTATGAGGAGTTGCTGGCTGATATTGTCAACATCTGTGTGGATTACTATGAAAACAAGATGTATCTCACCCCCAGTGAGAAGCACATGCTCTTAAAGGTGAGGTTAGCCATGCTTGTGGGGCTGCGTGCTTGCATGGTTTCACTGTTGCTTTAGTAAAATGAAATTCACTCCTAGGACAACATTTCTCTTCAATTTCTTTATTTTTCGCTCCTTTGGGTTTACATGCATCCCTCTCTGCAGAGCCAGTGTCCTCTGCTCACACGAGTTGCTATGAGCACTGTGCAGGCAGCAGCAGAGCTGCTTTGCTTCCTCCTCTTCCTGTTCCCTTTCTGATCCCTGGTGCTTTGTGTCCTCTGCTGTGGCACCTCAGTCCTGCCACTCACCTCCTTCTGTAGCTGAGCAGGCTGGACATGGCCCCGAGTGGGGGATGTCCCACCCCAGTGCTCTGACAGGGTGGCTCTGCTGGGCAGTGCTATGAGCTGCCTCTGTTCCTGTCCTAACTTGAACCTTCTCCCACCATTTCTCTGCTGTCCTTTCTGGCCTTCTCCCTTATTCCCTTATAAAAATCTTCCTTCCTCTCTCCCTGTCCTCTTCTCTTCCCCGTCTCCATCTCTCTGTTTCCCCACAGTCTTTCCCAGTGCTGCCAGCAGCTCTGCCTGCCTGGGACTAAGCACGTGGCAGATGAGAGCACTGGTGGGTGCCCTACATCCTCCAAGGCTGGAAGGGGTTTTTCTGATGTGCATGGAAGTGCAGGATCATGGGCTTGACCTGTGTTACTGCAGAGGACACTGTAAAATCACCACCAACTTTGTAACCCAGAATTTTCTTCTTGATGCCCATTCCTAGCAATAATTCCCTGCAGAAGGCAGATGCTCCCAGGTTTGTTTTTGTGACTGCAAAGCGTCCTCAAGATGAACATGCCAAAGTATCTGCTTGTTTAGTGTATTTGTCCTTGCTGTCAGTCAGTTATTGGCAATGATTGCAGTCACTATTACCATAAAAACTTCATTACAGTGGTGTGAGTCAGCTCAGGTTCTTTGAAGGGTAATGTGGGTAGTTTGGCGCTCTGTAATGATTTGTACTGAATTAATGGGTGGGAAAAATCAATCCAGGAGAATATTTTAAATTACTCTCCAGGAGTAAACTTTTGCCTTTGGGTGGAGAAGACTTTTGGGTTGTTATGTGAAGAGAGGAGGAACAAATAACCAAAGGAAGCATCCTGTGTTTCTGCACAGACAACAGAAGCAATCCATCGTGTGCCCTCTGCCTGGCACGTGCATCCTGGCAGATATAGGCACATTTTAAACGTTTCCTCATGAGGGTCAGGTGGTAACAGGAACCTGAAATGGTCTTTCCTCATGCTGAGTGATGGAGAACTGTCTTTGACTTGTGCTGTTGACTTCATGATAATGAAACCTCACCCTTTCCATCTTCTTCAGGTGATGGGGTTTGGCCTGTATCTCATGGATGGGAATGTCAGCAACATTTACAAGTTGGATGCCAAGAAGAGAATCAACCTTAGCAAAATAGACAAATTCTTCAAGGTCAGTGACCTGTCTGGGTGAGGCTGGTGTTGATTGCAGGCCAGTGGATTAGCAGCCTGCACCACTGCATGTGCTGCTAGCAAAAAACAAACCACAGGAATCATTCACAGGTCCAAAAACCCAAGGGTTGAAAAACTGTCTAGGCCAAAGGCTGAGGAATGGAGTTGCTGTGACCAGGCACAGGCACAGAGCTGCAGCAGGGGTGAGGTGAGCAGTGCTGACCCTCAGTGCCAGCAGAGCTGTGGATGGGGAGCAGTGCTGGGACTGGCTCTGCTCCCGTGGCACTGGAGCTGGGCAGCCAGTGGGAGCTGCAGCTCTGGCTGCTTCCTGCCAAGGGGCTGAGGATGGGGAGGCTGTTTCATGGATGAGGGAAGGATGTGCCAGACTGATGTCGCTTCTCTCTCTTTGCACATTACTCCTGAGGCAGGTTTGCAGTCTCTGTGGTTTCAGGCCACCAGCAAACCTGGCTGGTTTTCTGAGGTCTGTGTGGGTGATGGTTCTGCTTCTCTTGCCCTCTGCAAGCTGCTGAGCTGAGGGACAGAGGACACAGCTGGTGAGCCAGTGTGTGATCTGGCAGTTTTATTTCATGTGTAAACCATGCTCCCTGTAGCACAGAAAAAACTTTTGGGGGAGTTTGTGTCAGCTGGGACTTGGAGGTGCTCAGTGGGATCTTCAGAGGGTCACTCTGTGGTTTGATGAACCATTTTTGTCGTGTCTGAGATGTGGATTTTGGGGAAAGGCCCATGAAACCTGGGTGCTCCCAGTGGCAGGGTGGGAAGCAGCTGCACAACCTCCCTCTGCTGAAGCACATCTGGCCACGGTCTGATCCACAGCTGGAGGCCAGGCTGCATTGCCCTGGGACTGCTCGGCACAAGGAAGGTTTGGGATAACCCTGTTGGTGGAGAGGAGGGCTGAGAGCCCACACAGCACCTCAGGGAAGGTGGTGCCTCCTTTCCACTGCTTCTGGGCACAGGCTGGGACTGGGAGGCATTTTGGGTTTGGAGCAGGTCAGCTGTAGGAGGAGTGGTGGGATCTGGCAGAAGATAAATGTGTTGGCAGCAAAGAATAATGGCATAGCAAGAGGACAGCAGAAGAACTTCCCAGATGAAGCAATTAGTTTTCTTTGAGACCTACTGAGCTTGAGCAGTCCTTCCTGAGTCCTTTATTAATCTTTCTCCTGAGATGGAAAGATTAGGTTCTGTTACCAGCATTAGCTCCACATCAGGGAAAATGAGCAGGTGATGATTTGTGGGAGGGCACAGAGGGCTCCTTCCCCATCTCTCTTCCAGCACGGTGGATTCTCCCTGATGCTTCACCCAGAGGTGGGGTGAGGAGCCTGGATGAAGAGGTTGGTTGTGGTGTCAGAGGATGTCTCCCTGCTTGCTGCCCCAAGGCTCAGTTTATGGGTGATGTGCTGGGTCTGTGCAGGGGAGGGAATAGGTGAGCCCAGGTTTCATGGAAGGTTGGTGTGCCAGCTGCTGCATCCTCCCCTGAGCAGTGGGCACCTATTCACCCCAATTTGCACCATTTCCTGGAGACAGCCCCGAGAGCAGGGGGCCGCAGACACCCTAACCTCATGGACAGGGTGAAGAGGAGGTGTTTAAAAACCTTCCTGTCACTCGGGAGACTCCTCTGCAAAGGTGATTTGCCATGTCAATCTTCAGAGTGTTCTGGGTTTTCCCTGGTTCAGCTTTGCTAATTCAACTAAATCTCTAAATCAGGCCTTCAGTGTAATCTCTAGAGTTTGGTCATCTTGGTGCATTCAGACAGATTTGCTGTTCATTGCAAAGTGCTGTGGGCCATCAGAGAATGAGGTAAAATATCTTCCATTGCATGGAATAACTTTCTCCTTTCCAGCTTTATTTCCATTTGCACTTCTCCAGCATCTGCTGTGGTCTCACCTAATCAGTTAAGTACCACTCCAAACTATCAGATCTCAATAAGGAAAGACCAGCTTCTCCTTTACTACATCTGCTTATTGCCTTCTGATTAAATTTCTAGTGGATTGCCCTGGAATTTGAGTAGTGAAAATGAACTACCCCCTCATTTAAAGCTTTTATGGAAGTGCCAGTGGGAATCCCTGATGACAGCATTACACATCCTGTGCACAACTCAGCCTGAGAAGAGCACCGTGTGATAATAGGACAGGGAATTTGCCACCATCTTCCCTGAATTTTGGAGCAAGGCTTTTGTAGCTGGGTGAGGTTGAAGCTTCGTATTTTATTGATGAGATGTCAGTAGCCCTTGGTTGGATTTTGTTTGCAGGTGGAAGTTTAGTGAAAGAGGGACCTGTCTGAGCTTGAGGTATCTTCAGAGCACTTGGAATTTATTTCCCATCCAAAACCTCCTGAGATGTAAAGGGCAAGCAGAGCCATGTTACACTGCCTGTGTGTTTCTCTTTATGGAGAAGTTTTAAGACACATCACAAGCAATCACAGTGCTGAGTCCCTGCGGAAAGCTGACACGTTCCTGGGTGTCCAAAATAGCAACATGCTGGCTTTTCATCCCTCTGTTCTCTTGGAGGATTAGGCTGGGAGGCAGTAAGGCCTGCTCAGGAATACACTTCTCTCTTTTTGTTGTAAAAGAGCCTTTCCTCTGGCTGATTACAGCACTGAACTGTTGTGGCCATAACCAGCACAGGGCTCCAGAGCACTCACAGGGGGTGATTTCCTCCCACAGAAAGCCTTGTGATCATTTTCTGTCACTTCCTAGGTGTGAAATGACCCTGGGTCCAGGTTTGCACTTTGCTTCAGACAGCCTGACACTTGCCAAAGCTTCAGAGGTGCAGGATGCCTTTTTGCAGTCCCTTGTGTCACGCTGGGGCCAGGCTCTCTCTCTCTCCCTCTCTCTCTCTCTCTCTCTCTCTCTCTGCCATGTTTCAACCATCTTTTGTTTTCTTTTCCAGCAGCTGCAGGTGGTTCCTTTATTCGGCGATATGCAGATAGAACTGGCCAGATACATTAAGACCAGTGCTCACTATGAGGAGAACAAATCCAAGTGAGTGCCTGCCGTAATGTCTCTTGGCTTCTGTGTGTGTCCTGAGGCCCGTGGGAGCTGCGGCCCCGCGGCGTGTGCGAGGCCTGTGCACGTGTGTGTGTCCCTGTGAGGTGTGAGTCCGGCGTGCCAGCTCTGTGTGCTCGTGTGTACCTCCCTGTCCCTGCATGGGAAGATGTCCTCCCCGGCCCTGGGCGTGCAGCCAGCTCCCAAGCTCTGTGTAACCATCCCCTGGGAGCAGGCAGGGCTGGGAGGGGGCTGGCAGCGAGGCAGGAGGAAGGAAAAGGTGGCTGGTGCATGGATTGGGGCAGCGCCGAGTGCTTGCGAGCTGTGTGAGTGTGAGCAGCGTGTCCCTGCTCTGGGGAGATTTTAATCCACAGTTTGCACCCCAAGGACAAAATCCTCCAGAGCATGAACACAGCAGTGGATCTCTGCAGTAGCCAGGGTGTCTCCTCTAGCTCAGGCAGGGTTCATGAAGAAGGACCACAGGAATGAGGATTGAACCAGAGGCTCAGATGCTCTGGAAATTAATGAGCTGGAAACGACTGAAAGTGGCACTAATGACTGGATGTGGCACTCAGTGCTCTGGTTTAGTTGACAGGGTGCTGATCAGTCAAAGGTTGGACTCCACGATCTTGGAGGTCTTTTCCAACCTTGTTGACTCTGTGATTGTGAATATTGTGAGAGAAGAGCAGAAGCGGGGAGCTCAGGAGCAGCCTGGGCTCATGGGCAGTTTGCTGCTGCCATCAGATGAATCCACAGACGTTGTTTCAGTCACAGCAGGTGTATGAGAGGCCCCACTTGTGTTCGTAGCTTTGCATCACGCTCAGTTATTGCCAGAAGAACCGGTGTTGGGTTTGGATATCCTTGGAATAAGGTTTGCAGCCACATGTGAGCAAAGCCTGTCTGGGCTGTGTCTGGCTGCAGTGGCTGGTGGCAGCCAGGCTTTCACCAGGCAGTGGCCTTGCATCCGTGGGACTGAATTGTGTGAAATTCAGGTTTCTCTGGTGTCTATGAGGAGCAGCCAGGCCGGGCTGTCCCTTCAGCAGGACAGGAGCTAACCTGCAGTGTCATCGCTTCTGTTTGCTCGTCCCCTTCCACCCCAGAGGGTCCAGCTTCTCTGCCTGCCAGGAGCAGCCCTCCTCCCCTGCCCTCCCAAAAACTGGTTGAAAAGTGCCCTGCCTGTCTTGTTAATTGTTCGGGAGAGATTTGAAAACAACGTGGCAAAACTTCCCGAGCAAAATGTTTTCAATTAAAATAGAGGGGAAAGAAAAAAAGAGAAAAAAATATGATTCTGCGTAATGTAAATTTAAACAATATTTTTGAAAACTCAGTTTAAAAGAGAAAAATTGTCTGAAGATTTGCACCTTTTTATCCCAAATCGTTCAGAAAGCACATTTCAACGAAACATGTGTCAGCAGCATTCTTCATTTTCTCATCTCAAAACCAAGGTAGCTCATGGGCTGTTTTACCTGTGCACAATTTTAATGTCTGTCTTGAAATCTGTCTCACCAGGTCTGTGTGCCGTACCGTACTAACCAGTGTTTCTTCCTCACCCACTTGCTTTCCCAGCAAATTGCATGGGACTCCCAACTCTAACTCTGCCGAGGTGGTTCCATGTAATCCCCATTTCTTACTAATACTGTTTTTGTCACTTTCTCTCCCTCCTTGTCTCCGTGCAAAGTGGAATTAATGGGTGTTTTTCCCGCATGGCGCTTTGTTTCTGCACTGTGGAGTAGGTTGTGTGTGGCAGGGAGGGCTGGGGCAGCCCTGGCCATTCCTGCTGACCTGCCGATTGTCCGGTGGGGAGCACGTGGAAACGGGTAAGAGCCGAACAGGGGGGCTGGGGGAGGATGGATTTCACAAGGAATGATGTGGCCCAGCATTTCCAGGACCTTCTACCACCACAAATACTGGCAAAAACTGCAGTTAAGTGTAGGGATCTGTCTATGTCCATATCAGGGGCAAGTTTCTCACCTTTCTTTTGTGTGGCCAGTCTAAATGGAGAACATGACTATCATAAAATGGACAATTATTTAGGGGAGGAAAAAAAGTATAATCTGAACTTTTACATTGTGATGACAGAGTAAAACATGAGAATCTCACTGACAGATATCTGCTTGCACAAAACATTTTGGTGGAGCCATTCTGGTTCTATATCTGGGGCTAATACATTACAGGGGAAAACGAGATACTAAATTAAATAGACCTGATTTGTCCCACTCCTTCATACAACTGTGGCTTTGGAAGGGGATTGCTGCCTTTTTTTAGGATGGCATTACACTGTTATGTGGTACATATGGCTCAATGCAAGTGAAAATCTAGTTCAGTTAATCATGTTCTGCTCATCATTTGTACTCAGCATTGTTCACTGAGCTGGTAGCATGAGCCAGAACCAAAAACAATGGGAGGGCTATTTCTGTGCAGCGTTTTTCTTTGCAGGAGAAGGCAGCACGACCCAGACCTGGAAGGATGACCTCTAAGGGGATGATTATCCTTAGGTTTAGCAGAAAGGATGCAAACGATGCAGATCTTTGAAGCTCATCCTTCCCTGAAAGCTCGTCCCATGATGGCCTGGGAAATAGCCATCTCTGCCCTTGGGGTAGGTGAGCCCACATGGAGAGCAGCCTTCAGGGTGGATGGAGCAGACACGTTCAGGCTGAAAGGTGAGGCAGGTGTCCCCCTCACGCTGTGTGAGTTTAGGACTGGAAGACCCCACACACCAGAGAGACGACACAGGCTGATGTTTGCCCTGAGGGTGGCATGCCTGGAGCACGTTGAAGTGAAGAGAGCAGCTGTCCCTGGGGTCTCTGAGTGGAAGCTGTGTCCTGTCCTTGACACCGTTGCTCTTTTGCCCAGGTGGACGTGCACTCAGAGCAGCATCAGCCCCCAGTACAACATCTGTGAGCAGATGGTGCAGATCCGAGACGACCACATCCGCTTCATCTCGGAGCTCGCCCGCTACAGCAACAGCGAGGTGGGTACAGCTGCACTCCCTGCAGCCAGGCTCCTGGGATGGACAAGCCTGGCAGAGAACCACAGGGCAGGACCATGGCCTGCCACAGATGGAGAGTGAGGAGTGGTGAAGGACATGGGTGGAACAAACCACTCTTGCTGCAGCAATAAGAAACCAAGTTACGAAAGTCTCCTGCAGGTACAAAATCATGTGCTCCAGGAGATCTACGGTAACAGCTTCTGCTCCTTGACCACTGCTTTGTTAAAATAAGTAGAAAAAACTGGCAACTAAAAGTTTATTGTCAGCCAAATGTCAGAACACCAATGACTTGCAAATAGGGCTTTTCAATTATACAGGCCTGTCAGCCAGGGCTTTGAGGAAAGTCCACGATGGCATCTCTGTTCTTTTCATTACTGAATGCCAGTGCCCTCTCTGATGGCATTGGAACTGTTCTTTGCACATGTGTGATCCTCATTCATCAGTGTCAGTTTAACAAATCGTAGCATTCTCAGCCGCTTCTTTTTTGGCATTTGTAAGAGCTAATTTGCACTTCTAATCAGTAAAGGACTCTCAAGGATTTCAGTAGTATTAAATCATCAAAAATGAATGGGGAAGTGGAATAAAAACAGTCAGTTATTTGCTCTGAGGTGACAGGTCAGACTCTTTTTCTTTGTAGGAAATAATTTGACTGCCTGTGTAAAAAGAGCCTTGCCTTTTCCTGAGGGACAGTGTGTGCTTTACTCAATTCTAGCTTGGTCATAAGGTCAGGAATTCATTTCAGGTGGGATTTGAGAGAGGAATCTGTTGACTGAGTGAAGTCCTTGCGGCAAGTTGCTGATTGTAGGCCTGACATGATGTGGTGTCCTCCAGGTGGTCACTGGCTCAGGTCTGGACAGCCAGAAGTCGGATGAGGAGTACAGGGAGCTCTTTGACCTGGCTTTACGGGGGCTGCAGCTGCTGTCCAAGTGGAGTGCCCACGTCATGGAAGTGGTGAGTGCGTCCCTGCATCACTGAAAGCAATTTGGGATGAATCTGGGTCTGGAGCAACTAAAACTGTAATTCAAACGATGACGGAAATTCTTAATTTGCAAAGTTTTGACCACATCTCAACACAGATCTGTGGATGTCAAAAGCCTGGTATGACTGGCAGCCTCCCAAATAAAGAAAACCAATATTCACTAAGTGATAATAAAGCCAGGAATGTCAAACTCTAGTGATGTCTAGGGAGTGTTTTCCTGGCATATGGCCTTATCCAGTCTTTCTAGCCTATCTTCTTGCTCATTGCAATGTTGACATTGTCCCTTTCCATTTTCTAGTACTCTTGGAAGCTGGTTCATCCCACAGATAAATTCTGTAACAAGGATTGCCCAGGAACAGCCGAAGAGTATGAGAGAGCCACCCGGTACAACTACACCAGTGAGGAGAAGTTTGCCTTTGTGGAAGTAGGTGCCACCTGCACAAGAGTCGCAGCCAGTCTGTGCTGGTTTCCTGTCCATGTTCCTCAGGCCAGGGGAAGAGGATGGAAGGGTATCTCACCAGTTCCTCATCCCTGTGAGCCATGTTAAGGGATTAAGGGCTCCCACATCCCTTAATTTGGCCTTTAAATTGCCCTTGGCCAGTGTTGTCAGCTGTCGTGGAGCCAGCTGACTTTGGCTCTATGGGACATGGGGGAAATGGAAGTCACCCCTGTAGCCTCCTGCTTCCAAGCCCTTCCCACACAAACCCAGAACAGTGGGCTTGCAGAGCAGTGTGATCTGGAGCAAGAACAGCAGCTATGTTCAGGAGCTGTGCAAACACAAGAGATCCTCATCCAGTGCCCAGGACACATCAGCTCTCAGCCTGGCTGTCTGTAAACAGTGGAAACAGTCCTCTGAGCCTGGCTCTGGGAGGCCCTCACCTTCATCCTGCCTTACAGTCTGGGCTGGTTTGGGTATTGCCTTATGGCTTGCTCCGCTGTGCTGTTGGACAGGGAAGGCTGTGCCCTGGTGTAGATGCAGATGTGTGCAAGCTGTACCCACACCTGGAGCATGTGCAGTTTCCTGGGATTGTGTAGTGTTACAGATACCAAGAGATCAGGAGTGGAAACAAGGGACAGGGGCCATTTGCAAGAAACTGATGTTATAAATGCTTTGCTCAGCTTCTTGTGATCTGTAAAGTGGCTAACACCCAAAAATTAGCTGCCTAACCACCAGGCCTATGTTACTTGAGTAGAATTAATTGAGTCCCAAACTCTGTTAGTGCTGGATTTATATAGCTCTTCACACAATGGGAAAACAGCAAATACATCTGGGTTTAACTTTTTTCTTCAGGTGATTGCCATGATCAAAGGCCTGCAGGTGCTGATGGGGCGGATGGAGAGTGTCTTCAACCAGGCCATCCGCAATACCATCTACGCGGCCCTGCAGGACTTCGCACAGGTGACCCTGAGGGAGCCTCTCCGACAGGCTGTCAGGAAGAAGAAGAACGTTCTGATCAGGTCAGTCTGTCCCTGAATCCACTGCAAAGCCCGTGTATTTGTTGGTGTTATGATGGCTAAAGAGGCCGGCCTAGAACACCTGACACCAGTCAGGAGTAAGGGAATAAAGGTGGATATTTATTTGAAAGGCCTTCAGAGGCACACCTTGGGCAGGCCAAAGGCTACACCCAAGATGGACCCCGAGTCACGAGTTCTTCACACTTTTATAGCTTTGGTCCATTTGCATACCAACTCAATTTCACCAATTAAACTTTAGCTAATGATGTAACTTCCCCTCAGCTTGCCCCCCTTCTCAAGATGCTGGGTTACACATTTTGGGCCTAGGCCGGGCTGGGTGTCCTTGGAGAGCAGCCTGGAGAGGCTTTGTTCTGTCTGTCTCAGCATGAGAGAGCAGCAGCTCACAGGTTACAGGACACTGCAGAGTTACACACTATGAACACAGAACTTGAAAAATATAAAAGCTAAAACGTAAGGCATCAGTTACACTTTGTAACATACAAGCACGTGGCCCTGTGTATGCTCCAGTACACAAGCAGCAAACAGTCCTTGGCCAGCAGCTCCTCCAGAGGTACCTTTTGGGCATCATCCCATCAATAACAACTGTGTATGATCCCACCTCAGCTACTTTTCCTCCCATATGTGCACAGCCATAGGTATTTTCCTCTTCATGTAAAATCAAGCTTAAGCACTGCTTTCCCTCTTCCCCCCCACTCCAGTGTCCTTCAGGCAATTCGGAAGACGATCTGTGACTGGGAGGGAGGTCGAGAGCCTCCAAATGATCCTTGCCTGAGAGGTGAGAAGGATCCCAAAGGTGGATTTGATATTAAAGTCCCACGACGAGCAGTAGGACCATCAAGCACACAGGTATGTGAATGTCTGTCTCCTATGCGGGGAATTAATATTCTTAGAGCCATGAAGAGTCTCCCACCCTGTGGAGTAGCAGCTGTTTCCGTGGTCTGTTCCACAAAGTCTTCATGCTGTTGTGTGTTAAATGTTGCTTTGGTGCCTAATTTGTTGTATGATTCCCAAAGCCTCCCATTTTAAGGGTTAGATTGTCTCTAACTCTGAAGGACAGTGGCTTATGTGTACAGAGAGTGGTCACTACCTGGGAGAAGTGGTGTTTTTTGTTTCAGAACACCAAGGCTGTGTGTGATGGTGGCTGGAGAGTGGTAACTGCATCTCTCCTTTTTTCCAAAGCTCTACATGGTGCGGACCATGCTGGAGTCCCTCATAGCAGACAAGAGTGGCTCGAAGAAGACTCTGAGGAGCAGCTTGGATGGGCCCATAGTCTTGGCCATTGAGGAGTTCCACAAGCAGTCCTTCTTCTTCACCCACCTTCTCAACATCAGTGGTGAGATTATGGCATGGGGAGGCTTGAACCCAGCTCTTGCATGCTCAGAAAGGCAAAGGCAGATCAGCTTTGCTCCTCAGTCACCTATGCAGAAGATTTTCCTTGATTTTTCCCAAATGTCCTACTTCTGCCTGGTTTGGGCATGTTTCTGTGTACTAGTCATTATGTGAACAGGCTGAGTCAGCAAAAGCAAACAGCTTCAGGTTCTAGTTTATTTTCTAGGACTGGACTTTCCTTCTGTCGCAGACAAACTGAGCCACTGGCCGCAGAAAAAGTCTTCCAGAATAACTCTGAGCCATTTCAAGTGTTCTCCCTGGCCCTCTAGAGCAAAAGGGGGTGATCCCTTCCTTCTTCTTGCATTACCAAGTGCCCAGGCAGCATGGACATGGACATGGTCTGGCTTTAAAACAAGAGACATCCTAGAAAAATGTTCCATACCCAAAAGCGAGGCTGTAGCAGCTGTCCCTGTGCCATGCCCTCACTGCCATCCCCAGGGGAGTAACGTGGGGGTAACGTGGATCTCCTCTGCATTGCAGAAGCTCTGCAGCAGTGCTGCGACCTGTCCCAGCTCTGGTTCCGGGAATTCTTCTTGGAGCTGACCATGGGCCGCCGCATCCAGTTCCCCATCGAGATGTCCATGCCCTGGATCCTCACGGACCATATTTTGGAAACCAAAGAACCCTCCATGATGGAGTAAGGGCTGATGGGCTCTGTTGGGACTGTGCACGTGCTGGGGTTTGGGATTTTGTTCAGGAAGAGGGGTAGGCTGGTGCTGAGCAGTCTTTCTGACGTGGGAGGTAAATAGATGTTCCTCGATCTGCTGTCACATGGGTGGTACTGTGTGAACACCTCGTTAGCAGACACAGGGGCGACTTCCTGGCACTGGCACTCATTTATGTGTCATAAACAGCAGTTGGCAACTGTTGGGATGTGGGCAGGACACAGTGGCACTGTCACCTGCACACAGCAGTGAGACAGATGTGTCACCAAAGGGGGTGGGCCCAGGCTAAGCCACCTCAACACGCTTTTTTTTATATGTGTGATAAATGATGAGAGGAATTGCTGTTGTGCAAGTGTAATTGTCTTCATAATATCTTCCTGGTTAGGAAAACTTGGTTTTCAATTGTGTGGTCATTGTCAGAGCACTCTGTGGAGTGAGGGCAGGGTGAAAGATTTTTTAAGGGCAGAGAAGAAGCAAGTGTTGATTGAACAACTCATAATTAGCTCCCTTCCAGGTCGGTTGTAGCTGCTTCCTGCAGGTCCCAAGGAGCAAGAGGGGTATTTGAGGGGCTGCAGGGAGTGGCAGTGATAGGCATGAAGTCAGAGGAAAGCCATTCTTTTGCATCAAGCAGGACACATGCACTGGCTGCAGTTTATGGTGATAAGCTCCAAAGTTAATTTTAGATGTGGTCTGTGTTCTTGCCCTCAGGTATGTGCTGTACCCCCTGGACCTCTACAATGACAGTGCATACTATGCTTTGACCAAGTTCAAAAAGCAGTTCCTGTATGATGAAATTGAAGCTGAAGTAAGTTCTCTTCATCTTTATAAAGCTCACTGGGGTCACGCTGCCCTGTTTGACCCAGCAGTTCATTATAGGCACCTCCTGAAATAAATATCCCATCAGAATGAGAAGTTTTCAAAAAGATCAGCATTTCCAGAGACTCTACAGACTCTCCTGATTAAGGGCATCAGCTTAGCTGTACCCATAGGGAACCGTGGAAGCCAAAGGCTGTCAGATACTGGGGACATGGAAGAATCTGATGAGCAGAGGGTTTGAGACATCAGAGGGAAATGAGAAATTCCCTGAGAGGCAAGGATGATTGAGGGTGGGGGATCAGGACCTGTAAGAACGTGCAGAAACTATAGAGACATGTAACTCCAATTTTCTGCTTACCTTTGGCATTGTGAGACCTGCAGTGTGGGTTTTAGATAGTGTGACCTTTAATACATGTTTGTATTAAATGAGAGACCTGTGCTGGGTTGTGTTGATCTTGCATGCGTAGGAAGGAGCTGTTCTGTGCTGGTGACACCCTCACCAAGTGTTGTTCTTTCTCCCCCAGGTGAATTTGTGCTTTGATCAATTTGTGTACAAGCTGGCAGATCAGATCTTTGCCTATTACAAAGCAATGGCTGGCAGGTAGGAGAACCTGACTGCTGATGGTGACTGATGGTATCGCTGCATCCAAATTGCTGTTAACCAAAAGGTTTTCCTCAGGGAGCAGCCGCTGCAAGCAGACAAAGCATAGATCATCCCTGTCCCCCAGAGCTGGCTGTCCATGTCAGACCGGTGTAGATGGGGAAAATGAATTAAGGAGACACAGTTAAAAGTGAAAAATAATAATTGGCATCCTGAGTAGCTGTCGGAGTACAGTTTGTGAGAGCAGCAGAAAAGCAAACTGAGCTTATTACAGACATGTCCTTGCTTGACTTCTGTTTGTGTACCAGGCAAAGGACTGGAAGCCTCCCACCTCTACAGTAAAGCAGCAGGACTTCTTCTCCCTTTGGGGAGATAGAGCCTTTGTGGCATTTCCTCCTTACCAATTTAAAGAACATGGATGAACTCTAGTGAGAGTCTTCTTCTCGTGGCCCCAAAGGTGAACCAAGTCTTCCATGTGACTGCAAGTTTTGTCTCTAGGTCACATTTGGCCTTAGAGAAGGAGGACAATCACCATCACCAACCAAATGTTCCCACAGCAGATCTTGAAGGAGGGAGCACACCAGGGGAACCACCCAGTACCTGGCACTGATATCTTTCAGCACACTTTTTTATCTTTTTTAATGTTTTAACCATAAAAGACAAGCATGGCAGTCCCTAGATAACAACCACTCCGTGATTTAGCCTGCAGAAAATTTCTTGGCATTCAGAGCCAAGATTAAAAGGACAAAAAAAAACTCTGGAAAGATGCATAGAGAAGATTGATAGTGTATGTTTCTATTTTCCTGACACTGCTTCCCTTTTTCAGTGTTTTACTGGACAAACGTTTCCGGGCTGAATGTAAGAATTACGGGGTGATCATTCCATACCCACCATCCAACCGCTACGAAACGCTGCTCAAGCAGAGGCATGTCCAGGTACAGTGCAGGCAGCAGGCTCCAGTGCTCATCACTTCTGGTCTGTTATCCTTTTGGTGGTGGCAGGCATCCTGGTTGAGATTGGCTCTGGATTGAGAAGGGTTGAATCTGTTTCTGACACAAAAATGAGCTGTGCTTCACATTTCTCTCGTTTCTTCTTAAGTAATCTAAACTCAAATGAGGCATTTGCACCGCTGCTTTCATGTTTAAGCAGACTTGGAGGATTGGTTTTAATTTGTGTCTGTTGACACTAAAAAATAAAATACCTTTTCCCCATCAGTGAAAAACACAACAACAGTGTATAATGTACAAATCTCTTCTTTTGCCAGTTGCTGGGCAGATCAATCGACCTGAACAGGCTCATTACCCAGCGCATCTCTGCAGCCATGTACAAATCGTTAGACCAGGCCATCAGCCGCTTCGAGAGCGAGGACCTGACATCCATCGTGGTAAGAACTTATATTGACTCTGAGTATGAGCAGGGAGAATAATACACTGCTGTGGATACACAGTCAACTGTCTTTTGTTTTGAGTCCCCCTGCAGTAGGTTTCAGCCAGTCATGTATCTTCCTTTATGCTGCTGAGTCTTTGCTGTTTCTGTTTATGCAGCTTTAATTGCATTATTATCAGACCATTAAATATCTGTGTAAATCATAAGGTGACAGTCAGGAGTTAGACTTTGCAGAGCTCGTATAAGGGAGTCCTGTAAACTGGGAGAAGGAAATCTTGGCTTTAATTCCCTGTTGGATGAAGGTGGCTGTGACATTGTGCATGTATACAGGATTTGCTGTCTTTGATATGTTACAGGAGCATCAGAGTCAAGTAGTGTAAAATTACCAGTTTCCACCTTCAGAGGATTCTGAGGTGAAAGCCAGCCAGTGCTCAGTGGGGAACAAATTAATTTTGCTTCCTGCAGGTTCACAAAATACTGGACCAGGACCCCCCTGAGTGGAAGTGCAATTGGCCTTGGCCACTGAGTTAAATTGATGTCTTCAGTTCTGCATGCGTGTGGATATAAAACCATTCCCCTGGCAATTAAATCAGCTGTTTCTGTAGTAATACGTTGCATTTTCTGCTGCTTTATGTGCTGCAGGAGCTGGAGTGGCTCTTGGAAATCAATCGCCTGACTCACAGGCTGCTGTGCAAGCACATGACTCTGGACAGCTTCGATGCCATGTTCCGCGAGGCCAACCACAACGTGTCTGCACCCTATGGGCGCATCACCCTCCACGTCTTCTGGGAGCTCAACTTCGACTTCCTGCCCAACTACTGCTACAACGGATCCACCAACAGGTGAGCAGGGAAAGCAAGGCCACCTGGAGACCCTGCTTTTCTTTCCAGAATGTCAAACCTGCCATGTAAAATTGACATGCATTGTGGTAATGTTTGTCCTCCCTGTGGGATGCGAGTTACTCTTAAAATGAAGCTGAAACCCACCATCTCCCCTTGGTCTTGAAAATGTTAGTAACAAATTCAAGCAGCAGTTAGTGATTGCAAGTGTCTGAGGGCTGGTTTACACAGCAGCAGAGCTCTGGTAGCTGCTCAGATATCGCTTTCTTGCCTGCCAAAAATGAGAAGATACCTCACTTTTGGTGGGTTTTACACCACCAACAGATTGTGGCAGGATTTTGCATTCCAGTTGATGTATCTCAGGTGATGAATTCTAAGTAGCCAGGACATGCAGGTCATCCCAGACCATGCCCTATGTGTGCTCAGTTAACCAGGCTCTGACCACTTCCCCCCCGTTTCCCATGCTCGCCGCAGGTTTGTGAGGACAGCGATCCCATTCACACAGGAGCCCCAGCGGGACAAGCCAGCCAACGTCCAGCCCTATTACCTCTATGGGTCCAAGGTCAGTAAATGAGCCACAACTGCCAGCAGGGGTGGATGTTGGAAATATTTATTTAGGAAGAGAAAGAAATGCAAGGATTAGTTCATTAACAGAGTGGTGGGTGCGAATGTGCAGGGTCACGCTGCTGTGTGCAACCAAAAGGCCATGCAAGAAGCAGATTCTGGGTGGTGATGCTGTTGCTTTTCCATATTCTTCTCCATCAAATACCATGTTAAGGGCTGTCAGCACTGCTCTGTGCTTGGTGTTGGCACTGAGACTGGGTCACATCCATCTAAATGCACAGCGGAGTGAGCAAGTTCGTGCTCTGATGCAGTGATGCTCCCCAAGGAAGGTACCACTTCAGGAGTCCCATTTTTTGTTCAAAATGGGAATTGCTAAAATATTTACGTGTGCACTACTTAATACTGACAAAAAGCTCTTCTCAGGCTGCAGTGACTGTTTACACAGGCGTTACAAGGGCTTGGGGTGGGATGCTAGTGGAGGGGCACTCAAGTGTGAAACTACTTGAGTGGAGTTTATTTCTTGTGCACATTGATTGATGACTCTGAAGTGAACCTACAGCACTGATGCACATGAGCTAATGACACTACAGTCTGCCAAGCCCGGCTGTTCCCAGAGAGCTGACTTGGTTTCTTTTTTAAAAATCCTCAGCAAATGAGAATATTTTTGTCACTTGACAAAAATCTTTCTCCCTGTGACCAATGTCTATGCCTCGTGTTTTACCCTAGGACAGACAGCTGCCATGGACACACAGACAGTCCTCTTGGCAAGAGCTGGGAAAGAGCAGGACACACCAAACCTCTAAGCAAGATTTCGTTTTCTTTTGCTCTCATTGGAGACCATTCTGTGGCAAGATGGCCCTTTTATCATCGCTGTTTTTATAGGAGAAAAAGCAGTGAGGGGAGTTATACGGGCTCTCCTTCATGAAACTGGAGCTCCTCATGAGCACAGTGGTCATGGGCACTTCCAGGAGCTCCTCTCTCAGTCCATCCCTCAGTGGCTCCTCTGGTGAGCTGCTTCCTTCGACCACTTCTTCAGGGCTGCTGTGGGGATGCTTCAGCCTCGCAGCCCGCTGGCACCGCGCTGACCAGAACTGCAGGCAGCCGTAGGCCAGGAGGGCGAGGAAGCAGAGGAGCAGGAGGCTGCTCACCATCCACATGGACGTGGTGGGCTCGTGCTTGGAGCCGCCGAAAACCAGGGGGATTTTGTCCAGCGTGTGGAAGGTGGTGCAGTGGTTGCTGGAGGGGTAGGAGTTCTTGCAGGTGATGCAGAGCACGTAGATGGTGGACGGCGTGAGGCGGTGGAGCACCAGGGAGCTGAGGGGGTGCGGGACGCGCTCCTCGCGGTGGAAGTTCTGCCGCAGGTACCCCGCAAAGACGCTGTTCCAGTTGGGGCGGTACATGACGTGGTAGTAGTTCTCTGGGCACGGGCTGCTCATGGCCCAGGACACGGTGGCACTGGTGTAAGTGATGTTGTGCACTTCGATGTTCATCGTGCCCCTGAAACCAGACGCAGGGAGAGGCTCAGTTTTCTGATTCAAGGCTCAAAGGCCGCTGACACCCGTGAAGTCTTTCCACTGACTTTTACTCTGCCTTAGATTGGACTCAAGACTATCCTGGCTTGCTTAGGTTACATGCTAGAATTACAAATGACAAACCCTGCTTTTGCCCAGATCTCCCGTATCACTCTGCTTCATAATAAAAACATCCAGTTGGAGCATAGGGTATACTTTTTGCTCCAGTTACATTTTTTATAAAATCTCTCTGACTGGTTGTCTGTATCGGAAGCTTTTTTAGCTTTTTGTTTCCCACAAAACAGAAAGGATACTGCAAGTGTGATTAACATGAAGTGATCATTAAACTAGCTCCAGCTTGCCTTCTGAAGCTGCCAGTCAATAAATATTTTGATTTTACGCCTAAATGCCATTTAGAAAGCTCCATAATGGTTAATTCACTGTTTTAAGTTGTTGCTGCATTTTCTATACCTTCCTTGCTTAATAGAGTATAAACTCTTTCTGTTCCTGCAGCATCTCACACTGCAATACCAGGATCTTAAATGTGAAATCTGTAGGTTGGTGAAATATAAAATCAGTGCCTTTAGGGAAACACAAATATATGAATAATAATAACAAAGACAGAAAAAAGACACTGCCCCCCTAACAAATTTAAACATTTAAACTGATTTAAGTGAGAGCCAGTGAGCAGTAGATTTTGATCCCTGATAGTGCAATGTCCAGTAGTTTTTTAATACTTCCTGAGCTGTGTGGCTGTTTAGCAACAGCCACAAATTACTTGAGCACATCACTCCTTCAGATCCCCAAAGTGCTCCTTGAGCCTCCCTGCAGGGTTCTCTCTCCCAGCCAGCCGTGTGCTCAGAGCAGCACCTCCGTTCAGCTGAGCTGGTTTATTTTTTCCTTTTTCCTCTCTCTCTAATAGTAACTAACTTTCCTTTAATTCACTCAAGAATAAGCTCATCTCAGTGCCTGCTTATCTATTCTTACATGAGGCTGCTCGTGCCCGTGGCTGAGCCCTCCCAGAGGCAGCACTTACCTCCTGCCAGCTCCGCGGTGGCCCCGTCGCGGTGGCTCTGGTGACAGGGTGGCCACAGGCAGTGCCTTGCCAGCACTCACCTCCCTCCTGCCTCTGCTGAATCCCTTCCCCGCGCTCTCCCTCGTTTATACCCAGCTCGGGCTCCGTCATCTCTCACCATGGCAACCAATAGGAAAAGATGGGCAGGCATCTTCGAGTGATTTGGGAATGTTATCCCTAAAAGCTTCTGCCTGGGAGAAGTATGTGTCTCCAAGGCTGAAAAAACAAGCCAGGTAGGTTTTTTTGGTGGCTTATTTGGGTTTTCATTTTTTTCTCCCCTATCCACAGTCTCCTAGCAAGACCAGAACTGAGCCCCCAGCAGGGTCTGGGGTTACAGACACGCTGGCACGTGGTGTGAAATCTGGGATCCTGGCCTGTGGTACACATTGACTCAGGGACTTTGTCTTTAATTCTGTGATTTCTTGCACACTTAAACTACTGATTTAAGTTAAAGCCATAAGCAGTACATTTCAGCAATTTCCAGCAGCCTTTTAATATTTTCTAAACCGTGTGATGGGAGTAGGAAGTAGTTTTCAAAGACCTCAACCTCCTGCTGAGCTACGTGGGATTAAGACCAGCTCTTCTTTTTTGAATGCCCCTGACTTACAGACACCTTGGGGATGTCCCCTTTCAGTCTGGTGAGAGGGCAGGAGGGAGAGGCAAAGCCAGTGCCTGTGGTGTTCAGGGGAGCAGCTCGAGCCTGTGGCCAGGAGGGGACAGATGGGGCTGGTAAGGAGAGGCTCTGAACAAGTGACTTGCTACTCTCTAAAGCCAAAATGTGCTCGAGAGGAACTTTCCCAGAAATGTTGGTTCTGAGTCTGGAGTTACTCATTCCCCTTTCTAAGACACTCTCAGCTGTTGCACTGAAATTAGGTTGGCTGGGAGCCCTGACTTGTCTTGGGCTGTGTGCAAGTCCTTTTTTTGTCTCTGAGTTTATTCCTCTTTCATTAGCTCTTCATTTTTCCAAGGGAATTCTGTTACAGTCAATGCCATCTATTATCTCTCTCTGTTCAATTTTATCAGATAAAATTCCCCCTGCCTTTCCTCAGGTGAGCTCAGACAGGTCTGAGTGATGGCCAACAACAAGGTCAAAGACATGGAAATAGAACTGGGGTTTGATTTGCTTCATTTGTTGCTAAATCTTCTCCAGAGCATCCCTGGTAACCTCCTGAGCTCCTAAGGCAACGCTGGGACCTTCCCCAGATGCTCACAATTACAGACAGCTGTCCCTGAGACCTGGGTGCAGAGTGGGCTCTGTAGGACACCAGGAGCTCTGCCCCGTGCTGCAAACCCCAGCCTCCCATCCCCAAAACCTGCCCATTTGGCCCCAAACCAAAGGGGAAGCAAACATCCCCAGTATCTCCAGCAGCTGCTGCTCCCAGGAAGCATCAGGGTCAGGCTTTTGCTGTGGTTCTCTGAGGGGTCAGAAGCGGCCGCCCAGCGCGGGGGAGTGAGCTGTGCTGTGCTGTGCTGTGCAGCCAGCTTGTGCCTTCAGCTGCTTTGTCTTAAAATACCCACTGGTGTCATTTTTTACATCCTACAGTCTTTACCCCAAGCTGTGTATCTCACCCTTAAATGGAGTTATATTTTTAATTGCTGGCAGAGCATTATTATTAGACATAAGCCTGCTGTTGGTGCGCTGTGCGGCTCTGCAGAGAGCTCTGTGAACCTACCTCATCCTGCAGACAGGCAGGGCTGAATCATCCTGCTCATCTGGAGCCAGTGCACATCCTAAAATGTGTCTTCTCCCAATCAGGCTAATTGCTGAGACCCCCACTCAAGGGAGAAGTGGGTTGGGAGCTGCTCTCCAGCCCCATTATCCCGCTGAGGAGTGAGGGAGGGCTGCGAGGTGGGGGCTGTGCAGCAGCACCAGCTGCTGGCTGCCTGTACAGCCAAATATCAGCCCTGGTGTGAGAAAAACCTGACCAGTTGCACCACAACTGGTACCAGTGGTGGTAGCCCATCTCAGGGGACCAAGGCACATGCACAGACAGAAGTCCCCAGGCCATGGAGTAGCAAAGAGGCCTCCAGAAATGAATGTGGACTCATGAGCCCATTGAAATAAGGGGTTTTTATTCCCCCAAGCCAGGGTGAGTCCCAGTGTGCTAAGCCTGGGGAAATAACAGGGTGAAGGAGCCTGCAAGGAGGTGTGGAAGGAAGGTGCAAGGAGCCATCTCTGGGGCACTTGGATCACCCCTACAGCACTCGCTTTCTGGGGACACCCGGGGCCGTGCAAAAGTTAAAGCAACAAAAGCTGTGGGAGTATGGCTGGGCTGGGGCCCTGGAGCACTGGCTTCCCTGTGGGATGCTCCTTTTGGCCATTTGGCAAATGTTCCAGGCTGGGCATTACCTGGTGTTTAAATGGACACACTTTTCAGAAAAGCACATTGCAGTTTTTCAAACATATCAGGGTGCATAACCAGTGGCTTTGGGTCTGTCTCTACCAGATTTTTAAAGACTTTGTTATGTGAGGATGCAGACAGAAGCCTAAGCAGGGTGCTCAATTTCCTTAAGAGTTGGTATCCAAGGAGCTTTGAAAGTAGGCTTCTGTCTGCCTAAATAATTCTTAACTCTGACACATACTCAAGGCCCTTTTCTTTTTTTTTCAAGTTTTGATGGGAGAGAAAGTTCTTGCTCATTGGGAATGAGCCTCCAAGGCAGTCTTTCTAAGTACTTAATAGTATTACAGGGCTATTTTCACCTACCGGGAACAGGAGATGAAATTACATTTCACAGAAAATAGGGGACTTTCTAGCTGTGCCTTATTTCTGCTACTTCGAAGAGCACTTAGGAATTACAGCAGGTAACAACCTGCTGGACCAGATCTGTGGGGCTGTGACAAAATGAGGGACAATTAATTGATTAAAGTAACTTGACAAGTCTGTGAAAGCGTGGTCAGTATATTGGTGAAATTCTGTAGCTGAGAGCAAAAGAAAATACTTCTCCAATTTTTAGCAAATGACTTTGTAACCCATTAGTAGCTCAGATGAAGTGTTAAAAGTAAATCTTGTGGAGTGAGTCAGGAGTGGAGGATGACTGAAGCTTCCAGCTGGGGGTTTTGCAGCAGTGCTGGAGCAAAGATGACATTTTGCCCTGTTCTGTTACTCCAGCCCTTGCTCACTTCCACCCTCAGTGCCTTCATCCCACCACTCCCTTGGCTCCATTAGTGGCAGGAAAGGGGATCCCTGTAGTGGAGTCTGCAATATCCACAAGGAGGCATTTGGGATTCAGTCTAATTTGTTTCCTCATCTTTGTTTTACCTTTTGGTGAGCATGAGCCCGGGGTTAATCTGTGTTTTGCTGGAAGGGGCACTACATGCCAGGATGTTTCCCAGGATGGCTTTTTTGCTGCTCACTGAGGCTGTAGCTGTAGGTGTCGTGGGGGGAGAGTGCAGCCCCTCTGCTGGGCTGAGTCGTGATGCCAACACTTCCATTGCAGAGCCCTCTCTGAGCATGTGGTGTCTCAGCTAAATCTGATTCACGGTACTTTTTCTCTGCAGAACACACAAGTGAATTAATCCCCCCTTCTTCTCTTTGCCTCACACCAAATGGATCCTGTAAATGTTCCAGTGACGAAACATTGCAGCAATTTCCATGTTTCCAACATGACAGTGATAGAGTACATTCCTGGAAATCACTTTCTGTTCTCTGCTGCTAAGAATTTTTGGGGGCAATGTCCTGGGCACTATTCTCCCTAGACCAGTGTCAGATTCTTACCCTTGTCACAGACCCATGGGATGTCTGTTAAGTAGAGGCTGATGTAAAGCTTTGCAGGATGCAGAAAGGATCTTTTCTGTGTCTTTTCCATCTGCCCTTAAACTCAGTTGCTACAGTTCCTGCTTTTCTTAATAAGCCTAATTTAAAGCAAGTGCCCATAGGGGAAAAAAAAAAATCTGTCTGCTTAAATATCTATAAAGCTTTTCATTTTAGTAGAGAACAATTTGGTTTTGAAGAGGCAAAGGGCCACTGAACTGAAATACTTGATGGGAGCGTATGGGAGAGTAAATTACCTTGGAAATGAAAGTGGTGTTGCTACATAGGAGGATAATAAAACCTTGTGACATGACAGTGTTGAGAGTTAGAATATATCTGACTGCATAGGAAGAAAAGCAATCTCCTCTCCTACAAGAAGCAGAAGTGGGAATTGCCATTGGTATTATTATTTCTCCTCCTCCTCCTTAAAAATTATTTGAAGTAATGGAACATAATCCTGTGATAAGAGAATTACAGGTGTGGTCGATGGCCGTGTCTGACTGTCCCTGTTCCAATTCCCCAGCCCCTCAACATCGCCTACAGCCACATCTACAGCTCCTACCGCAATTTCGTGGGGCCGCCTCATTTCAAGACCGTCTGTCGGCTCCTGGGCTACCAAGGCATCGCCGTGGTCATGGAAGAGCTGCTGAAGATCGTCAAGAGCCTGGTAATTCTGAGCCTGACCCTGGTGATGGAGAAGCCCCAGAGCCTGGATAGGTACAGGCAGGGCAGTCAGTGTGGGCTGTGGGATCAGGGTGTTCTCATCAGGGCACCTTTGTGTCCCTTGATCCGCACTGGAACATTTGGAGCCATGGGCTGATTTTCACTGATGAGGAATCCTGTGGGATGATGGAGTGTTTCCAGCAGGATCAGACAGCACTCAGCACAAAGACAGAGATTTTACGGTTGACTAAATAGAATTTAGGGCATTATCTCATATAATGTATCCACAGGGTGCAGGTGTGTAACTCCAAATGACAGCAGGGGCTTTAAACTAAGCAATGTGCTCTGCTCTAATCCATGTATGTCCAAACCATCAGATCTGCAGAAACTTGTTCCACATGAATGTAAATTCTTTATTAAGCTCTTGAGTATCCAATGTTCATTCCTCAGGTGGAAGGAGCATTTCCTGTGCTAGGGAGTGACTCCTTTGGCAGCTCTGGTGAAATGCTTTTTGGGTTAGAAGTGCAAGTCCAGCTGCAGCTAAGACTGAGCCTTGTTTTGGATTTCAGCTGCAAACAATGCAAACACAGCAAGCTGTATTTTGAAGTCGAAAATCCATGCAGCTGTGATTTATTCTTTGGGAGGAAGCTGTAAAAGCACTCTGACTCCATACACTTGGGCTGAATTTTGTATTTGAGTGAAATCCAAATTAAGCAAGTTCTTCCTGGACTCCAGCTGAAGTTTCATCCTGTGCTGTCAGATGTGGACCCATTCACAACCAGCCTCTTTGAAAACCAGTGCCAGGAGACCTGGCATTGCAGTTTAACCTCCCTTTGTCTCCCACAGCTCCAAGGCACCATCCTGCAGTACGTGAAGACTCTGATTGAAGTAATGCCCAAGATCTGCCGCTTGCCAAGACATGAATATGGCTCTCCAGGTGGGTGCTGCAGATGGATCCTTGAGCAGGAGCTCGGCCAGTGTTGGTGCAGCACTTACTCAGGCCCACCCTCATGGTTAATCCAGGTTGGGCACCTCTCCTGCCAGTGCCACTTGCAGCCAGGTTTGCTGGGACACTTCCATCTGCTTTGCTATTGACACTAGAACATGGATAGGAAATCTCTCCAGGAAATCTCCTGTTGGAAATTTCCTTTTGAACACATAGATGGCTGATGAGGGAATGTCTTCTGGTAGCCTCTCTTATGTTTTCAGGATTCTGTAAGCTTTTGTGAGTTCACTGGTATTTTTTAAATGCTCTGCTTAGCTGGTGAAGAGATTTTTTGCAGCATGGCTGCAGTCAGAAACTCTGGCTGCAGTACCTGAGCCAGCACCAAGTCATCCACCACAGTCTCGAACCTCTTTCCTCCTCTGATGAGGAAATCCAGGGAATTTATGTGACTTAGTCCCTATTTCCCAAAGCCTACTGAAAGCAGGATAAGACACTGGGTGTTAGTTCTCCCCAATGCCTGTATCTGTGTATCCATTTAGCAGCTGCAATTTGTGACTAAGGAAATAGCAGACACTGATTTTCTTTTTATCCAAGGTAGTTGGAAGTGATTCCACTCTCCTTCTGACTGTCCTTCCTTCTCTTTTAAGGAATCCTGGAGTTTTTCCACCATCAGCTGAAGGACATCATTGAGTATGCAGAGCTGAAGACCGACGTGTTCCAGAGCCTCAGAGAAGTGGGCAATGCCATTCTCTTCTGCCTCCTTATCGAGCAGGCTTTGGTAAGGCAAAACCCCCACACCAACATCGTACCTGAAATTTCCAGCTCAAGAGTAGAAGTGGAAGTGGGTTCTCCAGCAGAAGAGTTTGGGAAGTGTTACTTTCCAGCTTCTCCTGTTCTCAGGGTCTCTCTGGGGCTGTGTAATTGGAGTCTCTGGGCATGTCCATGGGGATGGTGTGCGTTGGCACTTGGTCAGGCCTCTGGGATGGCTGAATCTGAATACTGGAAAATCCAGATTTCATTCTTGGACCCAAAGCTGCCCCTTGTTCGTCCTGCTTAGAAATAAAACCAACTGGAGTTAATTTCTAGATTGTAAGCTCTCTGGGGCAGGGATCAATATTTTTTTATATATGTATTTGTACAGTGAGAAGTAGATTTGATCCCTCTGCTCTTTTGGGGTGCCAGTGCAATGGAAACAACCTGACTGATTGTAATGGTGAAATGGATAAAGCAATCCAACAGGAAGGAAATATGATGATGATATATATGTCCTATGACATCTTCACTGAAAATTTGGCTGGAGTAACAACTTGGTATTGCCCCCTGCACAGGAGTTTTACACGTGCACAAGTCTCTCAGCCTCTCAGCTCGTGTGATGCCCTTTCTGGTGTGGGGCAGAGGCTGTGGCTGAGTGCCACTCATCTTCTTAGCTTCTAGGTTTTCACATAACAAGTTTACCAAGCAATGAATTTATCTCATAATTTGCCCCAGAGCCAACTGAGGAGTGCTAAACAACACAACTGTACATTAAATGTGCATATTGTGTCATAATGGTTTGGGCAGGGTTGTTTCAGTTTTTCCAGAAATATTTCAGAATTACTTCCCTAGCATAAGACAGGATTTCCAATCAAAACCAGAAGTTTTGTTCAGAGCAAAGCCATAAGAAAGTTCAAAGATTCCAAGTTTTATCTGGCCACAGAGCACAGAGAAAACGAAAAGTCTCTGCATGTCCTTAAAATGGATATTTCTGCCCTTGCTTTTCCATTTTAACTCCAGATCGAGACTTTTAATTCTTGCTGTAGTGTATCAAACACATTCAATGAGCAGTGGTTGCATAAGATGAAGAAAGCAAGAGATGTGTATCACCCAGCAGCTTGGCTTTTATGGAAATTTATAGAATGACCAGAGTTGCCAACTCGGTTCTGGCAGTTTCTGTTTCTTTTTGTGGCTTTGTCACTGCTTTCTGCTGTTCTCAGTGTTGGGTTTTCTGCTGGATGTACTGCATTTGCCTTTCCTGTCACATCTTTGAAGGGACGCTCAAGGGACATGGTGGTTTCTTCAGAAACCCATCATTTCAGTGCAAAAATGTTCCTTCAGTCCCAGGAACTGTACATCAGCAATGTACTGGCATTTTAGAATAGCAGAAAATAAAGATGGTGGGAATTTGGGGATCCCTTAAGGAAGGCTGCCTATCAAAGTCCACATCTGCCTGGTTTTTATGCCAGACGAAGTCTCTCCCTCTCTGATGCCCTGTTTTTCCCCTCAGCAACAGACTCAGAATACAAAGCCATTTTTCATGCAGTGGGCACTGGTTCCCACTTGCTGGAGGATGTCAGATGCACAGAGCCATCACAGAACAAGATTTTCCCTCTAATGGAGCTCTTGTGCAGCAGGAGGAATTGCTTTTATACTGCAATTACCTTCAGAGCTGTCTGAGTGATCTAAGGCTGGTGGTATTTGCTGGCAAAAATGGCTCTGATGCAGATGTCCAGTCTGCTGCACTTTACCCCCTTTTTATTGTTTAAGTTTGAGGAATGAGGGGTTGCTTGGGGTGAAATTTCTAAGCAGAATTTGTGCTCTCAGTTAATGGGCTTTGAGGAAGAGGACTGCTAATGACACGACTAATTTTAGGACAGATATGAGGTGAATGTGGGCTGAAAATGGCTGAAAATGCTCACTTTATTAGAGGGAAACAGCAATGGAAGAACATTCATCTAGGAATGAACACTGTTTTGCAAACAAAATGACCAAGGTGACAGGCCCACTCTGTTAGCATCAGCACCTCTGTGCCTGTGGAGGGGCCCCAGACTGTTCCTGTCCCTCCAGCACTGTGTCACAAACTGCACTCCCACAAACTTGCTCTCATCCCAGCATCCATGCGCCAGTGCAGCCTCCTGCAGCTCCATGCTCCACTGTCCTGCTGGCTGGAAGGGGGTGTCCACCCCTGCATCCCAAACAGGCCCAGCCGAGCCATTCCACCCGGCCCCCGGGTACCTTCTGCTGTGCTGTCATGATCTGCTTTCCAGTGTGTCTACATCCCTCCAGTGAGCTCAGAACTGAAAGCATGTCCTAGGAGTAGGCTTTTGCAGGAGCAGGCTGGTGCCTTGTCGTGACACGATGCCTCTGTGTTGAACAGCTTTGGTTTCCTCGCTGCTGTTTCCCATTGCAGACTCGTGTACAATGTACTGTCAGCCATCGCTCCTCAGTCTCCACCTGCCTATTTCTAGGTTTCTCCTCCTTGTGCATCTGTGTTTGGGATTGTTTTTTTCTCAAGTGCATTGGCATGCATCCCCTCAGGTGGCATCTCATGGTGTTATTCCTCTCTGGACTTCTGTTTTATTCTTCCTGGTGCCTGCACCACTGGGATTCTGATAGCCCTGGCTGAGAACACCACACCAACAACCAAATCATTTCAGACCAGTTATGATGTACCTATTTGCAGAAGAGCCACATGTCAGTATGTTTTTCATGCACACTTCCTAAAATAACTAAGCTGAAGGGTAATTTCCACCTGGGCACTCTCTTAAAGAACAGGCTGCAGGAATTCATTCAGGGTAAGATGAAATGGAAACTTCCATATTCTTTATCCCCTCTTACTTCCAGGGCTAGTAAGTAGGACAGAAAATCAGTATAAAGGTCTGGCCTTGTACAGGCAGGAAGTAACTTATTTGAGTTAGGGAAACTTCCTGACTGAAGCTGAAGTATTTCTTCCAGTTTCAGATCATTTAGGTTCAAACCACTGGAGTTACTACTAAGCTGGGTTGGATCTGAATAGGTGCTGTAGGCATGAACTGTTGTAGTGTTGCCCAGGCCCCTGAGCCATTCACTCTCCCCCGTAGGTATTTTTTAACTTACTTTATCTTTCTTTCTTCCTGCCTCAGTCCCAGGAAGAAGTTTGTGATTTGCTGCATGCTGCTCCCTTCCAAAATATTTTGCCCAGGGTCTACATCAAAGGTAAGAAGCTGAGAGGGAAGCAGTGGGCAGACTCAGAGGTCTCTGCCCAGAGGCTGTTTTCCCTCCCATCTCTGCTGAGGATTAGCTCTGACCCTGCTTCCCCCTCCAAATAGATAAGTGGATACAGCCAAACATCAGGTGCAAACAAAAGCCAAGGGTGCATTTCCTGTTAGCCTAGTTACGGCCTGAAACCTCAGTCAGTTTGGGGGTTCCCTTAAGGTTTGGGAGCCGTTTCCCAGCCTCTTTGGAGAATGACAGCATGAAATGTCCATCTCAACAGGAGTGCTCGGTAACAGGGACATGCTTTTGGACACGTGTGATAAAGCTGCTGCTGAGACTGCACTCGCCCATCCCTCCCTTCTCTGCATCACTGGCCCCTCATTGCTGTCGGTTTGGCTCCCTGGTCCCACAGTCTCCTCGGATGGTTGCTGGGGGGCAGCTCTGAGCAAACTCGGCGGAAAGTTGCGGGTCTCCACTTCCTCCTCTCATTTCACTGTTTGCTGCTCGCTTGACAGAAGGAGAACGCTTGGAGGTGCGCATGAAGCGTCTCGAAGCCAAGTATGCCCCACTTCACCTGGTTCCCCTAATAGAGAGGCTGGGCACTCCGCAGGTAAGGATTGCATTGAAAGGGATGGCTGTTGGAAACTCGTAGCAGTCCCCACGTGGCCTCTTTGGCCTTGGGAAAAGTGATCCTTTTTTTTTTCTTTTGATTGATTGATTTTTTTCCCCCAAAACATCAATTGGACGAGCAAATCCGAATCCTTGCCTGAGCAAACACTCTGAAGGGAAATTTGTGAGCGGGTCCAGAGATGTGTTGCTGCCTCCAGTGAGGAGAGCTGGCAGGGAGCTGTAAGGCAGGTGTGCTAGAAGCCAGTTCTGAATCAGAGCCACTCAAAAAAACTCTTCTTCTCCACTTTAAAAAGATGGAGAATTACTGAAATGGTTTGAGGGGAAACTTTGCAGGGCTGTCCTAACAATCAATTGCCATCACTTTTTGGGGATCCCATTTTAGGACTGCAGTGTGGTCCATTTAAGCTCATCCCTGTCAAGGAATACATCTGAGAATGGTTTCCCTCCTAGCACATGCTTAGAGCTTCAGCACATGCTTAAAATTACGGCTCCATTTAAGTGTCTTCTTGACGTGGGCCTCAGCTTGGGAAAGATCTCTTGTGCAGAAACTCAGTCCTGTTAAAAATATCTCCATAGACTGATCAGTGTAATGGGCAAAATCTGAGCTCCATTGATAGTAATAATCAAACTTCAAGTGCCCATTTACTGGGGTTGATGGGATAAAAATTTTTCAAAGTATCAAATGAATCAACACCCTTTTCCTGTAATGTACTGATGAGGGAATGGAACGAACACTCAGCTGGTGTAGGAGGTGACAGATCTGTGGCAGACAGAAAGTGGTTGATATTTTTCCTTGTATTTTTTTCTCATGGATCAAGGACGTTTTGAACTTTGCATCATTGGAAATCATCTGAAACAGAGAAATTGGCTGGATAACTGAGGACTTTGTCTTACTCTGTAGACACTTCCTTTTAAAAGGAGACACTCGAGAAAAAGAATTCACCTCTGTGTTTTTGTGTCTTTGTGTTGGTCTTTCTATCTCTCCTTCTTTCCATGCAAAATCATCATTGAATTCTGCTATTAGAGTCCACTCGTTGCTTATCTCTGCTGTAGTTAAAATGGTGATTAAAACAAAAGGTATTTCATGTCCCACTAAAAAGTTATTTTTTTGTAAACTGTTCCCATATTCATCACACAGGTACAGTTGGGTACCAGATCTTTTTTTTTTTTTGAGCTCAAATGTAAATGAACACAAGAATTGCTTCCTATAAGTGCCTCCATAGCTTCTAAGCTTGCTCCTTTTATGCAGTTTTGGATACGCATTTTGGAAATGCAGTTTTGGACACAGGCCATACAGGATTTTTTCCTGCAGAAATGCATAAATGCCTTGTAGCAATTGTCCAGAATCTAAGCACAAGTTGCCTGCTCGATGCCTCTCCCAAAAGTTGGCTCCCATGCATGTTATAGAATTCCATGCTGTGAAGGGGCTGAGCCAGAGTTAGTGGGGATCCATTGGTTTTTGCAGGTTTTGGGTAGGGTTCTGGCAAGTTCACCAGTAAACAGGCTGTAGAAGAGGTTCAAAAACTGGAAAATCAAAACTGGATTTGTGCAATGACAGGAAAACTGCCAGTGATAATTGTAAATAATTACTTTGCATTGGAAATCCAGAAGCAGCTGTTTGGTGGATCATTCATAAAGAACCATGGGGGTCAAAGTGGTTCACTAAAGAAATCCTCTCCTGTTTAATGCTGGCCATAAAGGTATTTAGTAAGGGGTTTTCAAAAGTGCTTGGTCAGTCTGGTTTCCTCACTGGAAAGAATCAGAGCCTTTGCTTCTGAAGACAGAAGGAATAATTGAGTCAGCACAGTGGTGTCCTTTGACAATTTACCTTGAGAGCATCCTTCTTCTCCTGATCTTAGAAATCAGTGGGACCCCAGACTGTGAGGCAGCTCTGGCCACGAGAGCAACAGCTCTCCAGCTGCTTTGCCCACGTTAAGATACCTACCCTAGGATGGTAGTCCTGTATCAAAGACTGGTCTTACTGTGATGAATTTTGGACAAGTTCTGTCTGTGAATGTGCATAACTGAGTGGCACTACCTACACTGAAAGCCAGATGCATCCCTTTCTAAATTAAGATTCCTTCAGAAATCGTGCACTAGGATCACTGGAGAAGTTTGTTCTCAAAAGTATCCCTTTTATCACTATATTTTAGCGAACAGTAATGGTAACACCTAATTTATATTTGAAATGGCTCTGTTTCTGCTGTGCCCTCATTTTGCCGTGATAGACCAGTGTGTGCAGATCTGTGCCCATAAGAGCTTGGAGCAGGTGAGGAGAGGGACAGTGTACAGCCTTCAGCTAAAAAGCTGGATAAAATAAACCTTTACTTGCCAAGCAAACACATGCAGTGTGTGCCATGGAACCAGTGACATCATTCCTGCTTTTAACAGATCGAGGGATCCCAGACCCAATGTGGCCTCTGCACATCATTACAGCTTTCCCTTGGTATTTGCTATTAGTTGAACACTAATTGAGCTGAGGTCCCCAGAACACCCTTGAAATTGTGACACAAGCAAGGATTGAAACGCTTCTAATTTCAAGAGCAACCAAATTAAAAATGCTTGAGGTTACTGCCAGCAAAAATTGATAATCAGGAACAGGGATGTGCAGGCACATTCATGCATTTTTCAGAGTGGAATGAAGATATGACCCAAGTAAACCAAGCATAATTCATGTTCTTAATGTCTGGCCAGGACATGTGCCTGCCCTTTGTCCCAGCTGCTCTGAGTCCCCATTGTGACTGATTGGGATAACATTTTTATAGGCATTGCAGGGACAGCTGGAAATGGAGCAAATGCTTAAAAAGTGCTTAAAGCTCCAGGAAGCCCTCAGGGACAGGCAGGGTGTCAGTCAATGTCAGGCTTGTTCTGTGTCCCTGTTCCAGAGTGGTGGGAGGGGGAGAGGCTCTGCCTGTGCGGCCGCTCCTCTGCCAAGGTGAGCACAGAGAGCCAGAGTCTCCCCCAGCCACGGGCACGGCTCTGACAGCACTCAGCTCCCATTTCCCAAGTTATTTTTGGCAGCACTGCAAAGAGAAGTCAGTCCTGCCACTGGAGCAGCAGGAAATGGGGCAGCTGAGAGGAGACCACGGCAGTGAGAGACCCCCACACTTGCACCACTCAGCGAGCTTGGGAGAAGGCCCTGCTTGCTTATTTTAAATGCCCCCTTTTTTTCTCTGGGGGAGCAATGGGGCTGAAATGAAATTAATTCTCTTTTAATTTTCCTCTACTGTAAAAGCCAAAATTACTTCATCCAGTGGAGCTATTCCAGATTTCTATATCTAAATCTGAGCAGGGATGTCACAGAAATTATCCACACCTGTAAAGCTTCCACATCTGGGAAAAAATTATTTGGCTTTCTTTTAAACCACGGGTTTTCCAGTGTCAAGTTTGCCGTGGCTTCTCATCTTCCTCAGAGCGTTTTAACCATAACTACAAAAGAAATCACGAAAGCCATAGGCTATTTCCATTTTGAAGAGATGATGGCAGTGTCCTGGGAAGCAAAATGTCCCTGTTTCCTCATGTTTTATCTTCATAATCTGCAGAAATCAGGAGATGAAACCCATGAAATGAAAATCATGAAATGAAATGCTGAGTAGCACTAACAGCAGAACAGCATGCTAGCAGAATTAAGGATCAGTATTTCTGGTCAGAGCTTTGCCTTCAGCTCTGATGTTCTGACGTACATATTTACTCCAAAAGATAGTGAGGTCGGTGAAATACAGCGGTGCACAATATTAAGTCTCCTGCTTGAGGGATGAGTATTCTCTGGTGGGAAGTGCCATGGGAGCAGCCATCAGAGGTAAGGCTGGAGGTGAAAGAGCCGGAGAGAAACCAGGCAGCGTTAAATCCAGCGTGTCTGGGTCACATCCTCACTTGCATCCCTCTGGTTGTCCCTCTCCTCAGCAAATAGCCATCGCCCGGGAGGGGGACCTGCTGACCAAGGAGCGCCTGTGCTGCGGGCTCTCCATGTTCGAGGTGATCCTGACGCGGATCCGGAGCTACCTGCAGGACCCCATCTGGCGCGGGCCGCCCCCCACCAACGGGGTCATGCACGTGGACGAGTGCGTGGAGTTCCACCGGCTCTGGAGCGCCATGCAGTTCGTGTACTGCATCCCCGTGGGCACCAACGAGTTCACGGCAGAGTGAGTGTCCCCAGCCGGCCCCCGAGGTGCCCCCAGCTGCAGTGAGAGCCACTGTGGAGGTAGAGGAGGAATGTGGGTCTTTGGTGAAAGGGCTTCGTTGTGCATGGACACAAAAAGATGTTCAGCTTTGTGTTGGAACAGCTGGAGAAAAGAGCGAGGTAAAGGGGCGTGCCCAAGGTGACAGGCAGGAGATGGGTAGATGGGCCAACTACCCAACCCTAGGTCCTCATCCATCTTACCCTGTGATTCATAGCCTGGCCTGGGTGTAATTTTGTATATCTCCTTCTGAGTTCATTTTCTCTAGGTGTACACTCACTTTCTAGGAGCAGGACTGAACCTGATTTCCCTAGGAATTCACCAAAGAAAGTTCCTGATGTCGTGGTACTTTTCTTGCCTAACTCTATCCCATCGTGTCTCCCCACCCATGACCCCGTTCCTCCCTCCAGGCAGTGCTTTGGAGATGGTCTCAACTGGGCAGGTTGCTCTATCATTGTTCTCCTCGGACAGCAACGGCGCTTTGACCTCTTCGACTTCTGCTACCACCTGCTGAAGGTGCAGAGGCAGGATGGGAAGGATGAAATCATAAAAAACGTGGTAAGTTGAAGGGTGGGGTCCCAAAGGACCCAAACCAGCACACTTCTTTCTGTTTTCTATCCTGCTTTGTCCAAGCTCATCAATTACAACAAAGCCTGGTGTTAATCTTATTCTTACTGGACGCCCTTGCTGTAAGGTTTCCATCTGCAGTCTCAGCAGAGAGGCCAAGGTTTTAATTGGCTTGAAAATCAAATCTTTTTTCTCCCAAAGCTTTTCCCTTCTTCCTGGGGTTGGGAAGCTGGACCTGAGGAGCTGGTATTTCCAGCAACCATCCTGTCATCTCGGTGGTTTTATCAATAAGCAGCTGGGAGTCTAGACTTTGGAACAGTTAACTTAGGACCACTCACTGATCTTGTTAATGCTCTGTCTTGAGTCATCAAACCCAATAATGAAGCGAGTCACCGGTTCCTGCGAGGTGCTAAGTGGAACAGGAACATGTGTTAGAGCTGCTTTGCCTTAGCAGGGCTTTCCAGCAGCAGGGCACAGGTTCTGCTGCTTCCGAGCTGCTCAGATGACATAAGACCCTTCATGTGCTGTTTCTCTCCCTCACCATCTCTCCAGCCCTTGAAGAAGATGGCCGACAGGATCAGGAAGTACCAGATCCTGAACAACGAGATCTTTGCCATCCTGAACAAGTACATGAAGTCGGTGGAAACAGACAGTTCCACGGTGGAGCACGTGCGCTGCTTCCAGCCCCCCATCCACCAGTCGCTGGCCACCACCTGCTAGTGCAAACACGGACCCCGCGTGGGTTGGGAAGGGAGCAGGGACTGAACCCAAACCAGCTGGGAGGGGTAAACTCGATGGTGTGAGGCCTGACAAGGAAGTGAGGCTGGCTCTGCCTCTCCACACGAGGACACATCTTCCCCTCGGCCCCGTTTGAGTGCATGTTCCTCTGTACCATCCCTGTGATCGGTTTTCCTCGTAGCTTTCGGACTTGAGGGGGGGTGGGGGTGGGCGGGCAAAATGTGCTTTTCTTCCATGAAGTGGTCCGGTTTTCCCTGTGATTCACCCAGTCCACACATCACTCTGAAGCCATACTGCAGCCTCGGCTGGGAGAGTTCCACGCTCCCACGGCGCCGGGACCCTGCTCCCACTGCAGAAGTGACACGTGCCACCAGCCACGGAGCAGGAGGGGCTGAAGACAAGTCCCTGATCCACTCTTGGAGGGGAAGAAGGGATGAAGGCAGGATGTTACCCATGGCAGCGCCCTGAGGATCGAGTGCTGGGCACAGAGGAGCCCTGCCAGGCTGGTCGTGGATGGCTGCCTGGCCCAGGCTGGGGTGAGCTTTGTGCTCTCTGCTGTGTCCTTGGCCTTTGCAGCAGTTGTAGAGGGAGCTTTGGCATGTGGGCTGGAGAATAGCAATGATGCAGTCACTAGAGAGCTCCTCAGCACTTCAGAGAGCTGGGAAAAGAGAAAACTGCCTGGCTTTTTCCGTGCTATGGGACGTCCACTTGTTTTAATGCAGAGGTTCTCCCCTGAAGACACATCTTCCATGGACTAAACCAGATTTCCTGTGGACTACAGAAGAGGCTGCATTCATGTGAATGTGCTCTCAAACATATTAATTTGGGTGGAAATAATCACTGGTGCTGACAGGATGCAGGCGTAGTTACCTTGAACACACGGGATCTTCGTTCTTCAGCCAAGGGTGAGAGCCAGGGTGTGTAATCTGTGTGTTCTAGGATGCTATTTTCCCTTGGTTTAGACAAATTCCTAGTGGCACAGAGACCAAATACCTTTCTCCAGAGAATGGTGACTACCAGCAGGGCTTAGGAAAACTCCCATCAGTCAGAAATTACGTGGTTGTTTAGAAAAGGTAAAATATAGGATAAGCTTTAAAAAATACCCAGAATATTCCAAATTCAGAGATGTTCAGAGAGAACACTGGAGTCTGTTTCCCTTTCCCACTCAGCTAATCTAAGATCCCTGGACAGTGAGAACAAATTCAGGTGGAACTTGAAGGAGGATTTCATAACTCCTGGTCTAACCTGCTTCCCCTCAGTAGTGTCATTGGAGTGATACAAAAGCTTGTGCTTGATGTGAAAGGAGATCAAATCACGTCCTCCAAGAGAAAATGATGCCAGCCTCACCACTGGCAGTGTTTCCTCAGCTTTAGCCTGGCCACAGCAGATAATTGCTGTATCCAGATGTGATAATATATATTTGTTTCATGCATTTCATCATGCCTTGTAAACTGCATGCTGTTACAGATGTTAAAAAGGCAGAGCCTGGGCATTTATTCTCTCAGAGGGAATATGTAATTAATTAGTAGAAATGTCCCAGCTGGTGTTTTTGTCTTAGGAAACAACAGCCAGCAAACTAATGCTGGCAAGAGGAGATCTTGATGGGTGGCATGAATTTGTGCTCCCAGGCTCTCATCACCTACTCCCTCGATAATCAATAAACAGCCCACATGTGACAAGTGCTGGACGTTTTCACACCTTGTGTTTCCTTTAATTACTGAGACAGACTTTTTCAGCTGCAGGGAGGAAATTGTGCAGCACAGTAATCTGAGAGTAAAATGAAATCTCAGGAAGTCTGGCTGAAATCTTGGAGTGGCAGGGAAGGACCCAGCCCAACAAGGCGAGTTCTTTCCTCTGTGTCGTGAAGAAGAGCAGCAGAAGAGCATCTGGGGCTTGCTCTCTATTTACTCTTCCATTAAGGATGTCAGTTCTGGTATTCCATCATGTTCCAACACTTCTACACTACTGGAGTGAGGGTATCTAAAGATATATATATTTTTAAAAGGAAGAGAAGAATCAAGCACTTTATTTTTTGTGAAAAACAAGATGCAAGGAAGATGGATCCGACCAAGATCCTGTTTTTCCTGACCTAAATAGTAAGTGCTTGTTATTTTGGTATGAAAGTCTTGCTGAAAAGTTGGCACAAGTCCCTGTCTGGCTTTCAGAGCCACCTCTAGGCACAGCACAAATTAAATGTCCCAGTACATCTGACAAGCTATGGAATGCTGGAATCCTCTTGGAAACCAGCATGAACAAGAAGTTGCTACAAAAGGATGAACTGTACCAAATGGCCTAGTCTCAGCTACCTAGACAAAATGGCATATAGTAAGGTGAATTTAAATCCCTGTTTTCATCATTTTGAGTCTGGAGTGAGACATGAGATATTTCACCTAAACCAGTAAATCTCTTTGCATTCTTTCCCTGTAGTTTTGCCGTAATTCCCTGAAACCCTGCAAAACACAGTTGCTCTGGAAAGTTGTTGTACTTGTACAGGCTGTACTGGAAAGAACAGGTAGTTGAATTCTTTTTGCTGCCCTCGGATTTGCTAGCAAAAATGTAAAACCCCTCCAGATTCCAAGGGATTAAATGTTTTGAGCAAAATGTCCAAGTGCATGAACAAAATGTAAAGTGTTTTGACTGTAGAGTGTATGCAGATCTTTTGCCTTGTTGCTCAAGTAGCACGAGATACCAGTTAGTAATAATCACAGTCCTAATTTCTGAGATTTGATGTTACTGTCCTTCAGTTATCTCAAGGATTCACATACTCCTTAGCTTCAGTTTTCTCACCCTCCTTGTCTGTATTTGAGAAAAGTCCAGGCTTAGGTCTTTAAACAACTCCATGAAAATGGATTTTTTTTTTTTCCTCACGTGATTTTTAAAATGTCATAAATGTTAATGGGAATAGGGAGCAAATTTGTAAGAGTAGGGCTAAATAGTAGCAGATGGCCAGGGGGTCAGGCACATTCCCCACACTTGCAGACTTTCTGCCAAGTTTGGGAGTCTTCCTTGCAGATGTGTTTCAGTCCTATATTTTTCAGTCTTCTAATGTTCTTTTCCTAGGGAAATGTTGACCCCTGTCTGAATACTCCCAAGTTCACTGACAATGGACTTGCTTTTTACCTATATTTTCCTGCTTATGCTGCAGTAGTCAGCAAACTCCCCAGCACTCACCAGCCACCACTTGGAATGTCTACTCCAGAGACAATACAGGCTCCATACAGGAATTACAGAGGGGAGAAAAGATGCCCTGTGTTTGAATGAAGTCAGACTGGGTTATTTTAGTGTTCCCTCCGGCTTTGCCATTATAAAATGTGGCTGTTGGCAGTGCACTTGCTTTTCTGGGATGATGCTACACTTGACTTTCAATGCTACAGTGGAAAGGGGAAGCAAACTAGTTCAAATTCAGCACTTCAGTGGTTTTCCTTTTAAACTCTGACAGCACTTAGTAGCATTGAACAACATTAGTCCTTTTCCTCCTGCATTACTCCAGTCCAGTAGGTTCGTGTGTGTTGGAGAACAAAAGAGAAAAGAATTGAAGGTGGAAAAAACCAAGAAAATATTCTCAAAAACTGTTGTCAAATGTACCATATTTGTATGAAAAGCTGCTTGAGTTATTTTGTACAATGAATTTTATTTATGGTGAGGTATATTTACGCTTGTGATCTGATACAGTGTTAAATTTTTGATCCATATTTGCTATGCAGCTGAAGATGATATTTTGGTTTTGTATTATTATTTTTTGCTGTTGTTCTAAAATTCAGCCAACAGAAGCTTCCATCTCCATTAGAAGTGCTTCTGCAAGAGTAAAGCATCTGATACCTGGTGATATGTCCCGTAACACAGCAACCAACAGTGTGTACAACAAATGTGGGATGACTTTCGTGATGAAGAGAAATAAAAATTGGGCTCATTCATGAAATGGGCAGAATTTACCATGTGGTGTCATCATCATTGTGATAACTATTATTTGGGGAGAGGTTTCAATTGTACCTGGCACCAAAAAAAAAAAGCTAAGTTGATAAAAATGTCGAGCTTTTGTAAAAACCAAAGGAAGAAAAATGAGGCTTTGTGGCCAACACCAAAACAGACATATTTTCTCATCAAAAAGTTAATGATTTTTGAGAAAAACTTCCTTACACAACACATTTTTCATTTGAAGACTTGTTTCAGTGTAAGAGGGTCAGGGAAGGGAAAAATCATATAATCATTTTTTATAGATTTTGACAGGCTCTTACCCAAAGCTAAACTGAGGAACTAATTTCCTCTCATTACTGCAGCCTTGTCAACTCCACAGAGGCCTTTTTTATTCCAGGAGATTGTCCTTGCTGTTATTTTCCCAAATTTCAATTTGAAACCATTCTTAGTTTTGGGTTGAAAGCATCCAAGGAGCAGCCGTGGTTGTTGACTGCAGAAGGAGCAGTGGGAACCAAGGGGAAAAGATCTTCTGGGAGCTGAGGAATTCAGGAGAAACAACTGACATGGATCTATGGGAGCTGGACTCCTGTGCTCATCAGCTCCAGACCAAACACTGGAACTGGTGTTCCCTTTCACAGTTTCCTCATGGGAACAGCTTCCTAGCTTAAGAGGAATAGAAATGCAATGATTCTTCATATAAAAGTGGAAATGAACCATGACCAGGCAGCTCTGTTGATCTTTGCAGTGCTCTGAGGCTGTGCTGCAGCTCTGGGGGTGCCATCCTGCTGTGCTGGACTGTTTGCCTGCTGGTTCAAAGTTGCCCAATGTTTACTGATTTCAGCATGGTTCTGCTACAGGAAAACAGCAGAGAGGAGAGCAGGACTTTCCTCCTGCCTCAGCCACTGATACTGGGCAGGTTGTTTGGGTTTTATCCTTTCTCCCATTAAGATTTCTCTTTTTTTTTTTTCCTTCCTCCTTTCCTTTATTTTTTCTTTTTTAAACTAATTTTAGCTGCTGTGTCATGGACACCCCAGTTCTCACACCAGCCCTACGAAGTGCTGAGAGCTCACATGGTCTCACCTGGAGCCAGAAGCAATTCTTGCTTTGAGTGTCTGAATTTTGAACAACCAACCCTAAGGGAAGAGAATCAAAGATACAGGCCCCCATCTTTCTTCCTCCCAATGCTCCTAAGTATGTTTACATCTCCAGATGAAAGTCACTTCACCAATGCAGAGAACAGCTCATTAATGACTGTTTTATTCTTTCAAAAGCTTAACAAAATTACCCTTTCTATGACCCCCTCTGCAAGTCAGGAGCGCCTTTCACATGTAGCTTTGCTTGATTTAGGGTTCTGATGCAAACGCCTCCAGATAAGAAGTCTGCAAACAAACGATCTGCTGATTACGTGTCACTTCACCCACTGCTGTCCATCACCAGCCCACCGCTCCTGCTCTGCCAGCGTGTGGCTTTGTGAGGCCACAGTGATCTGGATAAAGTATTTAGCAACCCTGGGAGAAAGGAGCCAGGATGTGTTTTATGGCCTCATGACCCTGGATCACTCAGCAGTTCAGCACAGACCCCCAGGTTCCTGCACTGGCACGGGGAGGGCAGGACTGCAGGGGTTGGAACCCACCATGGGTGTGGCAGGTTGGGAACTGTCCCTGTTGGTGCTGCCCAAACTCTGGTGGCACCAAACGACAGTGCAGTCAGCCACTGCAGACATGGTTACCTTGAGACAGGCTGAGTTAAAAGCTGTCTGCTCAACAAAGTTCAATCTTTGAAGCTTTGGGCATCCTTTCATGTAGTGCTGCAATCACCCAACACCAGGCAATGCCCTTAACCCCTACCTTATCAAATCATTGCCAGAAAAAGGATTCACCATCTCTTTGAAGCAGCAAACACCTCCCTGGAGCTCTAAAACTCTACAAAGCCAGAGCAGAATATTACAAAGCTGTTCAGAAAGTTTCCACAGAAACCATGCCTAGCAGACATCCAAGGGCAAAAGTTTCCATCACCTGTTAGCAGGATACTTCCACCATCATTTTTAACAGAGGACAATTGATACTCAGTAGTTTTCCATCACTTTTTTTCCAGAACAGAAGATATGAGCAGACAAGAGCAGGGGAAAGAACAGCCTTTTGATGTTGCTAGAGAGGTTATTTGCATGCAAAGCTGCCTTGTTCTGCCCCCTGGATTCCAGTCAAGGTTTTGGCCTGGAAACCAGTATTTCAGGAGGAACTGCATTGTTAAAAGATGAGCTGCTAAGGAAGACTCCCTGATTTCTGGTGAGTTATTTTTAAGGCAGCATCTGATGTGAGTATCAACCCGTGAGGTCATAGCTTGGAGCTAAATTCCCTTAATTATAGCCTTCCCATTAAAATGAGGATATGAAGCAATAAAAGCAGGCTGCATCCCTGCTTTATTGCTATCAGTCTCAACTTGCCCTTGACTAAGCACAGAAGGCTCCATGCCAATCCTACCTGGCCCTTAATTCCCATATTGCCAGACATGGCCTTGCTAAATCCATCAAATGCAACTCCTGTGACTTCGTGATTTTATAGACTGCACCCCCGTCAGTCCCTGTGCCAGAGAGAAGGAAATACATGCCACACTTGTGTCCATGGTTGATTGCAAGATCTGACTGAAGCTTCTCCCACAGTGGTGTCACTCAGGCATGCTCCTTCCCCGGTGTCTGATAGAGCCAGCTCACACTGCAGTGTCCCCTCCTTTTGGGGACCTTTTCCCCATCATGTCTCTCTTCCCAGGACCTAGACTGGCTTCTTTCGGAGGTCTCACCCCTGGTCAAATCTGGCAGAAGTGGCCCACAGACTCAAATTCATCTTTGGGGATGAAAAGGAGTACATAAACATGCCCATACATGGTCACATTAGCCTTTTCCTTTAGGAAATCAAGCTGACAGGAGAAGGTAAAGCTGTGGCCCAAAGTGCCTTTTTCTTTTGCCTGCCCCATGCTGTGGCAGTAATGCATAAGGCTGTACCACGACCAAAAGGATTTTTTTAACCCCGGATCTCTCCCATAAAAATTTGCTCCCTTCTTCACACCTCTTTATGCACAGTGAGCACAGATGTCAACAATCATCCGAAAAAGCTTGGAAATTATTTTGGACACAGTTTAACTGCCAATGACCACACCACAACTAGGCCTCCCCAGCTACGACCATGACCTCAGGGTGTTGGTAAAGGCCCAGCAAAGGGGAGAGCCCCCCAGTGCCCCAAGAACCAGACTGAACAGGCAGAGCAGCCTGTGAGGGGACAGGGGACACAAATTCCCCCCACCAACACAGCAAATACTTGTCCCACCCCACCATCACATCATTTTCTGCAACCAGCCCTGTATTCACACATTGCATGAATAGCTCCTAACAAGCATCAGCCAGTAAGTTTACTAGAGGCCAAATTTAATAGAGGCCAAATCCCACCATCATCATCTTGCCCAGGGTCTTGTCCCTTTTGGTTGCATAATAAATAACAGCAGCAGAAGTTGCTCCCAGAACACTGATAAATTAGCACATGTTTCATTTCCTACTTCAAAACCGGCTGCCATATGATTTGGATTGATTATCAAGTGCCCTGTGATAAAGGAGAGGACGTGGGATTTGGCTGGCACAGTCTCTCCCAGCCAGTGACCCGCAGGACTGTGATGGATGAACAGACTTGATTAAAATCAAATGACTCACAAAGCACTTGAGCATTACATTTGCTGGAGAAAACAGTTGCTCAGAGATAGGAGCAGGCACTGAGCGAGAGCCACGAGGTGTTAGCAATGCTGCAGCCTGATGGTCTGAGGGCAATTTCTGTAGTAACAGGCAATTCATTTTATGGGGGAAAAAAAACCCAAAGCAATTTTTCAGATACGTTCAGATCCTGCAAATCTTATATCTTTATATTGCCTTATGACAGGGACCCTTTCTACCCATAAATGTGGGCTTGCTGAAGCAAAGCTCTTGTTTCACTATTGGTTTTACTTATCTCTGTTGACCTACAGCAGAACCTGGCTAATGGCAACGAAAGGACTTTTCTATCAGCAATAGGTTTCTGTGTACACACAGCCACTGAGCACAAATGCAGCAAGGCAGGTCGGCAGAGGAGGGTGGGGATGAAGACAAAACAAGGGAAGTGAACAGAGAGGGGGGATGCAGGCAAATCTGATGTGCCACACACTCCAAAACATTCACACACCAATATCGGCAATGGACGCTGTGGCTTCTCTGGGAGGGGGAGTTGATGGAGATTCCTCTTCTCCAGTCCGAAAAAACCAAGTGGACTCAGTGGTTCTTCACATGACTTCTCCTCCAGACCCTTGGCAATCTTCGTGGCCCTCCTTCGGATGCTCCCTAACAACTTTATATCCTTCATATATTGCGCAGCCCAAAACTTTTGGGTTGGAAAAGACCTCTAGGCTCATCGAGTCCAACCATTAACCTGCCACTGCCACTAATATTTCTCCTGTTTACTTTTAATTTCCATCCCACCGCGCTCGGCACATGTGTGAAGGTTTTGCAGAGTGCACAGCCCGCTCAGCGCACACCAGGCTCCCCTACCCCCGCACACCTCCGAGCCACCCTCCTGCTGCCCCAGCGCCTTCTCCAGCCTCTGCAACAAGGAAAACACCCTCCAGAGGAGAAACCCTTGAGGCAGGAGCCTCGTCCCGGCTCTGTGCGAAGGGGCAGAATCCCCCGGAGACGCCACCGCACCGACGGGGCAGGCGGGGACGGGGATGGGGACAAGGGCTGGGGATGCGGGGGCTGGCTTAGGGCACCGTGCGAGGCTCACCCGGGCATCACCAGCGCTCCCAGCCCAGCCCAGGGGCTGGCTTAGGGCACCGTGCGAGGCTCACCCGGGCATCACCAGCGCTCCCAGCCCAGCCAGGGGCTGGCTTAGGGCACCGTGCGAGGCTCACCCGGGCATCACCAGCGCTCCCAGCCCAGCCAGGGGCTGGCTTAGGGCACCGGGCGAGGCTGACCCGGGCATCACCAGCGCCCCCAGCCCCTCCGTGCGAGGCTCACCCGGGCATCCCCAGCGCTCCCAGCCCAGCCAGGGGCTTGCCCAGGGCACCGTGCGAGGCTCACCCGGGCATCACCAGCGCTCCCAGCCCCTCCGTGCGAGGCTCACCCGCGCATTACCAGCGCTCCCAGCCCAGCCAGGGGCCGGCCCGGCCCGGGGGAGGAGCGGGGCGGGCTCAGGTGTGCCCGGCCCTGCCCTCGGCCCGGGATGCGCGGAGCGGCCGGAGAGCGGAGGCAATGGAGCCGCTGGAGACGAACAGCAGCTGCAGCAACGGTGGGTGCAGCCCCGGGGCGGCGGGACCGGCCCGGCCCGGCTCGGTTCGGCTCGGTTCGGCTCTGCCCAGCGGTCCCGAGGAGCGCCGGGACCGGCACAGGTCCGGGCCAGGGACAGGTCGCCCCCGCTCCGGCTCCGAGCGGGGCTGAGCCCGCCGCACCCCTCGGCCTCATCCCCTCGGCTTTGGGGCTCTCCTCTGTCACTGCTCTGCTTTGCGCTTTTTCCCGGCTTTGGGGTTTCTTTTCCCTTTTTTTGAGGTCTGTGTAGGAATGGGGAAACTTGAGCAGCCGGCAGCACGCTCTGCCAGCCTCAGAGCGCGCAGAGAAGCCAGGAGTTGGGGTTCTTTCCTTTAAGGATTGCTTAATCCACTCGGTAATCACCCCATCACGCTGCCTTATGCTTGTGCCCTGTAGTACCTTGTGGAGATTTTCACCCAGCCGAGGAGGCAAGTTGCCCCCTTATTCCCCAGGAAATATTTCCACGATCAAGAATGTTTTTCTAGTAGGGGGGAAAAAAAAAGTTATTAGGGAACCCTTGGAAATTCATCTAGGAAGTCACTGGTATTTTTTCGTTTAAAAAAACGTTTATAGCCAGTCCAGATCCAAAACCTCAGCTATGTGTGCCAGGGCCAGGGATTGCAGCTGCACAAGATCTAAGCCAGACTCCTGGTTCAGGAAAAATGTGGGGCCCATGCCCAGGCTCCTGGCACTGCTTGGAGCAGTTTAGCCATTCCATACTCCTGCCTGCAGAGACACAAATACTTGCTCTATAATTCCTATGTAAGTTCAGGCAAAAAGTTGAAGCCTTTTACAAAGAGACTTTTGTACTCCACCTGGCTGCTCTGTTCCTCATGGTCACAGTCACGCTGTCTTTACTACACTTGGAGCAAGGATTGCAAATAGAAAGATGTGCTGGGTGTGGTAGGAGTGTCAGGGGAGGAAGAAACTCAGCAATTTTCCCACCCCCACACAGCCACGCACCTTGGCCAGGGCCACGGGGCTGCAGTGCTTTTGGTGTTAACAGCAGGACACTGTGCCTGCTCTCAGGCAGGACTGGGTTTGCTTTAGGAGCGCTCAGGCACTCTGCAAACAGGTAAAACAAAACCATTAAACGGTAGAAGAAAGGTATTGTCTGAGACAAATCTCTTGTTGTCTTATGACACAGCTCAGCACACAGGGCAGGAACAGATGCACAGTTACAAAGTGTTGGCATCCCTCCACATTAAACCCAAAGTTACAACTGCAGATGAGCTGGCAGGTGTGAGGATTAGTTGGCTGAAAAGCACCAAAGCCTTTGGATCAACAAGGTTAAGTGTTGGTAAGGCCTAGTTCAACCCCATAACGTTGGAGTTTGGTGGAGATACCCTGGCACGTATATTTGGAAATTCAAATTATTTTTTTAGAGGTCCTTGTGGCCTTCCAGCTCGGTATGTAGACACATTCAGTGTCAAAGAGGTGCTTGAACTGCAGGCCGTAAATCTGTCAGACAACACCCTTCCATTTCCATGTGTGAGTAAAGAGGTGTCGTGAGCTTTGGAGATCTTTGGGAATTGCTGTTAGGGTGACAGCATGGGTGGCTGTGCAGGGGGACACCTGAATGAGCCTAAGGGAATGGGGACACTGTTGATGGTTGTGTCAGTAATTTGCTCTTTTATCTCCACCGTGGTCTCACAGGGTCTCTGATCACCATTTCGTGCCTTTCCCACCGGGTTGTGTGCCAAGTGATCAGCAGTGATATCCCAGCTGACTCTGTCCAGGACAATGGGACTTCAGATAGTTCCTGGATAACTCGGCTGGAAAACAATTATGGATTCTACATCGGCCTGGGCTTGGCTGTCTTCTCCAGCTTCCTCATCGGGAGCAGCGTCATCCTCAAGAAAAAAGGACTGCTACGGCTGGTGGAGAAGGGAGGCACCAGGGCAGGTAAGGCTTTTGTGGGGGCAGGAGGGGGAAGGACCACCTGTTCCTAGGACATAATCCAAACTCCAGCACCTTTAAGGCAAGGGAACACCTCTGGGTACAGTCAGTCTTCCATCAGCAGTGTAAATAAGACCTTTTGTGGATGCATCTGTGTGTGAGACGCAGACAGCAGTGCTATGTGGGAGCTGAGGAGCTAATTTACAGGCCTGGCATTGGAAAGGAATTAATTTACAGTCTCCATGTTGGAAAGGAGCTAATTTACAGAGCCCTGCACTGGAAGAGCTCAGCTAAAAGCAGCACAAATAGCAAGTGAGAGTCCTGTGAGATCAGATGTGCCCCCACAGCAGAACAACGCGTGCCCATCTCACGCAGGAACGTGTGAGGCCAGGAGGAGGCAGAGTGCTAAAAGCTCTTTGAAATGGGCCCCTTTGCACCAAGCCGCAGCTCGTGGCTGTGCCCCAGCCCGGAGCAGAGCAGCACAGCCCCCTGACCCCACTCCTGCTCTAATTGAAGCAGCAGGCAGCTTTGCCACCAGGTCACTGAGACAAGGATGAGACGAGGAGGCGGCCCCGTGTGCTCGAATTGCATTAGCAAGAGCCCTGTGTGAAAGCAGGACAGGCTGGCTCTGTGGGAACTCTGTGGTTTCAGAAGACATCCTTTGGAGCTGTGTTGCACAACAGCCTGCAGATAACTTTCCTCTAGCACCAGGCTCTCAGGGCGAGGCGTGTGTTTATGTGCACACACACACATATATATATATATGTATATATGGATGGGCAGTGGTGGAGCAGCACTGCCCAGAGCAGAATTGCACTGTGGAATTGGGCACATCCCATCAGCATTGCAAACGTGCTCCAGCAGCAGGGTAAGTCCTGCCTGGCAGCTGACCTACTTGCATAACTGCAAAACAGAGCAATAATAAAATAATTAAACTACTGCTGCTTCCCAGTTCTGGCCTAGGAACAATTCTTAAATAATCTTTCAGAGGAAGTAAATATCACCATACGCATTTTACTCTGTGTCCCTATGGGGATATAGAGACATGGAATGATGAAGTGACTGTCCAGAGACAACCACCAAAGCTACCAACAGCACCTGAGCCACAGAGCAGTCTCGAGTTCATCCCTCCATCCTCTGCCACATGCAGCTGCTGAACACAGATGGGTTTGCTTTTGGGCATTATATTTGCGCAATGAAATATCAGTATTGCTTCAACTGTAGATGTCTCTCTCCTCCTTCCCTCCATGAACTCTTCCCACAGCGGAGCCAAGCGAGTAAAACAAGAGCAAACCCCTCCCTTTTTTTTCAGAATGTTTAACGTTCTAAAAGGAATTAGAGATTAATGACAGAAAATTGCAGCTGACCAAAAGAGTTCTTGGGAAAAAACCCGACCAAGCAAAAAGACCATAAAACAAATAAACCAGCAATTTCTGCAGAATACCAAAGCATAACATTTGAACTTCAGCATTTATGGAGTTGCTGAGGAACCAGAAGAGGCTGAACTCCAGCAAAAGATTTTTCCCTGTGTCCTGAAGTCTTCCTGTTCAACTCTTCATTGCCCCTTGTCCTATCTCACCCCGTAATCTCTCAGTCCCAGTGTGTCACCCCTGTTACATGACCACATCACTTTTCTCCAAGGCAAGTCAAACACCGCTGTGACTGACAGCTCCAGTCGGGTGAGATTTATCAAAAACATGGGCTCTCCCTGACCCAGCAAAATCAGGGTTCACCAAGTCAGCAGGCTCAAACTCCTTATGTCTAACAGCTTGGGGGTTAGGAGCAGAACTGGATTAGTTCCCGACACAGTATGTCCATTCTTCCTTGTTCTTTGTCACACTCTTCCCCTTGCAATTTATCCCTCTCCAAAGGGATGTTCTCATCTGTTGCTCTGAAGAATGTGGTTGTTAACTCTGGCTTATGCTTTTCTTCCCCAGGAGATGGAGGCCACGGCTACCTAAAGGACTGGCTCTGGTGGGCTGGCTTGTTAACCAGTGAGTAGGAGCTGTTTCCCTGGGTTTGCAGCTTTTCCAGGCTCTGTCCCTGTGAGTGAGGTGTGGAATGAGCTGGGTATCGTGCTTAAAGCCTGTTTTCTGTCGAGTTCCCCCATCCTCAGCAGAGGTTCCTCAGGGAGAGGAGAGGCAGTGATCCCTTCAGGATCTCCCTCTCCATCTTCCTGCAGAACTGGTAGGACTTGCTAGCTCGGTTTTACCTGATCAAGAGCATGAAAAGCCAGGTTTTAATAAGGCAGCTGGCAGGTCCAGGGCAAACAGCCTCCCCTGAGTGCCCGGGGGCTCCGGGAAGGTTTCCTGCTGCACCACAGGGAGATAACAAAGAGGTGGCACCTCCCTCCATGAAAAAAAACTTGCTTTCCCTTAAAACAAGCCTTAAAACCTTTATTTCCTGCTGCAGCGTTACAGCATCAACTCAAATTGGACTCAAAGCTGCACGGAGAGCAGCAGATTTTACAGCAGGGTGTTTCAGAGCCCTCTTCTCTGGCTCTCCCTGTGGCAGCCACAGCTCAAGGTGCCCCCACCTCGTGTGGGCAAGCACAGCCCTCACTGCTTGGGGACAGGGACAGCCACAGAGGGACAGCCCAGCCCCAAGGACACGGTGTGGAGGGAAGGAGCAACCTCCCAGCGCTGGGGCTCCCACAGCTGCCCCCTCCCTCATTAACCCCACACAGGGCAGCAGCCTGCCTGGGCTGGGGGGTTCATGAGCCCACCTGGGTCAGCCCTAACCTGGCCAAGCCCTGGCACCCCCAGGCTCCCTTCTCCAAGGGTGCCTCTTTTAATTTGTAGTAGGTTTTCACCCAGTATCTGGCCCTGTTTGGCAGCAGCGTGAAGCTCCCAGCATAAAACCCACTTTCCAGGTGACACCTCGCTGGTTTGCAAGCCCCCAAGAGGAAACACAGAAAGTGCTCTGTAACTCACTGGTGTTTATTTTTCTTGTGATTATTTAGTGGGTGGAGGGGAAGCTGCCAACTTCGCTGCCTATGCCTTTGCTCCTGCGACTATTGTCACGCCTCTGGGGGCTCTGAGCGTGCTCATAAGGTGATTTTTGTGTCTATAATTTGCAATTTGCCTTGTTTTTTATTTTCTTGTTTGCCTGTTCAACTTGTAAAAATAGACTTGAAGGGATGCTAATATGATTTATGCTGCCCAAAGAAAAGAAAGTCTCAGTGTTTTCGAAAAAACACTTTAAGAGTTGTTGTCCTTTTTGGGGATCATTTGGGAAGCATTGAATTAAGTAGCTTGTCCTTCTGGAAATGCTGCATGTGGAGAGCAGCCACATACACTGCAGGTTAAATTACTACAAATATCTACATTACTTCATTCCTTATTCTAGCTCTTTAACCAACTCAGGATTGGTGGCGTTTTATTGTTTGTTTGTTTTGTTTTGTTTTGTTTTTGTAATCAAGAGTACTAAAAATTTAAAAGGGTCAAAAAGATGAGTCTTGTTTTCAAACTGCCTTTCACCTGCCTTTTATTTTATAAGTTTTTAGGATCCTCTCATGTTGTAGGGTTTTATACTTCTGGCTGTTGCCAAAGGGGCTGAAACCCTATTTTCTTTCTTTATTTTTAAATAGGAGATTCCTACCAAAATACTGACTCTGGGTACTTAAGGTTCTATAGAGAGACTGCTATTGTGAAATTCATAAGCAAACTGAGAGTTAGGACTGCTCTGGTGTCTTGTTCCAGATTTTTTTGGCCAACAGCTAGATATTTTTGCAGATATATCTGTAGCCCCAGTACTTCTAAAGTTTGTCTGACGTTTAATAGTTCTGCTGATTTAGTTAAAATTAGCATAGCTTTTTTGTTGTTAGGTTCAGGTTTTTCCTCTGTTACACTGGTCCTTGAGGTAATTTTCTTGACCACTAAAAGCTTCCTAATGCCCAGCAGCTCCTGAGTGATTCTGCACACCCTGAAAAAATATTTCTGAGGATGTGCTAAAACACTGAGCATTTTTGCACCTTGCTGACACAAGAGCTGTGATCTACAGGTCACACCTGCAGCCCTGCAGGTTCAGCTGTCGATAGATGCCGTGTGATTGTGCATTAACACACTGGAATCCAACTAATTTACACCAGATTTGCGTCCTCGAATCGCATGGAAGCATTCTTAACTTTCTTTGAGCTGCAGTTCCTTCTTTAAAGGGCTGCAAAGCACTGGCTGATGTTTTTCTGTCCCGTGCAGTGCCATTCTGTCCTCATATTTGCTTGGAGAACGGCTCAACCTGCTGGGGAAGCTGGGCTGCCTGCTGAGCCTGGTGGGCAGCACTGTGATGGTCATCCACGCCCCAGAGGACGAGAAGGTCACCACCCTGGAGGAAATGACTTCCAAGCTGAAGGAGCCGGGTACGCAGCCGGCCGTGTTTTCCCTCCGGGGGCTGGGCAGTGCAAGCTGCTCCCTGCGCCCTCTGCTCGAGTTTTGAGTCCTTCCCTCCCTCCTGCAGGTTTCCTGGCTTATGCTGCCATCCTCCTGGCTCTCTGCTTCCTCCTCATCTTCTACCTCGCGCCCCGTTACGGCCAGAGCAACATCCTCATCTACCTCACCATCTGCTCCGTGATCGGCGCCTTCTCCGTCTCCTCAGTCAAGGGCTTGGGAATTGCCATCAAGGGCTTCTTTGCTGGCCAGCCCGTGCTGCAGCATCCGCTGACCTGGATCCTGGTCATCACCCTGGTGGCATCCATCACCACGCAGATCAACTACCTCAACAAGTCTCTAGACATTTTCAACACCTCTTTGGTGTTCCCCATCTACTACGTGCTGTTCACCACCATCGTCATCACCACTTCCATCATCCTCTTCAAGGAGTGGGTCGCCATGACCGTGGTCGACATCATTGGGACAGTCTGTGGCTTCCTCACCATCATTTTGGGGGTGTTTTTGCTCCATGCTTTCAAAGACATGGACGTCAGTTTGGGGAATTTACCACAAGTCCTTCAGAATGAGCAGCCAGCGCCGGTCACCAGAGATGACAAGAACATCCTGATAGAGGTGGACAACTCCAGCATCGCCCCAGAGGATAAACCCAAAGTATTTGTGCTCTACACTTAGGGCATTACATGCAGGGGACTGGAGGTTGGGTGGGTGGTGTCAATATTCCAGGTGCCAGGGGAAAATTTTAAAAAGGAAAAGCAGAAAATAAAACGAATGGTGTCTTTCCCAAAGCCAAATCTTTCTCTGGGCTTTTGGACGGGATCTCTGTCATGGTGTGGCAGCCAGGGGTATGTTTAATCCTCGCTGGGCCTTAATACATGCAGCCACTGGAAACAAAAATCCTCTAGAAATATGATAGGCCTGGAACAAAGCTCCTCTCTGAGGCCCCTTCCCATCTCTTATTCTTGGCACGGCTGATGTTTACCCTTCACTCCTTCCCCCGGGTGGCCATTGATGTCTTTGTTTCCAGGCCTTGATGGATCATTGATCAGTGTTTTTTGTCTTTTTTTGTTTCCTTTTCAGACACTTGCATGAACTCTAAAATACACAGCAGCATCTCAAGAGAAGGTGAGAGACAAGGACTGAACAGTGCACGCCTGCTACTCAGACTCTGCTCATCCATGTTTAATCACTTGCTCTGCAAATACGGAGACAAGAATATTGGTGAATATGGGCAAAACATGGTGAATTTTGCAACAGCTGCTCACTCAGGCTCAGTGGCAGGACTCAAGCCATGAAGTGTTTTTGCAGAGAGATCTTTTCCAGCTTTTGTTTTTTTGCGAGGTACAGGACTTTCCCTGAAGCAGTGTTAATTATTTTTGTGGAAGTTTTATTTGTTTGGGTTTTTTTTTTCCTTTAGCATCTCTGGTGCCCAGGCCTTGGTGAAGTTTCTGGGCCTGTCCCAGACCCCACCTGAGGAAGGGCAGCCCCTGCTCAGGCTGGAGAGCTCTGGCAGGGTAAAAACCCCATGTCAGGAGAAACTCTGCTACTGCCTCCAAGACTTCTGGTGAAAATCTTTTCAGTCTGAAGTGGCTGTAAACATTAAGGAATTTTTTATCAGGAAATATCTTGACCTTGGCAAGCCCCCCCTCCCCAATTCTTTGAGCCCCATGAGGTGTCCTGCTGTCCTCTGAGATGCTCACATAATTATACCTGGGTCTGAGCATCACTGAGCAAATACAACGTGGGGCTGTGGGAGAGAGGACTATGCAATCTCTTATTTTAACAACATTTCAGTGCTATCTTTTTGGTATGTGGAAAGGGAAATAAAGGTTTTTTTCAAAAAAAACCAAAAGTTGCAGGTGGATCTGGAAGTTTTTAATGGTTTCTCTGAAGTTACTGGTGTAGCCCTAAAGGATAAAGAGGCTGAGGGACATCTGAGAACAACAGAAAGAGCATCTGGAGCAGAGTAAAACGGCAGCGACCTCCTTTGGTGGCAGAAAATAATCCAAGTCACTCACTCCAGCTTTGGTTTTGGCATCCTAATCAGTGTGATGCTTTATGCATTTTATTTTAGAAAATGGCTGTCAATGGGACTCATCTCTCCTCACTCTCTAGAACTGCATTTCATAAAAGCAATCTTGCCATCCCTGGAGAAACGCCACGTAGAAAATGAAGATTTGAACTGGGGTAATGAAATAATACACAGTGAAAGAGTATTTGTTAATGACAACCAACACATTTTATTAAAACTAGGCAAAAGGCACAATGAATTGCATTCTTCAAGTATTTGCATAGATGCATAGAGAGCATTATTGTAAACCATTAACGTGGACACGGGAGAAAATGAGATGTATTTTGTTGTAAGTTCTCCCAAGTAACATTATCTTTCTAAAAAATCAGTTTTTACCATCTTTTACTCCTCCTGCAATTCCCCTGGTCTCATTCACTCAACTTGCACACATCTGAAAATTTAAAAGGACTTACTTAAAACTACCTTTTGGAGATTTTTGTGATATTCCAGCAATAAAGTTTTCTATTAAGACTTTGGGCACGTCCAGTTGTTCTCTGAGCATTGTGTGTCCGGGGACATGTTTTAAAACCTTGATCCCATGCTCACATGAAATGCAGTGAAAATTATTTTAGTGATTTTTTTTTTTCCTTTGCTGAAGATCAGGGGTTGGAGCAGAAGTGCTGCTGTCCTCAGTGAGGGCTCAGATACGAGATCAAGTTCTTGTGGTTGAATCAACTCCTACAGTGTATGTACAGTCCTGCTCCACTGTGAGCAGCCAAACTTGCCATTACATACCAAGAAACAACAGGTTTGGGGGTTGTTTGAATACACATTTTTACATGTAATATACCCCAACTATAGAAAAAGACATAAAGTTTAGAAAGCTGTTGTCTTTTACTTTCCCTCCCTTATTTCACACAGAAGTTTTTTAGGTTGGTTTGTTTTCCAGGCACATAGAAGGTAAGAAAAGGTCTACAATTAGAAAGGTAGGGAATAATCAGTGAGAATTTCAAGACACACCATGTGAACTGTTTCCTTGTGGAGAAAGAGGTAGTAAAGTTGTGAAAACTTGATGTGGCTTAAGTCATCCTACAGCTACACTACTACATATAAGTACAAATTTAATGAGTTCTTAGGGTTTTTCTGGGGTTTCTTTAACAAGCAGATCTTAGGGAAAGAGAACCAGCAAACAAGACTCTTTTTCTTTATGCCAATAATGTAGTTTCTCACATGTGGAGCAGCAGTCATGCTCTTTGAGGATTTGTCCATAATAAATCAGACACAAGAGAACTGTTGTAACCACAGCTCCAGATTTCCCTGTGTTCTCCTAGGAAATCATTTCAAGGAAAAAAAAAAATCTGGCATAACAAAAGGTCTTATTTTAAAATCCTGAGGAAAAGAGAAAAAACTCACATACAAAAGCCAAACTATTAGGAGAAGAAAAAACCAAATTCATAAGGGAGGGTCCTCAGGGTCAGAACCATCAGCTGCTTAAAGTGCACACAGGCAGCTCTCTCCATCCATGGCCTGGAGAAAAAACCCGGAGTAAGAGAGCTGCCCTACAAGAGCACCATGTGTTGCGTTAATATTTCAGCTGCTTCATCACCTGGGCATTTTTCAGGTAGGTTTCTCACTGCTTTGGGGAGCAGACAGCCCATGCTGAGTTACAGCTCAGCACAGACCAAAGCCTGAGGAGACACGTGCAAAAACATCCACTGGTGACGGTACCGCACGCTGCAGAGGGGCTCAGCTGCCTTCTGCTGAGCTCCCCGCTGGCCTTTCGCTCTGGATCCTGGCCAGAGCTTCCCTGTCGTACCTCGAGTGTGTCCCAATGACATGGATTGGAGCTCATGGGCCATGCTGGGGATGCTTTTGGGGTTACAGCACCAAGGGAAGACAAGCGAGTGCCGGAGGGCAGAAGGGTTGGGACGCTCTTGCTGAAGAGGGTTTTGTGGGGAAAATAATTAATCCCCTCTGCTAAAGCTGATCAAAATCCACAGTGGCCCCACGAATTACAGTTCCACAGTTGGCTCCCTGTTGGGGCCTCACTTGCCACCCACTGTAAACAGAGAATAAACTGAAGAATGTTATCACCAGCTGCCTTCTGCTCTCCCCAGAGGCAGTGGGTTCTGTATAGCACCAATTTGCTCCTGCAGCTGCATGGGGGGGCTGAGGAAGCCAACAGGGCTCACATGAAAGCCCATCAGGGCCAGCACCTGCACTCACAGCTTGTTCTCCCTGGTAACACTTAAATAACTGATTAAAAACACGTGAAACCCCCATCACCCCATCCCTGCACTGGATATTGCACAACAATATTTAAATACCGTATAAACAAGTCATCCCTACGTGGAAAAGGCAGAGAGGGTCCAGCTGAGCCTGGTGTGTACCTGGGGCACCCCTGCCATGCCTGACTGCAGCTGGGTGAGGCACAGGGGAAACAGGGCTGGGGCAGGAGGAGAGGAACTGAGACACTGTCCATGGCAGTGAAGGTGTGAGTGTGGATTTGGGTGATGAAGGCCATCCAGTGCCCTGTGAGGGCCAGAGCCAGCCAGGAACAGGCTGCTTCAGGAATGCCCACGGAAGCCTGGCTGTCCCACTTTCAAGTTCTTCACTGCTCCAGCTGTCCAGGCACCACCAGAGTTCTGGGTGAGATGGAAAAAAGGGGAAAAGAAGAGGAGTGAGCATTGATGGAAGAACAAGTGCTGCCCTTGCCCTCTCCTGGCATTGATAGTGCCAGCCAGGGGAAGCCTGCCTGCATTCACACCCCCATGCTTCACATAGGAACTCTCCCACGAGGAGCACAAGGAAGTTCCTGCAGTTTGCTCCATTTTTCACAGCTGGCCTCCTGGGTATTGCAGGCTGGAGACAATAAAACTGCGCTGTGTGGAGTGGAGATGTTTTGTGTCAAAGGGCCTGGTTTGCAGTGCACTGAACTCAGTGCCTAAAGTCCCTCATTAACTCCCTGTGTTCAGGACAATTTTGGGAAACACTCCCTGCAGAGAAAGCCTCTCTTTAGCCATGGCTGGAGAGGCTGGAAAGAATTTTTGTTCTTTACTGGGATCCTCAAATCTTCTGTGAATCTTCATGTTTTGCTGCTCTTCACTGACAGTTCTGGGTCACACACCCTTTGACCCCACTGCTCTGCCCCACTCACACAATGCCCTGCCTGAGGAAGTGTTCAGGGATGTGGAGGACTGAATTCACTGTTTTGCTCAACACAATCAATTCTTAATATGAAACAGGTAAAAACAGACCCTTGCACTAAAGGTGACCAACCCACAGCCTGCCTCCACCCACCTGGGCTGTGCATGAAGGTGTTTTGCAGCCCGATATTCCCTTCAGAGGGTTTTTATTCCCCAGGGGTGAGTGGTGCTTCCCACCACCCCTCTCAGTGCCTACCTCTGCCACAGGCTGGAGGCGTCCTGGGGCTCTGGTGTGCCCGGGAGGCAGTGGCACAGCAGAGCTGCTCCCCTGCCAGCCTCTGGATCTGGATGGGATGGGATTTGCTGGCAGAGCTCTCTGGGGTGGCCGGGGCCTGGAAATATCCTACAGAAGAAAGAAATAGCTTTGAATTTAAGCCTTAAATTTTGCAAGTAACAGGTAACCTGAGTTCCAGAGCCTTTTAAATTAGCCACATTAACTGATGCACTTCGTGGCTGGAAGAAAGTTTCACACACATACACTCACTGTTTGTTTGCCTATACAATACCTATAAACAATATATACGTGCATGTTCTTGTGCCCACACAAACACACACAGACCCACAAGCAGTTATTATTTGTTTGTGCACACAGCTGTCCCTAAAAGGATGCTCAGAGCATTATATTTTCCATTCATCTAATGCATTTCAGTGGAAAGCATGTCCCGGGGGGAGAAGTTACCCCCACAAGAGCCAAGTGCCTGTTGTTGCTCAGGCTCTGTGCTGAGCTGCTGCCTTACAGGTGTCAATTTAACAAACACAGCTGCACTCACAACTTGGAGGGCACCCAAAACCCCTGCAGCCTCCTCAGACTATGCATAAAAGCAGTGCTTGATGGCTTGGGGATCTATGGCTCTCCAAGGATCTTGCCCTGTGATTCCAGGAAGGACAAAGCAGATGAAATTCCACTTACTGCCAGGTCTGAAGAGCTCCAATAGGAATAGCAAGAGAGCAAATCTGGCAGATGCTGCAAACATCTAGGAAGGACACTGAGACTAGCAAAAAGGGACATTAATTATTCCCCCTGTGCCTTCTCCAACTCATGGCTCTCCACTAACCCAGAAACAGCAAGGTTTCTTGTGGAAATCCTATGAAAAGTGTTCCATCTAGCAGGGCTGACTGAGATGAAGAGACTGGATGTGTTGGGGAGGGAACACAAAGGAGATCATGGGGAACTTGTCAACAAGCAGCTGGGAAGGATACCTATTCCTTACTGACAACACTTAGCTTCCTGCTTTTGTTTTAGTTTTCTTTCCTGCTGAAGTGCTGGCTGTTCACAGGAACAATGGAGCTAGAAACAAACCCCATTCGCCAAGACTTTCCTTCATAGGGTTTGTTTTCCTCTATGTCCTCCAGAGAGAGACTGCCTGGGAGCCAGCCCCCTGCTACCTACCCACTGGAACCAGGCCCTTTGCTTCTTTGAGGGCCCTGATATAATAATATTTTGGCAAAATATTAATCTGAGTGATTTACAATCTCTTCCATAAGAATGTGGGGTCTGTAGTAACTTTAGAACAGAGCTGCCAGCAAAAGAAATAAATCTTTCCTTCTGACCCTCAAAATAACCTCATGGAGAGGATGCTCACATGAGATGGGGTCAGTTTGGGTCAAAGCTAATGCTTCCCCCAGGGCGAGAGGCTTCACCAGAACAAACCTCCCATCAAACAGCATCCAGGGGACAGCAGCACGACTCCGTACCTGAGAGGCTGGAGGTTTGGGAGCAGGAGGTGCTGGCCTGCTCGGGGGTGTCCTCCAGGGAATGTCCTTCGGCAGTGGCGGCTGCACTGGCCCCAGGGGCTGCCCCACGCTGCAGCTGGGGCTGCCAGAGAAGGAGGGGGGCTGCTGCCTGCTCATCTGGAGCCCCGGAGCCGGCTGAGAAGGAGGTTTCGGTGGGATTTCAGGGAAGCCAATCACCTGTGCAGAAGAGCCACAAATCCTCAGGTATTTCCACTTCAAACCACCCTTTACACTCACTGCGACACTTCTGAGGATCTACGTGAGATCTATGTGAGAGTGGAAAACATTGCCTGCAACACCAGTATGTGTTGAGTATGTCTAGCAGGTGTTGTATATGTCCAGTAGGTGTTGATTAGATGTATGGACACTAGGAAAGCATTAGCAGAAAAGATCATCCAGCTCTCTCAGCATTTTGTGAGAACCCTGTCTTTCCCATGTGAATTATTTAAAACAATGTTACAGTTTTGTAAACGACTACACCTGCGAGTTGTTTGCCAAGGATTGTTATGGTTTTAGCTAGAAAATATTTAGAAATGGCTGGTTCAGAACTTGGCCCATCACCCCAAGGAGTGGATGGCCAGAGGACCAATTGTCTCATGCCACTTAATGCACTTCTTACAAACCAACATACAAAAAGACCTTACTTTTATTATTAAAGCGCTCTCTATATTCTGGAGCCTCAACTCCGGGTCTTTTTTCTACCCGTCCTCATTCCAGCAGCAACATCAATGGACTGGGACAACTTGGGATCATGAGGCAGAAATGGAAATCAAGAGAACAGGGTAATCCAGGCATCGGTGTGACACTTGCAAATAAACCCAGGGTTTGCCATTTCTCCAGTTGTGAGATGGGGGAGGTGACAGCAGAGGATCTACCAGGAGAGACAGGCAGCCACACAGGCCTGCTCAGATCCCAGCTCCTGCCTTTAGGGAAATCACTGGGAACAGGTGCTACACTCAGCTACCACTGACTTGCAGCCATGGGTGATGCCTGTCTGTTTATCCCATGCTTTGATAAAACCACTCCCTAACTGCAGCGTGAGGGGGAAGCACATCCCACATCTTGGGGTATCCATGCCCTGCAGGTGGAAGGTGCCCCTGCCCCTACCTTCCTCTGCTGCTGGGGGGTTGTCAGCTTGAAGGCAGGGTTTGCGTGCCCAGTTCCAGACGTGTCACTGACAATGAGAGAAAGAAAAGAGCGTTAATGTCTTCATATGTTTTCTCCTTTATTTTCCTGCATTTTCTATTTTATCTTCACCGGAGTGAAAAAATGAGAAGCCAGTAGTGACTACACCAACAAACCCTGCAATTTAGTGACATTCCTCACAGCATTTGCAATGTGTCATCTGTCGTGGCACAGAAGGCAGGAGGGGGGACAAGCAGACAAGGCACAGCACCGACAGCTTACCTGAACTGAGGGGTCTTCTTTAGAGAACAGATGGCAAATTTATTCCAGCATTTCAGATAATAGAATAAAAACATGATTCCTGTGAGAACGAGAATGGGAGCCAGGATTGCCAGAGTTATCACGACCGCTGAAGAGCCTGAGGGCAAGAAAGTAGAGTTTGTTAAATGGAAAACTCTGCTCCCAACCAACTCAAGTCCTTCTGAAGTGGCACTGTAGTACAGCTGGTCCCACTCACCTTCAGGCAGAGGGGGACCACTGTCCAAGCTCCCTCCTGTCCCCTGCTTGTTGCAGAATGGGGGGACCCACCCCTGGTCGCAGTGGCAGTTCTTGTTGTTGTTGCAGACCTGGAGTGGGAAGATTCAGAGATTTCAGTGGCAGCTACAAAGAAACGTGCAAGTGAAAACAAATTAAGCCCTTGCTGAATTAAACACTACAGGAGAGAGTCTAATGGGAGCTGAGTGCCTGGAAACTCTTTTCTTCAGGGAGTTAAAGTGCCCTTTATTTCCTCAGAAATTCTCCCTTTCTCCAAAAGACAAGGGTTCTTCAGCTGAAGTGCTAATAACCTGAATTCAGCAGAAAAGCAGCCTTTAGAAATGGCTTTCTCTTATCTCTAAACTGAAGGACATGAGTTTTCCCTTTCATCGAGTGAAGATTTCTTATTGTTTAGGCCAAAGAGCTTGGCTCATTGGTATTTGTCTTTTCCATCCATCCCCTGGGGGCACTGGAGAGCAATTTGGGATAAACTGCTCTAAATGTTACTTTTCACTATGTTTTTTCTTTAGTAAGTCTGATGCTTTTTATTCCATCTAAACAGGGCCCAGAAGATTTTTCTTCAAGATTACTCCTTGTTTTTCATTTATTGAAATCCATATCCCTCCAGCAGACCTCCTTAAATCCTGTGTCAAAGGGACACTCATGGACCAGAAAACACATCAAACAGGAAAGAAATGTGCAAACTGAAAACCAAGAAGCCAAAGTCCAGAGCAAACCTAAGGAAGGTATCAGAACTGAGCTGAGCAAGCAGCCACAGAAGAATGGAAGCCCATCCTGCTTCAGCCTGAAAGGAAAATGAAAAAGAAGACACTTACTCCATGCCCATGGCACTTCTTGTTACAGCTTTCAGCATCAAAGATGATGGACACGTTCTGGCAGCGCCCCTCAAAGCAAACCTGCACAGAAAGGTTCCAAAAACCCAGTGTTAGCTCTCTGAGTTATGTGCCATGTCACTGCCTTGTGCTATTTTGTGACTTGAAGGTCCCAGACACCTTGGAAATACAATTAATTCATTACCTGGGGAGAATTGCAGGAAAAGAACTTAACCTGGTTCCCAAGCAAACAGTTAATCACTACCCTAAATCCCAGTCAATGTGAATTAGAGAGGAGTGGGAGCTCAGCTGGCAATAGCTTGGCCATGATCACGTGGCAAGCCCCTGAAGGAGCTCTCACATGCCTTGATTTCCAATTGTGTCTCACCTTTAAACAAGGCAACTTCAACCAACTAGCAAATCTCAGATTTAGCACTGGCCCTGAACTTCATCTGGCAAAGACATGAAGCCTTTGGTGTGTGTCCTCCCATTGCTTCTCTGAAGCCTCTAAGAGATTATTTTTCTAACAAATACAGAAATCTCCTAGAAAGGCATTAGACATCAAAAATTAATGGCTTGATAACCACAAAGCACATTCTGGGTGGAAAAGTGATACCCTGAACCTCCCCCAAGCCACTCCAGGCAGAACTGTACCCACATGATGGCTGCCACACTTTGTTCCTGTCAGCACCAAGCCAGGATCCAGCATCTCCTTCTCCTCGCTGTCGGATCTGTACACGTGGGTCCCTCGGCAGCGCTGCGTGTTCACAGTCGTGTCTATGGCCACTGCATTGGGCTGCAGGGGTTTGAAAGCAGAGCTCTGGCACTGGATCTTCCCACATTTAGCATCTCTGATTTCAAAGGAAAGGCTAAAGTGATTATTCCTGGCTTGCTGAAGGTTTTGCAGACATGAGCTCTAAATGTAAATTAAAGCAGCAGCGCTGAGTCATTGTTAAATGAGCAGGCACCTCCCAAGAATTATCCCAAGCAACAGCGTCTGATGGATCCTGATGGTACCATCCCACAGTCCCCATGGATGGGGGATGTCCCCATGGATGGCCAACCTCAACAAAGTCAGAGGTAAGACTAAGAAATTTTTTGTCTCAGTTAGAAAGCTACATTTAACTCAGAGATTTAAAAAATCCCCCCTTCTGTTGCTTTGGGAGAATATCAACTAGATGTTTGGAAATGCAAAAGGCAGGAAAACGGGGAACTGAAAGCTTCAGCTGTAAGGGCTCGAAGTCCCTCAAGGATGCATCTGGTTTCTCAGGAGGCAGAGGGAGGGAGTGAACCAATGCATGGATCAGTTTTATCTCCTGGCCCATAATTTTGTAATGCATAAAAACATCTCCTCCAACGAGCAGCTCTGGGCTGCCACCCTGCTTTGTACCTCATCTCACACTTCCTGTAATTCCCGTAGATGTCCTTCCCACAGTTCCCGTAGATGTCTCCAGCAGCATTGACCTTCTCAAAGCAGGCGTCTGGCGCTGGCTGAGCTCCTGCATGGAAGAGACTCGTGGCTGCTTCATCTCACCCCATGCCAACCACTCACTCGTCCTTTTTCTGGAGTGGTTGGAGCATGGGAAATGTTTTGCTGCCTCCTCCGAGTGAGTAAGGCAGGAGAAAAAGATCCTCAGACTCTGCTGCTGACAGCAGGTGTGGAAGGTACTCCTGCCTTGCACAGGGGGAGGAACAGCAGGGTTCCACATCATTTACTGGTTCAAAGGAGAGCATTTTTTGCTGCAGGCAGGGTCCTTACCGGGCCCCCAGAGCTGCACACACTGGTCCCTGTAGGTGAGGCACATGCCACTGTAGCAATAGGCCCTTCCTCCGTCGCAGGGAGCCCCATCGATCTGGTAAGAGTTGGGGGGGCAGAACGGCGACTCGCCCGTGCAATATTCTGCGAGGTCACACAGTCCTGACCTCTGCCTGCACAGAGTTCCTGGAGACATCAGCTGAAAAGAGACAGAGGGAAAAACCCAGAATTATTGCTTGGCTCCTCTGTGGTTTCATGTCTGCACGTCTGCCTGTAGATAAGAGAGAATCTTGCGTGTGTCACTTCGTCCTCCTTGCCTAAGGTTTTTTGAGGCCAGCAGTGCCTCTGGGACTTCATTAACTGGGTGAGCTGTGTAGAATAAAATTAACAAATGGATCCCCTCCCCAGGTAGCAATGAGATCATGCACAGAATGTAAGGCTGCCAGACCTCAGGGGGTCACTGATCCATCTCACTCTGCCCTAGGGTAGGATCCAATTTACCTGAACCATTTCTGACAGATGTTTGTGTAATCTGTCCTCAAACCCCTCCCTGGCTGGGAAGTTTGTTTCTGTGTTTCCCTGTCATTTCTGCTGGAGACATTTTCCTAATGCATAACTTATGTCTCCCTTGCTTATGAGTTTACTCAGTTCATTTTTCTGTCCACCACACACGTGGAGAACAAAGGGCATTCATAATTACATCTGGGAGGTTTTTTCAACTGAGTCCAGGTGGATTTCTGGAAATTGTTTTCCACATGCTCAGGATAGGTCAGTAAGAGCACGCAGTCAGTATGCAAACACAAAGATGAGCTGAAGAGAAACGTTTGCCTATGTTCATTTTTGAGTTAGTTTGTCGTCAAATTTGAGATCTGCGGCTCCAAAATCAGAAACACATTTTAACCAGTCACTATAAGGAAAGCTGAGATTTAAAATGATACTTTTTGCCAGCAGTTCTTCAGCAAACACCTGAACTAAAGGCATTTAGCTGCACCCCAGAAAAGAGGGTTCAGAGCAAACACAGCATCCAGCCTAACCCCTGGAGGAAGTGTTTGCTCCAAGAGCTCTGTCTAGATTTCTTCTAGAGCCAATGGAGAGAAATATCCGCTCTGATTCATCCCATCCCTCAGTGTTTAAGAGAGGCAGTGTCACTTCACTCCAGCAGCATTCACAACTCATCTTAAGATATCACAGGAGTCAATTAAATTAATCAGCCAGAAGAAAGGACCCCACTGTTTGATTACACTCATGGCTCCTGAAAAAATCAAGCCAGGTGAGGAGTTAAACCCCGTATTTGGCTGTGTTTTCTCCCCTTCCCCTTCTCCAGTTTTTCCCCTTCCCCAGTTTTATCCTCACACTTCCACCCCAGTTATTCCCTCTCTTAGGAAAACCCAGAGATCCCACCTTGCACTGGTGACAGCAGCTGCCATGGGCACACTCAGCACCAGGTTTCAGGGAGCAGGTCCTGGGGTCACAGCAGGGGTTCCTGCACTCCTGGAAGGCAGGGAAATGCAGCAGAGTTTAGAGGGCAGGTCTGAGGCTGGCACTGCTGTGTTCTCACACACAAAGTAACACCCTCCCTTCCACGTTATGCTCGTGGTACCCAGCACGAGCTGAATTCCAGCACTGCACAACCACCCTCTGATGGGCTGGTGGGATACAATTGGTTGTGCTTGTCACATCTGGAGAGTCTGGTTGTGCTTGTCACATCTGGAGAGTCTGGGCTGCTGGTTCCAGCTCCATTTTTTTTATGAGTCAAAGGATGGATATGGAGAAGTGAGATGCAGTGCTGAGAGAAGCCCCATCCATAACAGGAATGCAGCCATAGGTAACGTGAGCTTATGTATGAAACTGCAACATCTGGAAGAATTCTTCCTGGCTATCAGGACGAGTTTCTTCACTGAAAGGGTTGTTAAGCATGGGATGGGCTGCCCAGGGAGGTGGTGGAGTCCCCATGTCTGGAGTTGGTCAAGAAAGATCTGGACATGGCACTGAGTGCTCTGGGCTGGTTGGCAAGGTGGTGATGGGACACAGGTTGGACTCACTCTTGGAGGTCTTTTCCAACCTGAATGAATCTGTGATTCTGTGACCCAAAATCACTTTTTCATCGCCTTTTAAAAGGAAGTTTTAATCACCTCTCTTCAGCCCTGGACCACACCATCCCTGAGTTCTGGGGTGGATTGTGCTACACACTGTGAAGTCAGATGTAATATTTTAGAACCTTGATTTGCATTTACATACAGGGAAGATATTTTTGTCTCCTGCACAAAGAAAGCCGATTATAGATCACATAACTGTATTTTATAATAAAAAAATTGTGTCCCACTAAACCCCAAATGGCTGGACCTGAACAATTATTACCTCCACTTCTCCACAGTCACACTCCTCCCCCTCTTCCAGGTAGCCATTTCCACATTTCCCTCCACCGTACATTCTTTTGGTATCTGGCATGTTGGACAGACACATCCCTCCACCAGACTGCAGATACTTCTCCAGCTCTTGTCTGTTGCACTGGTTGAACACCTTGGGGAATGGGTGCCTGGGTATAGACAGGGTAGAAAAACATCAAGACAGATCTGGGCAATGGTTTAGAGACCCAAAAAGGAGCACATGCAGATCCTGACAAGTGCCCAAGGACACAGGTCTCTCCCTGAAATTCTTGGAGTTGTGCTAAGGCTGATTGTGATTTCCTGTGCCTGCATTACACTTGAAGACAAGGTGAGACTGCACTGCAAGACTGTTTAGAAATGTAATTGCCTTACAAAATAAACTTTATAGAACCAAAATATGTTGAGCTACATTTGACTGTGATTGCTGACAAGCATGGCTGTCCTTACCTCCTCAGTACTGGAGCTGTGGCTTATTTCTGACTGCTGGAACAAGCCTGAGAGTCCAGCACTCAGCCTGTGAATAACTGCCTGTGAGCCTACCTGCTAAAAATAATATTTAATTTATCTTATTTTATTATTTATTAATTATTTTAATTTTTTAATTCACCTCATTTTGAAGAATGTGAATATTTTTCATGACATGAATTATTAATTTCTGTTGCTACAGTGCCTGGGCACTCCATGTGTGGCTGTGCATGTGTGTGGATGTTGTGTGCCCCACTCGCGTGCCACTGTGCTTTCACTTCTCATCCAAATGGTTTTCCTTGGAGGAAATGATGCACATAAAAGAAAATGTCTATGAAAAAAAAAAAGCTGTTCAAAGAGAGGAAGGCTTGAGAAAATGGTGAATGTGGCTTTAAGTGAAGTGGTTTCTCTGGCATGTTTCGTGACTGAATTGTAGAAATTGTTGTTTCCTCATCCAAAATCAGATTTTTAATTCCTATGGGCTTCTAGAGCCACTCTTGCTTCCCCTTTCTCTCGAAGACTTCTTCCCTGTTAAACACAGGCTCTCAGAAACCAAGGAGTTTTCTTAAGAAAAGGGAACAGGAAAATCTTCCTTTTGCCAGGCAGTTCAGAGCTCCACTTCTAAATTACCTAGGGCCAGTCTCAGGCAGGAATCAGTTCCTTGGGAATTAGCAAATTGCTACTGCTCCCTGACCCAGGGTTTGTCCAGCAATATTTTCTCTATAAACACTGACTCCAGCAGGCAGCAACAAACCCACTTTCACTCTGCATTTCCAGTTCTTACTCTACCAAGGCTCTTGTGACAAAGGCCTTTGCATTCCTCCCTGAGCCCGTGCAAGATGAACTCACCCCGTTGCAGAAGCCATGATGCAGCCCCCATCTGCTGCAGGGGTGGTGCAGCAGCCAGCAGAATCGTGGTTCATGCCAAAATTGTGTCCCATCTCGTGGGCAATGGTAGCAGCAACACCAATGGCATTTTCAGAGTGATCCTGTGCAAGGTCAAAGAGGCACGTCAGCATTTTACCCGTGCCTGCCCTGTGCTCCTCAGGATCAGTGGGGTGAGTGGCACTTCTCATTAGTACATGTAGAAAACATCTGCTGAAGGGATTCCTGCCTGTAAGCAGGTGAGTGGAGAACTTCACAGGAAATATTTTCTCCCTGGGCTTTAGGAGGCATCTATCCCATGTATTCACTGCTGGCAGGAAGCTTTATATGAGGTATTGGCAATTACTTACCATGTTTACTCCTCCTGACTGGAAATCAGAGCACATGGCCATCACGGGAGCCAAGCCTACCGTGGTACCTTTGAAGGGCACACCCCTAAAATTAACCCAGAAAGAGCATGAAATGGCACTGAGGCACTCGGGAAGGCAGAGAAATGCACCCTGCAGTGCACAGCTCCTCACACAGTGTCAGGGGGACACATTGCCTTTATAGTGTCTCCCAGCACAGGACATCATAGCAGAGCTACAAAGCCTTAAGGCCTGTTTATCTTGGACTGCTGCTCTGTTTTATGGGCCAGCCAGACAATCCTATTTTTTATAATGGTTTGGTTCCAAAACGTGCTCCTGCTGAGCTTTGCAACAAGCACAGAAAATACTATTTCTGGATGCTTGGTTGAGTACTGTTTGTGAATACTTAATTTACCACAAGCCTGATATTTGCCAGCTTGGGATTCAGGGATTTGAGAGAGTAGTAGGTAACATCTCTGAGGTGCAGCCAGCTCCTGCCTCTGAGCTGGAATTCTCTGAAATGGGAGCCCTGGAAATTGTGCTCAGGACATGACCAGGTGGAGAGGAAATACAGTAATGTTAGAGGGAAAAAAACCCAACCAAAGAAAACAAGGGAAAAGGCATTGTATCTCTGCATTTCAGTCCTACAGCTCCTCTGACTCATCCTGGTGGATGAATTCCCATGGAAGAGGTAAGGGGATATATGAGAGCTGCTGCAAATTTTTCTTCCAATGCCATGGGCACTGCTGGCCAGGCTGCTGGCCCTGGTGAGATCAGTGGGCCATCAGTCACGGGCCAGCATCAGCTGGCTCCCAGCACCAGGGCTCTGTGTGCCAGGGGGATGGGTTAGCAATGAATGCTTTCCACAAAGCCACTTGGAATCTCAGAAGGGTATCATGGTACAAACTGATTTCCCACCCACCCAGCCCACTTGTCAAAAACAGGAGGAAGCAGCTTACGTGATTAGTTGGGCATTATCATGTTTTCTGTGCAGCCTCTCTTTGCTACTCCAGGCCAGAAAGGAATTGAGGGTGGAGTAGGGATTCTCTGTTACATCACATTTATTCCTGTCATTCCAGACCTCCAGCCCCACCAAGGCAATCCGGATATTCAAGGCCCTGTAAAACTAAGATACAGAAAAGAAAAGCGATGATAAAATGAGCACCATGAAGTTATTTTACTGTGCTTTAAATCTTGAATATATACTGCTAATTGCTACTAAAGATCCACATGTCCAGAGTAGATGCTCCCTCTGGAAATGAATTTCAGCTTAGTGCTGAGCTCTGCAGACCAAAATGTGCAACCACCCAAAAACCTGAACTTGACTGAAAGAGAGACACTGAACTTTCATTTTTGAATGAATGGCAAAGACATAATCTGGAGAAACAAAGACTGGAGACTGACATCATGTTTCATATTCCAATATGTTAAAATTCCTGAAGAGTAAGGGAATAATCTTCTGCCCACGTCAAGTACAAACAGAAGAAGCATTCAGGGGTAGCAGGGTGAAAGGAGTGGTGGAAGGAGTTTAAGGGGAGCAGAAAGGGAGTAGATCTGAAAAGCAAGGAAGTTTTACTTCAGCAGCACTAGATACCACTGAAGGGTGACTTCTGAAGGCTCCTCCCAGCTCCACTTCCCAGGTTTTCTACCTTTTCAAGTGAATACCTCAGTCCCTTTTCAAAAAGCATTACTTAGATAAGAGTTTTTACAGAGATGTAGTAAACCACAAGATGCTCATGCTGGCTCCAGAGTAAGGAATGGAGATCCCCCCACCCCGTTCTGGATTTGCAACAACACAATTGTTTGGCAGATGCTCTCCCCAAGTCACTGCCAAAACATTATTCTCTCTCCCAAAAAGCCAGCCTTCCTCTGGCCCAATTAATTCTCATATTTCATGATCTGGGCCTTGCTTTCCTCCTTTCACACACACCCAACTCACCTTATCTACGTAATTAGCAGCCTCCACTAATTTAAGCTTTGTTGCTTCGATGCTGAAGTGATGTTTCTGAAACTGAACAAAATGAACACGTCAGGCAGCACAAAGGCAACTACAAAGAGCTGAAAGGTGTTAAAACAAGGCACGTTATTCTGGAAATAAGAAGGTAGCTATGAAGTGACTGTACATCTGACTTTAAGCCCACCTGTACAGGTATATTCAGAATTCATCCCTGGCACCCTATGGCAGTGATGCTACTCAAGTTGTGGCACAGTGGAGCAACCCAAACTTATCAGTGCCCCCAGAGCCAGGGGCTGGCAAAGAACTGGCAAATGTGCCAGGTAAAATGTGTGATAACAGGACTTCATGTCTGAGGTCAAGGCTGCTGGAGCTCTCATCACATCTCACTCATCCAACCAATTTGCCAGTTTAAACCACCTGGCAATTAACGAGTTAATTTTAGCAAATTGGTTGGTTCAAAGGGTTAAATGTTCAGATTTTTGTTTAAGAGATGACAAAACCTGGGACTTTTCTTCTAAAGAGGGACACAGCAAAGAGAGGGCAGTTAACAACAGCACGGTGAGGCTCTGTCCCAGTTTGTCTGATCAAATGGTGAGCAACATATGGCAGTTCCTGGGTATTACGTGTTTTCTCAGCTTCCCTGGTGTCCTGCTGCCTAACAGAGAAACCAAAATAGGTTCTGCCTCTTTAGTTTTGTTCAGAGTAAATTATAGCCCAAAGCACTGTGTGGTTTTCCCTACTGGAGTTTCAAGTTGTAAATTATGGATGGGACCAGCCTGGGTCCCGTCTGTGCTGGAGATTAAACAATCAGTAAAACACTGTGTGGTTTGCACTGTCAGTGTGTCTGGCCTGCTGTCCAGCTCGGGGATGGGGGAGGGATTGCTGACTTCACTCAGCTTCTTCCAGACCTATTCTGTGATCTGGAGCCTTAAAAATGCGTATTTATATATCTGCTACCAGCTCAGAGCAGAGCATAATCACAGTTATCTTTTCTAGAGATTAAGTGTACTGCAGTTAGAAGCACATCACTCCTGGAAACCCCCAAATTTCCCTGTTCTGAATGTAGACTCTCCCAGCCGTAATTAGGACTGACCACTGCTACCTTGCTACCCTCAGCCCTCACCCAAATCACAACCTGCATCTCTCCCTCGGCCCGTGGTGGCTGCCAGGACAAAAGGGACCCAGACACAGCTCTCCCTGCCCCAGGAGACGCTGCAAGTGGAATGCTCTGTGCCCAGTGCTCCGTGGGTATAAACACAATCCCATTTCTTACCTCAGCATAATCAGCCACGAGCAGGAGCTCCACGTACTTGGTGGCCTGCAGAGTCTCCCGTTTCACCTGCAGCAGCAGCCACACAGGTTATTGGGTTATTCCCCCGATATCCCCCAAGAAACTCTTCCCAAAACATTTTTACAGGTCATTTTTTCCCAGTTTGTTTCTCACTGGCCATTCACCCCACCCCATCATACACAGGGACCTCCAGATGTGATTGATTTAGGTCAGTATAGCTACAGCAGGTGCCCACATGCCTGTCCTCAGCCCAGCTGTTTGTTCCTGTATCAGATGCAGGAACAGCTACAGCCCACCACAGTCCCCAACACTCATTTATTTTCCTGCTGGAGCCACTATTTCACAACCAGCTTGCTGCAAACCCTCTTAAATGTTCTTCATTTCACTTTCTGAGCTATGCTCCTGGAGAACAGCAGGGCTGGGAAGAGGTGGGATATTTGGAACATCATGCACGGACCCAGGCTGAGCCCTGCTCACCCTCTGGCCTGGTGGTTTCATCCCCGTTGTGAAGTCCCTGAGCCAATCTTTGGTTGCATCCCCAGCGCCCTGGTAGCCACAGGCTCCTCTCTTCAACCTCAGCTTGTCTGCCCTGTAAATCAAGTGCTGGTTTGGGCTGTCGGGGGCTGGCTCCAAGATATAGCTGGAATTGCTGCTCAATACGATGAGTCCTCTGTTGAAACGGGAAGCAATAAAAGGGAAAGTTAATTACTATCACAGCAACTGGAGACAAATCCTTCTGCTGCTGCAGAGCTCCCATCTGACTCTGGTAAGACACTTATACTTACCAGGCCAGCCAGGTCATAAAAAAAAAAGGGTGGGAACATTTTCAGGGGAAATCCCTGAGGTTCCATATATTAAAATCCATTCAGTGGGCCTCAGACACTGAGGGGCTGTTGGAGCATGTGCTGCAACCTGAGAAGTTTAACATACAGCCTTTTCTTTTGGGGCAGTGGAAGCTGTTCTACCAATAGAAGAAATTTTAACAAAACTGACTTGAAAAATATGAACTTTGTTTGTCAACAGGAAAAACAGAGTTCTCTCTGGGTCACGCACATAACCAGATGGTTCTGGTTTTCTCAATGAGCATCTCACAGCCAGCAGAGCTGGAAATCTGTGAGTGATGCCCTCTAGAAGATGTGTGGCTCCATGGGCACCACCCACGCCGTGCAGGCTCAGAGTGAGAACAGCCACGTGAGCTCAGCGCCTGTGCCTCCCCAGCAGGTAGAAAAAGATATCAAGGAGTTGCCAGCAGACACTGACAGCTCAGGGGTGCAGGAATCCTCTGCACAGGCACACTGAACATCTCTGTCCCTCTGGAGCTGGAAGGCAGAGCCTAGGAAAATGCAGGCTGACAGAAGCACAGCACACCTGCGACTGCTTTTGCTTTTGGAGTATTTATTGCAAGCCACAGGTGGCTGCACTGTCCTGTTTATCTCACTGGGCCCTTTGGCCTGTGCTACACTCACTAAGACGTCTCAGGTTTGCTTTGGCAGGGGCTGTTTCCTGGCTGGAGCCAGTCCCATCAGCACAGCTTCCAGTGGGGCTCCAGAGCAGATGACCACTAATGTCAATAAAGCCCGTGTGATGTTTTGGAAACAACTCTGAGCTGGTGTAAATGAATGCTGCTCCTTGGTCACAACAAGCTGCTGCTTTTAGTCCTGGCTGAGGATACAGACCCCCTTTTCCAGCCAAAGACTCCATTACTCCCAAACTAAAGGTTTCACACACACAACCCAGGGAAAAAGCAGAGAGCAGGGCTGACAACCCAGGAGGGAGCTCAGACTTGAAGACTTTGCCCCAAAACACATACAAATTGCCAGCTGTGAGAGACTGGGAGAAGGTTTCTGCACTAGTGTAGAGCACTGGGCTGGGACGTGGTGAGTCCTGCCCTTGCCTGTGACAGATGCAGCCCTGAGCCACCAGCAAGAGTCTTTTGCTCCAGTGGACTCTTGAGTTAAGCTCAGTCTTTGCACCAGCCCACACTGGCAGCACACAGAAGGGGAACAGAGCTGCTTAGGAGGCCACAGCTACTAATAACACCCCAATTTCTGCACTTTCCCCAACATGCCCCTTTTTATGCCCAGGCTGGGTGGCCTTTGAGAGCAGGTCTATCCACAGGCTGCTGGCAGCAGAGCTCAGATGGCACTCCCAGAGGCATTCCCAGTGGTTAAGTTTAACTCCTGTTGAAATGTGTTCATTTAAATTTTAAGATGCAAATCTTTTGTTGTGGAGATGAAACTGAACTGATTGAAACAATTATAATGAAGAATTGATAAGCAATTGTATGAGAATATAAAGTAATAAGTTGTAAAATAATGTGAAGACTCAATTTGCTAGATTCTTAAAATTCATTAAAAATTCATTAAAAATTCCATGGGTACAAATGTTTTGCATCGGTCAATTACGATAATTATTTGTAACAATCCTTGCAGTTTCATCTTTCGCAGGTGACAGAGAAGAATGAGTAATAATTTCGAGTTATGGATTGTAAAGTGTTTAATGTTTTCTTTATTTTGCTTTATTGTCCTTTATGCATAGATGTGCATTCCCAGGGGCATCCCCAAATTCCCGCATCTCCAGGCACTCACCGCAGCCCCCGGCATGTGCTGAGCGTGACGCTGGAGTGCTGCCAGCCCCGCACGACCCCGTGGTAGAAGCAGTGGTCCTGGAAGGCAGAGGGAGGCAGGGTTGGCAGTGCGGATTTGGGATGCTCACGGGACATGTGCTATATTTAGGCGTCGCCGGGTCCCGTGCGAGCGCTGCCGGCGCTCCGGTAATTGTTCCCTTTCCGCTGCGTTTGGCAGCTGATTATCACCGCTAAATCTCTGTGACTCCGCAGCGAAATTTGGCCTTTGGGCTGCCATGCGCCGCCCGTGCCAGAGCATCAAACAGCTCCTTGTCGCCAGTAAAAACTGAGAGCTTTGAATCCCCGAGGGAACGACTCGGGCTGCAGCGTTAGGGCCAGCGCGAAGCTTTCTGCCTTTCTGTAACAGGAGCTGCCCATCGATGGCAGCTGGCCCCGGGCCAGGCCCCGAGGGATGGGGGTGACACCGTGGGCAGTGGGGAAGCCCCCGACTCAGGGCTGCTGGTGAGACAAAGGCAGCCTCTGGCTGGGACAAGGAGGCTTTGGGGCAGAAACGCCAACATATTCATTACATCCCTTCCCCTCACCCCGGGGCAGCAGTAGGAAGGATGATCTCATGGGGATTTTATCTCTTATTTTTGCTTTGTGACCAATGCACATCTTTGTGCTGCTGCAGCACAGCCAGCCAAGCCCGTGAGAGATCAGTCATTTATGGGGTTTTTACTGAACAGGAGCTTATAGGGGCTGCTTTTCCCAAAGGCTGGGAAGGTCCCCGGCGTGGGGAACCTGTTGGCAAAAACTAAAAGCAAGAGAGGGTGAGCAGTGTGAGCAATAAACAATTCCCCAGCACCCACAGAGAGAGGGGAGCAATGCTGGCAGCTGACCTTGGCTCTCATAACAGAGCTCGGGGAAAACAGAAAGATGTTTTTACCATTTTTGGGGGATGGAGCAGCTTTCCCACTGGAACGTCCCAGATCAGAAAGCTGGACTGCCCTCCCCTTTAGCTTAAAGCTGTGGGGATCTGTGCCCTCAAAAAAAAAAAAGGCTCAGGAGGAAGAGGTTCACCTTCTTCTCCAAGGCCCAGCCCGGTGTCCCATGCAGGGACAGGAGGGAATGATCTCTGCACTCACCGTGTGGCTCAGGGGGGTGCTCTGGGCTCGGCCAGTCTGGCTGTAGTGGGTCTCAGTGTAGCCTGGTGCAAAGAGGTTTCTGCAGACACAGTGGAGGGGGTGAAAGAAAAGTAAATTAAAAAAGTAAAGATGGTGAGACCTTTCTTTTGACCTGGATTTCTGCTTCTTAGGGGTGCTGGAAAATCAGCTAGATCCAGCTCTTTCTGAAGACAGTGTAAATATTCCTGCTGCTGTGAACCAGTGTTGTGGATTTGGGGCAGTCAGTGTTTTCTACCCGTGGTGTGAAACCAACTGCAACACCCCGAGAGGGCAGGTGAGAGACAGGGATTCACAGGACACCAGCTGTGCCCTGTCTCTGAACTCTGCTCTCAGCGTGTCCCTCCTGCCAGGCACTCGGCCAGGGAGCAGTGGCAGCTCCTGGTGGCCCAGGAGCCATGGATCCACGGCAGGAGCATCACCACGGGCTGTGCTGCCTGTGCAGAGCACGCTGTGGTGGCAGAGGGTCAGAAGGTGGGAGCACAGCTGACCTTGCCACATCCATCTCTCTGCTGCCCTGGCAGGAGCTGAGCACTTCTCCCGGAGCACATCCGCTCCTGGGAGCACCCCCCAAGCCATCTAAGGGCTCTTTCAAGCCATTTATTAAATTAGAACAATAACAGAGAGCCTGTCCCTGAGTTCAATTAGGCACCAAGATCCAATTCCAACAGCTGCAAGTGAACAACTCAGTTTTTACATGAGGACTTTTAAAGACCCAGCATCCCAACCTCATCAGCGACCCTTAATGGGTACAAGTCTCTGTGCAGAGGTTTTTTTCTATTGCCAAGTTATGCCTCAGATATACTGGGATTAGATTCAAAGCACCAAGTCCAGCCTAGCAAACACAACACAGGCCACTTCAGGACACATCTGGGCGCTGGTGTGAGTCCTCAGTTCAAACCCAGACTGTCTCCACTGCCCATATCTGAGTTCAATCATAAACCAATCTACATCTGCATTTCAACTGCTGCCCAGAAGCCGGTTCACATCTTTGTTATAGGAAAATGCTGATTCCCCAGTTTGAATTTGTTCATGTCATCCCCATGTACACAATATTCTCCCTGTCTTCAACCCAGCATCAGACCAAAAGTCTATAAAAGGAGCTCCTGTGCACTGAATAGAAAGCATTTTGATTTTGTTCCAGAGGAAACAGCCTTCTCCTTCTTTTTAAACATCTGCATTTGCTAAACAGTGATGTAAAAAAGTACAGCGAGTCAAAATCTGGGCCAAACCAAGAAGGTCATATCCTGTGTCCATCTCAGCAGCCATAAAGTGTAGGCTTAAAGCAGTTTTTAAAAACAAGAGTTCGACTTGCAAAAATTTGGAGAAGGATCACAGAACATACCCTAGTGATGAAACACAATCCTGCAGCTACCCCACAGTGCTGTCAGGCCACCAAAGTGCCACATTTGCCATCCATGAGGATGCCTCATGCACCCTGGGCAATGTTTTGTCAGATGCAGCTGCAGCTCAATCCCTTTGCATCCCTGTTTAAAGCATGTCATGCACCAGATTTTAGAACTAAACTGCTAGAAAGAAAGAAAGGAAGTGTTCTTCTTTTCTTTGCCTGCTTTCTTTAAGCTGGATGAAGAAAGCTATATCACAAGCAAACACAAAGATGTTTCCATCTGCTTTGGTTTTTGGTACCTGGCAGTCAGATCTTATGAACCTTGAAAGCATCTCTGTTTAAAAAAGGGACTGGGTGCCTGTGATATCTGATTAAATTACATCAAAACAACAGGAAACGAAACCTTTTATCGGTGTTTGAAAGTGCCTCACCCACCTGGCATCCAAAGGCTCAGACAGCTGAACAAGTACCCACAACTTAACAATAGACAGCTGTGCCACTGCTGTGTCTGATAGCATCTGATGTCAGGAAAACTGCAGCTTTTATCTCCACTAGTAAAGTTCAGCATAGCCCAGAAAAGCTCATTTTGTCTCTTTCTGATGTGTTAATTCTTATCAGTGATCAGAAGGCGAGGGTGCTTCGTTCAGCTGTCCCAGGTCTGTAAACCCAAGATAAGCAACATCCCACAGAACATAACTCCCTTCATCTCCCTGACTGCAGCAGCTTGCTCAGCACGGGTGCAAGAAACAAATATTTAATCAGCAGATTGCATTAACTCGCAGGAAATTGCCTTGAGCAATGCTCTGGCAGGTATCTGGTCTGTGTCAGGGCAGACAGTAGAGCAGTGTGATCTGCCCTGTGCTACTGAACCAGACACCAGCCCCTGGGTTCCAGTAGCCGAGGCTCTGCACAGCCGGCTTGTTTCATTCCCAAACAAGCACGCTTGTGTTTTCCTCCTGCTCCTTTATTCTTGGAAAGCTTCAGCTATCAATAGCCACTTGAGCTCCCCTTCAGCAAGGCCCGTGAGGCTCCTCAGAGCTGTGACCCTGCCCAGCCCAGTGCTGAGCACCAGAGCCCAGGTTCCAGGGCACAGGATGGGGCCATGCAGCACAAGGGGTGTGCACATCCTTTCCTACTGGCACACTCGGGCTCCAGCCCTTTCTAGAGTGGATTAAGGAGCTCTGCCTGAAGTTTTAGGGACACTGATGCAGCTGCTGAGCTGAAAGCCTGTGGCATCTCCATGTTACAGCTGCCAAGCCTCTCTCCACCAGTTGACTCTTTCTCTACACCACAGGATCCCTAAGTCCAGTTTCTTACTCTGAGCATGAAACAGTCCTATTTTGAACACAGTTCCCAGCCTTAATGCAGGGGGCCCTGAGGCTCTTACAGCACTCTCTCACAGGGGATTGCACAGGGTGTGGTGGGGAGGGCAGTGAGGAAAGAGGAAATACAACAGGACATCTTGCAACACCCTTGGGGTCCTATCTTATTTTGAGCCTGTAAAATTTCATTCCCAGCCCAACTCACTTCTTTAGCAAGCACCAAGCTTTGCACCAAACCGTAAATAAACAGCAAACAAACCTTCTTGCCACCAAGAGTGCACCAGAGTTATCAGCCAGTCTTGACTCTCTTTTCCATGTGTACCATAAACATCAGAGAGACACCCATACCCCAAAACCTTATCTGCCATCACTTCAGGACAGCATCCCTGCCTGGCTGAACAGCTGATTCCAGGGGAGCTCAGCCCTGCAAAGCACTGATAGAAGTACATCACCATTTGCAGAAGAACACAGAGTTCACCTCAGTGCTGGAGAAGGAAAGTCTGGAAAAAACAGCACAATTTTATTCTTTCTTCTCAGTTACATTACACGCCTCAGTGACCACTTCTCCAGCAGCTCACGCTGAAGCTGCAAAAGTCTGGATGCAAAATAACATCACTTGAAGGCTTCTGAGATCCAGTCAGGCAGCTGGCAGATCGCTAGCACACATCATCTTCCTAAAAGGCAGCACAGGGTCTCTCATTAGAGGAGTTATCAGCATGAAGAATTGATGAAGTCAGAGAAAAAGCTGGTTTGGGATGGGAGCACCCTCCTTTGCTAAAGCTCGACAGCAGCTGCAGCCAGTTTGAGGCCAGGGAAAGCTGCACACGAGCGCTTGGGATGCTCTAGAGAAGCCTCACACCTTTCCAACAGGGACCAGCTTTCGGCAAGATCAGTCATTCCCCAAGATCCAGCTCAGCCTCCAAGCTCAGGGTGGAATAGCCTGCTCTTGGCAGGATTTGTTCCCCAGAAAGCCTTGGGAGCCGTGTTAAACACAAATGAGGGAGCCAAACGAAGGGAGAGTGGCTCGGTGCCATAATGTACAGATGGCCTGAGCCGGTTCCTGCTGATGGCTGTCGTGGAGCAGCCCTGGTCCCGCTCCAGCCCGTCAATGATATCATTGTTTGACACAAAGCCCTCCTCCCTGCAAGGGCCCTGCCTGCAGAGCTGGCAGCACAGGGCAGCCTGGCTCTGCTGGGACACCGTGCCAGGGAGGTCACATCCTCATGACCTGACACGGTTCTCAACAGGAGAGGCAGGCTGAATGCACGGGGCAAACCCAGCTCTCTTGGCAGGCAGCTGCCCCTGTGGCACTTGGGGACGGGGAAAGGACGTGGCTTTCAGCTCATCTGGCCACTGCTGAGGAGCAGAGGAGCAGCTGGGGGAAGAGGGGATGCACGGCACACCCAAACACTCCCAAAAGCAGCAGAAGGAAAGCTGGGGCCCTGCATGACCATGTGCTCTTGGGGGAGTGCACATTTCCCAGCTGCTCTGGAGAACCTCACCCCTATTTTCCTGATAATGGGAGCAGTTCTGCCTGTAAAACATCACTTGTTGGCACAAGACTAAGAGGAGCTCAGGGCCCTCCATCCCAGGGGACTGCCATGAACACACTCAGCTGCACCAGCCTGGGATCACCCACCGGCACCCAGAGTGCCCCAGCAGCATCCTGATGCTTTTGCTAATTAGAGCAAGAAGGACTTTTAATAATTTGGTCCCATCAGCAACCTTGTTTGGGCTCATTTTACAGAGGGGCTAGTCTGCACAGACAGCTTCCAATTTAGAAACACCCAACAGTATCTAGGAGATGGACATGGTTTTTATTTCCTCCCAAAAAACAAAAGCCAAATGGTCCATGAAGCTCTCACGAGAAACATCAACATTGATTTTTCAGTCATGGGACCAAGAAATGTGAAGCCTGCAGTCTCTTGCATCTCTTTCCCTGTCCCTTTCCTCAAATCACAATAAATCTGTCCAGCCAGGCTGCCAGCATCTGGGGGTGGAGGGAATTGATTTTCCCAAGAAGCTTTAGACATCAGATTTCCATCTACAATTTGTGGTTCCACTCCATTGCCTCTCAACAGGATCCAAGTGGGGTAAGAAGGGGAATGTGAACTCTTGCCTCTCAAGTCACTTGAATGTTCCCTAAAGCCAGAATTCATTATCAAAACCTGAAGTGGCCCCATTTTGAACACCACCAACACATGACTCATGACAACACAAGCAGGCAGGCCTGCTTTCCATATCCACCACTAGTGGGAAATGGGAGATTTCAAGCCTCTGGAATATTGCAGTCAAAACCTGGCACTTCATAAAACCAATGAAATCCAATTTTTTTCTCTTGGTGAGTTCCATCCAGATGAATCCTGGAGCTCTTAAGCTCCCTTCCTCTAGAGCTTTTGCTAAGAACATGTTTATTGTGTAAACACAGCAGTTTGGAAGGAAAAAGTGGCTTCCCAGCTATTGAGGCGGAACTAAACAAGCCATTTGTAAGGCCTGGGAAAGCATCACAGACTAAAGACTCTCCATCCCCTTCTCCCACCCACATCATCTGCGACATTCACTGTGTAAATTATGTTACCCAAGCAAGATTTGTCACATAGACCCTTGGCCTTCCAATAGGAACCACAAAGGTTGCCCAGAGAGGAAAAAGGAAATAAAATAAATGGAAAACTGGTTGATAATAAGTCAGTGCACAAAAGATTTAAAAGGCTCCATTTCCTGGTCTCTTCCTCTCTGCCCCACACAGAGGAATCACTGAATATCCCAAGGGAATCAGGAGGCTGAAAAGCAGCTGTGGCTTTCCAGGTCCCACCCCTGTTTTTCTGATGATTCCAAGAGACAGTAGAGGAGGATAAACTCAATTTCCCTGCTTTGCATAACCCTTAACCCCTGCCCATGAAGGAAGTCCATTAGACACTGATGATGTGTAGCCCATCAGTGGAATAATCTCATATATCCTTCCTGCTCGGAAACGGGCAGCAACTTCCTCATTCAGTAGGAGAGGTCCTGGAAATGTGCAAAAGCAGGAAACACTGAAATACAAGTGACACAGATCTTTTACTGCACCACTGAGAGCACCAGGCAGGGTGGGAGCGCTTGTCACCTGCCCAGGTGGGGCCAGAGAGACTGGAAATGATACTGCTCCCTATCAGAGTGGCCTAAAAACAACTTTCTGATGGCTCCCAAGGTCAGACCAGATGAGCTTTGGACCTCCTCTGCTGTGTCCTCAGGCAGGTGCTGCACATCTCCCCTGGGGCTCTGCAGTGGCCAGAATAAAGAGCTGAAACAAACAGCCCCAGGCTCTCCCAGGGATTCACCCACAGGCAGGGAAACCCCCTGGAGAAGCCTCCGCTACCCTTGGCAGCTGAGAGGGCCTTTCCTGAGTCTGTGCTTCCCATGAGAGACAGAGAGAAGAGAAGAGAAGAGAAGAGAAGAGAAGAGAAGAGAAGAGAAGAGAATAGAATAGAGGNAGAAGAGAAGAGAAGAGAAGAGAAGAGAAGAGAAGAGAAGAGAAGAGAAGAGAAGAGAAGAGAAGAGAAGAGAAGAGAAGAGAAGAGAAGAGAAGAGAAGAGAAGAGAAGAGAAGAGAAGAGAAGAGAAGAGAAGAGAAGAGAAGAGAAGAGAAGAGAAGAGAAGAGAAGAGAGAAGAGGTCTTTTTGATACCTTTCCTTCATTGAGGTGATGAGACAAATTCCATGAAGGTTTCTGCTGTGCAAATATGAGCTCTCCCCTTCACTAAGAAGAGGCTCACACCAGGCAGTGCTGCCACACACATTGAGAGGCTCTCAGCCTCTCCCTGCTTGGCCCAAAGCTGCTTTTTATTAACAAATGCAAATGCCTTTTAAAAAAAAGTCACTTTTCATCCAAGGTTTGCAACTCAGATTCTTCCGCTCCTAAGCCCCAGCCAAATTTAAAGCTGCTTTATAGGCAACTCTCCATATATTTGTTGTTTGTGCAGCTTTGAGCTTTCCAATCCCACAGCTGCAGGACATGGTTTTGAGTCATTTAAAACAAGCCTGAGTTATTTGAGGGATATATTTATCATTATTCTGAAATGTTAATGTGTCATGAACTCTTCCTGAAACTCCAGTGTGCTTCTGACTTCTTATCAAACTCCTGAACAGGAAATGCAATATTATGTTAACTGCTAATGCAATAATTGTATTCACAGATATATGGAGCCCAAATGAAGATGTGTGATGAGCTTATTACAAAACACGGGGTTGGGCACAGCTCTGAAGCAAGATATGCAATAACTTCTGTGTTTCACCTCTGTGGATGAACACAGTGTCCTTTTCATATGGAATATGAAATTGGATGTATTTCTTCCACATATTGAAACTGAAATGTTTCTTCCAAAGCTAGTGCATCCCTACCAAAGTACAGATTATGACACTTTCCCCACTTTTCAAAGCAATTTTATCCGTTGTCTCTCCATAGGAGAGTGGGGAATGTGTAACGAGGCTGCCTAATCCACCCAGAACATCACTTAAAACAGTTTCAGTAGCTTGGTATATCTCCTTTCTAGTTTTGGGAACCACTGGGTAAATCCCAACCAAATCCAAATGATGCCAATCATTTCATGCTTTCCTTGAATGATGGGAGTCTGGGATGTGGATACAAGAGTAAAATGTGGGCCAGGCAGGTGCACTCACATCCCTGTGCTGAGCCCAGGGACAGAGGGGGAGCACAGCACCAACCTCAGCAGCAAAGCTGGTTTTCAAATTCCTCCTCTAAACTGGAACAACTAAATGACCCAGTACTCTGAGGCTTATTGGAATTTAAAAAGCCTCAAGTACCTTCCTTGAAGTTGCAGTTCTCTTATGCCCACTTTCATGTGAATCTGAAACCTGGAGCTTACAGGCTTTGGACAGCTTTGAAGGGACACTTCCCATTGGGAGACTTCCCTTTCTCTCATGCTGCCTGGGCAACAAACTCTTCCCAGAATGGGAAGCTGCAGCTACTTAGTGCCCCAAACCTCAGCCAGAACCTCAGCCTGCCCTGTAAGACCAGGAAGAGCAGTGATGAGCTCCTGGGTGCTGTGGAGCAACCCCAGGCTGGGAACGTGAGGGGCCAGGCTGGGCTCTGCTTTGCCACACTCTTCAACAAGGAGAGGTTTGCCTCCACTTAAAAGTGCTCTATGGATGCTGATAAATGCCCAGGGCTCCCAGGGACTTCATCATTCCTCTTTTAATTTAAGTCCTGAAACTACTTCAGCACTTTCACAAGTCTCTGAAAAGTGGAGCCTTTCCACTAATTGCATTTTGGGGTTGTACCATCACCTGTCTTGAGCAAAGACTCGAGGCCTGGCAAGACTCCCACGTGAAGCACTGCTACCTGTGAATCACCTGCATTTTCCACAGAAAACCGAAATTAAAAATCCCCGAACCAGTTGCTGTATTTCAGCAGCACTGGTAAAGGAGATCCGTCCTGCAGTGGAAGCGTGTGCACACACTTCCAAGCCTGTGTGTATACATCTCAATGAATGAAAATGCATTTCAGGAAACAAACACAATAGAAACCTTCTATTATTATAACTCTGTTTACTAACACCAGCAATGGGTTTTCTGTGCTGGAAATAGCACGGCACCGCTCCTGCGAGGCACCTGGAGCTTACATCACTGTGCTTGGAGCACAAATGGATCAACCCAGCCAGGATCCTTTCTCTGGCCAGCTCCAGCTGTGCCAGAAATATTCACCTTTGCACAGCAACTGCAGAATCAGCAAGACCTGACAGTCCTGGAAGGAGACCCCCAGCAGCATCAGTGATTGTGCTGCTTCCAGGCTCAGTTCAGGCCTGGCAGGGTACCACTGTTGTCAGCAGCAGCTCTTTCTCCAGACAGGACTGACTTAGCAGTGCTTGTGGTGCCTGGTCTTATTTTCCCAGCTGAAACCTGCTCAAACACAGAGAATTTAAAGCTGCTTCTGTTTGTTTCTACACAGGTGCATGACTGCCTGTGAAAAGCATTCAGTTTTTGCAGTACTGGAACTCAGCAGTTTTTGTGATGTTTTACAGAAAACACCTTGTAGGAGGTACTTGCCTTCCATCAGCCATCACATTTCAGGCTTCACTGCAGACAGTGACATAAAAAAATCTGGTTTTCCTCCAAAACACCCTGAATATCATTTAGGTTTATGCACTGCCATCAGAACTAATAAGATCTGACACTTCACTCTTTCAGGAGGAAAGCTGAGCCCTCAGTCTCTGTGGTTCGGATGGCCATTAAATACATTTAAAATATAACCAGGGTCATTATTCCGAGGTTATCATTCCTACTGATTCTAGCAGACATTTGGTTCTGTTTCCATAGATAAATTTTCAAACCCATTTAAAAATAAATAAAACACCAACAGTGCAAGTGGACTGCTGAGCAAAGACAAGCTTCTTGCAGCTAAATTCCCAGCTGCTATTCCACCACTGGAAACTAATGTACTCACAGGGCAGAGGGGCTCTGGGGTGGCCTCCAGACCAGAATCCTTCTCCCTACCTTAATCTCCTGCAGCTTCAGCTGAATTCAATATGTGTCACACCCTATGGTAGCACCAGCATTGCTCTCACATGCCTGAGAGGAGGCTGCAATTCACTTAATGCAAAACTAATATTTCAGTCTGCTTTGGCATGAAGGGCACTAATGGAATTGAAACTGTCAGATCATTTCTCCTAGGAAGCAAGGCAGGACCTCTTTGGATCACAGCGAATGAAATCCTCATTAGAGTCACACTGACTCTAAAGCACTGAGCCATTGGGTAAATAGGGAGCTCCATATCAGCAACATTTTCCAGTTAATGTAGGAAGAATTATGATGCAAAAATAAGTTTACACACTGAGGGCCAGGTCACCATCTGTTTTTTTGTTGACAAAGCTCTGCTGTAGTGTGCTACTTGGCTGATTAACATCTGAGGGGACTCGGAATAACCTTGAAATCCAGAGAAGGACTTCCTCATCCTGTCTTTATCAAAACCCTGGTGAAGTCAGTGGAGGTTTTCCTGTTGATCTCACTGTAATCCTTATTCATTATTTAAGTGGGATCACAATGTAGGGCACAAGCACACTTACCTATTTTTCTCCAGTTCCAAGACGAGCTCCTGGCCTTCTGCCTTTACTGTCACTTCAGCTCGGAGTGGATGCTGCGTGCAAGAGAGAGGGTGCCTGTTACTCACACATCATAGCTGTGAACACACCCACAAATACAAACTGCTCCCCTGGAAATTGCAGCTGACCTTAAACCACCCCTTGCCTTCCTCCTACTTCAGACCTGGAGTGATCCTCAGGGAAGGGATGTGCCACATGGCTCCCAGCTCCAGGCACGCTGCTGCATCCCACAGCACAGCCATGCAGAGCCAGGAAGCAGCCCAGGCATCTGCTGGGATGCTGTACCTGACCTAGAGACACCTCCTGGTGTCTCAGGAGGAATAATGTGCTCAGACAAGGCAACAAGTCCTGGTGCTGGAGCGCTTGGAGGTGCAGTTGGATGGGAAGAACTCCCTGCACCCCCCTCTCCTGTAGACTGTGCTCAGCACCGTATCACAGGACATCCCAGCTTGCCCCAGAGGCTGAGGAGTCAAATATCTGAGCCAGTTAACCAAAGCTTCCTTTGTTGTCACAGCAGAAAGACATTTTTAGGAGCCTATTTCAGGACGAGAGGAATCACGCCTCTTCCAGAGATGTTCACATCATTCCTTCACTCGCAGAAAGTGCCAGTAAAAGGCAGGCAACAGGGACCCTTGGATGCCTTCAGACTGCAGCCATTGCACAGACAGTGTTTCACAGCTGTTGTTGTTTTAGTCCCAGGAAACCATGACAGAAGCTTTCTGGTGTGTTCAAGCACACGCCACAGCCTGGTTTGCGGTGTGCCTGCAGCTCCACAGCAGGACAGCTGCCTCCCCAAGGCCTGAACAGAATGCACCCCAATTTCTTAGTGCAATGGCAAATGCATCCACTAACTCCAACATTTAAAACAAAGAATCATTCCAGGGACTTAAAGCATAGAATAAGATTTTTAGAGGAGCAGCTAGAAGAGGCTCTGAGGTCTGCAGTTTTACCTCCCCCAAAGTAGAACCACTACTTAAAGGCAGTTTGGGGTTTCCAAGTCTGAATGCTTTCTCGTAAAGAAAATGGATGAACAAATTCCCCAGAAGAGAAATAACTCAATATAACAATGCACTTTATTCAGCTGGAAGAAAAAAAAATCATGAGGGCTGATGAAATTATTAACCCATTGTGTTTTCTAAATCAGTGTTGGAGGAGACTTAGCGGAACAGAACACTGAAAGTGAAAGAAAGCAATGGCTGAATGGGATGTTCTGTCAGCCCAGAGACATGCTCACTTGCCATTTCATCAAATACAAACGTCTCTTTTCATCAGCTCCCTGCTCATATTCTGGGTTTTGCTCATCCTTCAGTTTCCAGGACGTGGCATCAGGCCCATGCAGATGATGCAGAACGAGTTAATACATTTAGGATATACAATAAGGGATAATTGCAAGAGGCAGAGTTCCATTTACCAAGTCACAGGTGCTCAGTTCATCTCAGGCTAGGTCTGTGTTTCACTCACTAACATGAAATCACTGTAAGGTTGCCTTGCCCATAGCTGAGGGTCCCCATCACCATAAAAGTCTCTTCATAAAGGTTGTGCAAACATCATTATTACTAGTATCTGCCTCCCTTCTACTTCAGTAATCCCACTGCCTCAGAGTCCATCAATTGCCGTGTAAATGAAATATCCCAGCTGTATATAAGCTTTGCTAACACTCATTTCAGAGCCAACAGGAACTTGCCTGAAACAAACCAAGTGTGACCCCTGAGACCCAGCAAATTTGTATAAGGGGAAATGCTCTCCAGATGTATTTGTATCACTATCAATAACAGAACCAAAACTTGCAGGCAGCATTGCAAGGGCATTTTAAAAAGAATTAAGATCATGAGACAGTCGTTGTAGAGTTTTTTGTGTGTACCAGGACACAATGATAAGTTTTAGAAAGTCTCATCATATGGAAAAGACCCATTAATAAATTCCCAAATAACACCACTACATTCAAGAAAAATGACATGTCTCCATATTGCTGTGGCTTCCCTTTTTTTTTTCGGTTCACAACATAAAAACACCCTCTGGAGTTTCCTTTTTTACTTAATCACACAACTGCAATTACTTCTTGATTGCAACAACGCAAAGCCTGGGAAGCTGAACTGTGTTTTGTGTTTGATGTTGTCTGGACCTCAGTGATTATCAGAGTCTGGAGACGATTGATACATCACTTATCCATCCATGTAACAGCAGCAGGGGTGAGGTCTGTATGAACACAGTGTCTGAGACACAGCTAAACCCACCTGAGCTGCTGGCTGGCTTTTCTTACCTAGCAAAGCACCCTCACAGCTGGGATTCCCAAAACCAGAGAATAGTTTGGGTTGGAAGGGACCTTAAAGATCATCTTGTCCCATCCCCATGCCATTGGGCTGGAACACCTTCTACTAGGAAGAATGGCTCCAAGCCCCATCCAGCTTGGCCTTGCACACATCCAGGGATGGTGCATCCACAGCTTCTCTGGGCAACCTGTGCCAGGGCCTCAGCCAAAATTTCTTCCAAATATCTAATCTAAACCTGTCCTTTTTCAGCTTAAAGCCATTCTGCCTTGTTCTGTCACTCCACATCCTTGTAAAATGTCCCTCTCCAGCTCTCTTTCAGCTCTTTCAGATACTGAAAGGTGCTACAAGGTCTTTCTAGAGACTTTTCCAGGATGAACAACCCCAAGTCTCTCAGTCTGCCTTCACAGGAGAGGTGTTCCAGCTCTTGGAGCATCTTCACTGCCCAACCCTGGCCTGGCTCCAACAGGTCTGTGTCCTTCTTGTGCTGGGGATGCCAGACACAGCACTGCAGGTGGGGTCTCACCTGACCAGAGCAGAGGGTCAGAATCCTCTCCCTTGACCTGCTGGTTGATGCAGCCCAGGACACAGATGGCTTTCTGGGCTTATCTTCTCCTACAGCAGATTCTTCTATTCCTAAATGCCACTGATGGTACGGCCCCGCTCCCCTTTCACAGACACAGGTCAGGTAGATACAGATGGAGGCTTTAAGGTATGGCACAGGGCAGGGTGAGGGCAGCTCCCAGATGTGCCAGCCAGCTCACACAGCCTTTCCTGCGACCTGGAGGAGCTGTGGCAGCTCCTGGCTCATCGCCGCAGCTTCACAAACCCGAAACGCGCATCGCCAGGTGCTGTGCTACCCGCGCCATCCCCCCTGCCCCCGGAAAGCTGGGTCTGCAAACAAAACAGGAACCAGGACCTACCTTGGGGCTGCCGGGGCCACCCGGGGCTGCCCAGCGCGGCACCACCACCTCGGGCTGGGGCTGCACCTCAGCGGCCGCGGCTGCGGAGACAAGAGGAGCGGCTCAGCATCGCCGGCCCCTCCGCCCCCCGGCGCCAGGCAGCACGAAGCCGGGGCGGGAGAGGAGAGGGAGCNTCCATCCGTCCATCCTTCCATCCGTCCATCCGTCCATCCGTCCATCCGTCCATCCTTCCATCCGTCCATCCGTCCGTCCGTCCATCCATCCGTCCGTCCGTCCGTCCGTCCGTCCATCCCCGGGCGCTCCCGCAGCCGGAGCGGGGCTGTCGCGCAGCTCCGGCCGGGAACCCCGCCCTCATCCCGGGCACCCCGCACTAAACCCGGGCACCCCGCCCTCATCCCGGGCAGCCCGCACTCACGGGGCGGCGGCCGCAGCAGCAGCGAGAGGGCGATGCCGCAGAGCAGCCCCCGGCCCCGCATGGCTCCGCGCAGGGACCGCGCTCCGCCGCCGCCGCCGCCGCCCTATAAACCCGCCCGGCGCCGCCTGTCCCCTCCCACCGCGGCACCGCGTCCGCCCCGCAGCCCCCTCCTCTCCTTCTCCCTCCGCACCCCCCGGGATGCTCCCGGTGCTCCAGCGGCTCTGCCCTGCGGAGCGGGGCTGCGCTGGGCTCCGTCCCCCTCCGGGGCAGGGGGAAACCCGGAGCACCTCCCTGGGGCTCCCTCTGCAAAACCTCCCCTCCAGCGCCTTCGCCAGCACGGAAATCCATTGTGCCTGCAAAGCGAGGAAAAAGGGGACAGCTGCGGGAAGGAAGGAGCTCAAGAGGCTGAAGGGTTGTTTATTTATTTGTTTGCTCTATTTATGTGCAATCTTATCATAGCTGATCCCATGGTTCCAGAGACATCCTAAGTCTCTCCACTCCTGGGAAATGCACTACTCCTGGACAGCTGAAGGGATACAGGATAGATTTTTATGTGCCTGTATGTAAGGGCAGAAGGAAAGGATGTTCACTGCCTCTCTCCCGTTATGGTCGATGGAAGGGCCGGGCTTGAGGAAGGACTTGGGAACATCCACAGCTCGTATTCCCAGTGCTGCCCTTCAGGGCTGTCCACTCACTGCCATGAGGCTCCCAAATGAGCATCCCCATCTTCTGCATCCTTCAGGGCTGAGCCAAGGCTTGAAGTGGACGCATCATCTCTTTGCTGGATCCCTGCCCTTCAGGGAGCTGCACAACTCTGTGTCTCACTGCTGAATTAGCCCGTGGGGCCAGGGTCGCACCAGGAGAGGAGAGTCCGAGTTAGTGGGGCCACGCTGAGGTTACCAGCTGCAATCACCAGGGGACTCCATGGTGCTGTAGAAGCTCCTTGCACACCCTGAGCCCACAAAAAGCAACTGCCTTCCCCGTGTCAGTGTGTGACTCCCAGCCAGCTCAACTGCAGCCCCACTCAATGCTGCAAGGGTTGGCTGACATGGATTTTTATGACATAGATTTTTATGGGGTCAGCTCCGGGTGGCAGGAAGCGCCATTACCTCTTAGCCACACTCTTCAGACAGACATTGATCTGCATTATCCATTCAACCCTTTCCATTCATCTCCATACACAAAGTGTCTGTGTAGGTGAACCACCAGGGAAACGGGAAATAGAGAGAATTTGCCCGTGGATAGGTTTTCAGAGTGTATCAGTAAATCAGGCTGGTAGGAAATGAATACTCCCTTCAAAGTAAAGGTTTGCATGATAACAGTAATGATTTTGTCTCTTGTCCAGAAGGTTATTAATGCTATTAAAAACTCTAATCTCTTTTGTACTGCAGGTCTTTGCTGGCTCCTGCCATGGCTGCCCAAAGGAAATGTGACTGTTCCCATTTGCAGATACCATTTTGGTTTATATCTCACATATGTCCCCTTTGTCCCCCAGCACTTCACACACTGAACCCCTCTGATCCTGTGAAGGTCAGTTTATTCCTGATATCAGCCTGGCAGAGGAAAGTCAGGAACTGTAGGGACACCTAGAGGGAATAATCAGGGTGAGAAGGCTATAAATGACATTTTAGCTGACCCACAGAGGTAATGAATTTTCATGACACAGCTAAATCTTCTTGTTTCCCAGGGTAAAAAAATACAGGGGCAAAATTTCAGCTCTTTTCTAATCATATGGAATATCCTGAAGGGAAATCTTGATTTTTTTTTTCCCCTGTGAATTCCCCTACTTATTTATAGCTGCCTGTAATATAGAAGAAAACAGTGGCACTGTTGTGCATGTCTATATTATAAATAAGTAAAAATGCAAGCCAAATTTAGACACAAATTTAGCTACTCTGCTTTCATCCCTGCATAAAATTTCTGTCTAACCAAAGGGAAAAAAAACTACTTTGATGAGGAACATGTACGTTTGTACTAAAAGATTGTCACAAATCTTCTCAATACAACAAATCTTTGCAGGGACTGCTCCATATATTTCTCTAAAAGAAGATCAGCTCAAAAAAGCACAAAATGGAATAAAAGGAGCTTTATTTTAAGATTATTAAAATATTTAAGCCAACAACTATCTGCTTGTGATTGTTTTCAGTGTACAAGTACCATAAAAATAAAATATGTGCAATAGTTGCATTTGTTATATAGTGATATTTTTATCTTTGGATCTTGGTAATATGAGAATTGATATCTCAATTTATAATCACCAGAAACTCCCTGTATAAAAATATAATGACAGGCTGTGCAGTGGTTATATATAGGTCAATCTATCTATATATATCATTTACATTACTGAGACATTGTTGCATGGAAAAATTCAGGATATTTTAGCCTCATTAACAGTGCTCAGGTGCTGTAACGCTGCCTCTGGCACAGGGTGAGTCAGATCCTGCCTGTGCCTACTTCTTCAAAAGCTCTTCCTGAAGTCAGTGGGCCATTTGCTGGATTTCACAGAAAAAGGTCAGACTTCTGGTTATCTAAGAATTACGCAGGCTCAGACTCATTTCCTCCAGGATCCAAACGGCCTGATTAAAAGTATCAGCTGGGAATTCCAAATCTGCTCTGTTCCCTCATCTGTTGCATCCCCCGTGGCCGAGGCATGGAGCAGCAGCCTCCGTGCAGCACCCGGAGCAAGGGTCCTTCATCAGGCTGGACAATGAGGTGTTTCAGCCTCCCCAGGACAAAACTGATGACAGAGCTTTTGCAGAGGGGATTCTGCACTTGCTCGACAATTTGCAAGATGATTTAACACTCTTGTTGTTAGCTGGAGAGCAAAAGATGATGATTCTCCCTTTATGTTCATAGTAAATCAGGAATTGGGCACCAAGAAGGAAATGGACCTAGAGAGGAAAATGCCCATTGAAGAAAAAGACTTGAGCAGAGAACGACTCAGACGTGTATCAGAGCTCAGTAATATTCCATCAGAATTCTCTCTTCAGAAATAGGAAAGGCTGTGTGGAACCAAGTGCTCTGAGAAGACTCCTGCTGACACTGAAGGAAACATTACCCAGAATCAAAGTCTTAGCAGGAGAAGCCTGTCCTGCCTAACCTCTGCATCACAGACACTCCCACTGATGAGAGAAATGTTATGACTTTGGCTGACTTGAGTGGAATGTGAAATCTCCCATTTTGCAGAACATTCTTCTTGTTCACATCATTTGAAACGATCAAAGGAAAGAGGCTGTGAATCCGTGAGAGAAACGGGAGATTTAAGAACGAACTCCTTTATCCTGAGCCTTAACAGTTGAGAGCAGCTTCAGCTGACCCAGAATATTCTGTTTAGCTTTGGTTTTCCACCACCCATGTAGGACAGCAGGGATATTTGGAAGGGTCCTGGAGCAGCTGTCCTGCCAAAGAGGGAGAAGTGCTGTAAGATGATCAGGAGCTAGGCAAGGGCTTGTCCCGATGTGCCGATGGCAAAAGGGTATCAAAGCACTCCCTGTGCTTCTTTTAAAGGGTGGGTCACTGCGACCACTTTCTGCTACGACTTCTGCTTCATTCCTACAGGCAAGTGCACTTGAAGATGATTATATCTGCAGACAACATCTTTTTAACTCTATTTCCACATGTGAAATGCCATAATTGTCTCTGTGCTGCCTTCTCCAACACAACAATGATTATACTGAAGTAGTTCATCCTCGTAAGAGAAAGGAAACAGGTATAACAGCACAAGGGCTTTTAATAACATCGAATCCATAAAACTGTCCAGTAACTTTGGAGAAGAAAGCTGTCTCTGTAAATGGATAGCCACGGGCAGTGATGCACTGGGAAGCACTGAGTGTCCTTAGACTTTTACAGTAGCAGGAGGGAAACAAACTTCGTACAGGAAATCTGCATCTGTTCTTCAAGCTCAGAAGGATGCAAAGTGGTTTTTAGTTCAGATCAAGGTAAACAGTAAGGAAGAAAATACAAGCGAGTAGAACATGTCCCTCATGTCCCAGTTACCCTCTGCACTGCCATGAAGGCTTGCAGGAGGGCACACAGTCACCAAGGGACTGGCCCTGCCTACGCTGGCCTAGACTGGCCACTTCACATTGCAAGAGGGAGGTAACAGCACAGATACTTGGCACTTCAGGAACCTGCATTTAGGAGAAGTTTGTAGGTGAGCTGGAAATTACTTAAATGGGAACTAAAAACCTCTTCTATCAAATTTTCCCAGCTGCAGGGGTGCCAGACATGCTGAGGGATGATGCAGAGGAAGCCAGGTTTGAGTGGGTTGTTTGTGTAACTTTCACTTCTGTTGTAGACAAGACAGGAGAGCCTTCAAGAGAGCTCAGCTGAGGGCTGGCTGCAGTGACACAGGTCCCTAACAACCAGTGCAGGACATCAGCTCTAGCTGAGAGGGAAGAAGGGATCACCCTCACATGTAGTTTGCCATTAGTATGTCCAGGGTATGTTAAAGCAGTCCTCACTTCCTCTGGGCTTAGTAGAATTAATCAGAACAGTTGTGTACCATTCTAGATTCTGGTGCATTGAAACATGTCTGATATCCTACTCCACAGGGTATAAAAAGAAAGATGGGAGAAGAGGGAAGTTAGATCTAGAGAATGATCCCACAAACAGCTGTTTTATACCCTAAAACAGACTTGTGGAGGAATCAGTACATTTGGCCACATGCATTCCTGCAGGCCAGATCAGCTTTCAGTGAGAATTTAGAAATGAGCAGGCATTTTCTACTATTTATAAGACTTTCCTCTTATCCAAACAGCTCATCACACTCTTCAAAATGACCCGCGCAAATTCCTAAAGCTACCTGTGTTTCCCATTGAACACGCTGACTGAAAAGGTGGTGTTGAGGAAAACATTTATTTCCCATTCTATAATATTTCTCTGGATTATTATACGTTTTAAAAATTACAATACTTGAAAAAACTTTACTTCCTCTTCCTCATCACTGTCAGTTACATTGACAATATAAGTGCTGGAGGGAGTAGATGGGGGGGAAGGCAAAACCTCCTCTACCACTTCCACGTCCAGCTGTGGCAGGGGGCTCAGAACTCGCTCCTCACTGCAGGTGCTCTGACAGGACACAATTTCGGGGCTCCCACAGACGCGCTGGCTCTCACGCAGCCTCTCCTCTGAGTACGGCCTGAAGCGATAGTCTTCATCCAGAGTGGAAAATATCATCTCCTGCCTCTGGTTCCTCTCTTCAAAAAAGCCAAAGCACTGAGGCACTGAGCTGGAGAAATTCCCGTAGCCAAACGGAGCTCTGAGTGGGAATGTGCTGCAAGGAAAAGATTCGAAGTTGGCTTTCAGAAATGCAGGGCTGCACCATGACACTAACGTTCCATGCTACTCAGCTTATCCTGTTTTTTAAAACATACAAACTTTCAAACCATGTCTAATTTCAGCACTAGGGCCATAACAAGAGTCATTCAGATTCCATTTCTGTGCATAAGCATCTCTTCAACCTCATACATACATGAGGTTGCTCTGAGAACAAACATAAACCCCACTGTATTTATCAGTAAAATAATGCCATGGATAAACCAGCACGCAGTGAGTTAACCAACATACTCAGATTATTAAAGCATCAAAAGTCAGTTTGTCTAATTTATGTATGACAAAATTTGTGACACACCTGGGGTAAAATGCTCTTATTTATAATTTTTAGTGAGCTCTTGCATCTGTTATCAAACACGACAGAGAATCCCTGTGCCCAATATGTGGTTGTCAATGTTAATATTTAAAGAACGCACAGTGATAAATTTTTAAAAAGTAACCACATAGTAAATTGCAGGAAGTTACTACGTCAAATGGAACTGTATTCCTCCAGTGGCAGATGCCTGAATTTTTATTCTGATGCAGAATGGCACAGGGATTGTAACTTACAGTGTTTTAGAGAAATTCACTACTTTGTGAAGAAAACAAAATATGCGAAGTAATTGAGCTCTACAGTGCAGACATTGTAAAGACATTGATACAATATTTATTGAGGTTTCAAGGGGACTATTCGTCATTCCAATCCAATATTTAAATTTTTAGTGCATATATCTGCCCTTTCAGTTCAGAAATCATGACTCCTGTATGCAAGAAATGAGTTCATAGGACAGAAAACTTATAAATCATTGTATTAGAATTACTCTGGCGTTAGCAAAGCTGGCAGCCTTCAGAAGTCCATTAATGTGTGAAATCAGAACAATCTTTTATGCTGCAAGAACACTCTTCTCTCTCAGAGGCCTCACAAAACTGTCTCATTTCAGACACTGAGGGCTGAGCAAAGATAATTTTTAACAATTTTGGGAATACTTGTCCTGTGTTTCGTTGAAGGACCTCAAAAATAGAAATGTCTTGTATTGCACTTGTCAGCTCCTGAAGTTCTTCTGAGTTTGATGGGTCATCATTAGCCCTAATTAAAGACCACGTGGTCTTATTGCCGAAGGAACGTATTGGTTGCTGCTACTAGTGAGAATGAGCAGTGCACAAACAGGCAAAATTTATGTCTAATAATCATAATAATTTGTTAGGTTTGCTACTGCACAGTCATGAAAGAAAAATGATGCCCTGTGAAGAATAAGCATCAGATGATTTGTGTTGGAGCTGCCCACCTGCACCAGGCACTGGTGCTTTCTGTGCATGCTCAGATCAGCAAATACCCATGGGACACTACATGTGTTAGCTTGGAAATCCTTTCATTAGGGCACATCTGATTGACTGTTCAGAGACTGAAAAGGAAGAACTAGGAATTACTACTTACACAAGAATTCTGCAGGCACCTCTCACCAGGCTGGGTTTCAGAAATATTAGCACTTACGGCAACCATAGTGTACCCAGGAGACATCTCCAGGGCACACCTACTTTAATTCTATCTGACCATTTTCAAAATATATTTACATTATGTCTACCTAATGCTCTTCTGCCTAAATCAACTGCACTTAGACCCATAAAGTGGAAAGAAGATACTTCTGTTTTCCATGGCCTCGGGAGTGCCAATTACTGCAACAGTTCTATGGAGCCTTCAGTAACTGGGCACATATTACGAGCAGGCTGAGGCCAGAGGGTCCCACCACACAGCAGCTACAGGGAGGCAAGAGCTCCTTTCCCTCTGAATGCTCCATCTGCTTTCTGCAAGTCAAAAGAGTCTCTACCTTTCAGCATTTTTTCTTACTGGTATTGAAATGGTTTCATTACCTTGAGGGGAAACAGCGAGGTCCAGGTATAAAGGAAGGGTGGCAAAATGGATACTGAGGAGTTCCTCCAAACAAACTGGCTGGCTGTCCAATGGAAGTAGACACATAGGCAGGTGAGGGAATAAAAGGGGTAGACTGGGGAAGAGCTATGCCTCTAGGAAAAACAGAAATCCCTGGGATCTCACTGTTAGAGACAGAAAACCTGCCACTTGTGCTGCTGATGTTACTCGGGTTTCTGCTGCTGAAGCTCTCAGCGAAAACAGGTGCAGGTCTCTTCAGGGAGAAATTGAGGCCAGGTGATACAAAACCTTCTGTCTGAGCAGGTTCAGCATAGTGCTGTGATGAAACTACAGGGTGCAGGGGCAGGGTTGGAACTGCAACAGCCACTGATGTGCTTGCAGCCGTGGTCTGGAAAAGGGTCATGGGCCCAGGGTGTTGAATGGAAGAAGCTGGCAGACGGATGGCAGGAGACTCACCTTCAGGAAACAAAACAGTTATTTATCAGACAGGAATACAGAGTTCTGATAAACAGCAGCATAGCAAACCACAGCATTTCTGAGTAGAGACAGAACATTTCTTCACAAACTTTCCCGGCAGCTCATGTCATACACCTAATGTGGTCTGACAGATGGGTTTGGAGCCCACACATTAAAGCTTCCTTCCACAGAAACCCAGGAGTGGTAGGAAGTGGCTAACGAGTTGTGCCTATGGGTCTGGTGAGGCTATGTCTTGTCCTAATAAGGGCCCAGAATGGATTGGAGTGTGCCTTCAGCTCAGACGACTTCACAAGTCTATTGAGTTGGAGTGAGCCAAATTTATAACGAATCTGTGTGCTGAGGAGCCTGAAACACCCTGATCTCCAATATGGTTCCTTATTTCACAAATGAATGTACCATTAGACAATTTGACTTAGAAATGTTTTGCAGAGCACCAACTTCAATGTACACTTTCAAATCACACCTTGTCAACAGGGCTGCCTTTACAGGGAAAGATTTCAAAACACATTGCATAAAAGTTTTCAAACATCACTAACTCAGAACTTCACCAGAACAAAGCTGAGTGTTCTTTTGTTTTAGTATCTCCCAGTATTACCACACAGCACAATCAGACATTTCATTTTCTTGTCTCATTGCAAAGAAAGCAGCCCTTGTCAGGATGCTTAAAGAGGAAAATGCCATTGCCTGGATCTGAGCTGTCTGCTGTTGAAATCCACTATCCATGCACTGACAGAGCCAGAGCTCTTTCTCTAAGGAATATGGAGATCAGCTCTTACACTGGACTGAGGGCTCTCACACTACACCCTATTTCACTGCCAGTGTGGAGTTCTTGTAAAAAAAAAGATCCTTCCAGGGTACCTGTGAGGTGGAGACCAAACAAGGGAAAGAAGCAGCTGTGGCCTAACAGCTTACGTAGCACAGAAGTGTTGGGTAGTAGCCACAGCTTCTCTGGGCAACCAGTGCCAGGGCCTCACCACCCTCACCACAAAATTTCTTCCCAGTCTCTGATCTAAACCTACTCTCTTTCAGTTTGAAGCTATTACCCCTTCCCCTGTCACTACATGCTCTTGTAAATACAAACTCTTACTGGAATAGGTAAATTCTGAATTTTTTAAATAATTCACTACAGGAAACTCACAGACTGGACGTCCAATACCGTTCTTAACACTGGAGTTGACAAAAGAGTAAGTAGGTGATGAGAAGGGAAGGGTGCCAGCTGGATTTGTAGTGATGGTACTCTGGGAAGTGCCCGAAAATGCAGCAGAGCCAGGTGGTGGAGAACACTTCTTTTTGTTCGGCTGATAAACCCAACCTGTCAGAGATGAAAAAAGATGCAGACATCCAATATTTTGGATGGTTTCATACTTTATCTATAAAGCGACATTATTTGTAATTCTGAAGCATCTGATAAGACAAGTCCAAAACCTGCTCCTGTAGGCAATGGCAATGCTCCATTTGTTTTGGTGAGCTGGAAACGGGGAATTTTACTGGGGATGGAAATGAAATAGAAATATTTGGGCGTTGTTGAGGTATTACCAAGTAGTACCTGCTTGTGAGACAAAGAAATACTGAACAGTGGGGAGTGATGTGGCCCAGCTGAGGAAAGCACATTAAGGAGAACATGACACTGGTACTGTGGGCTTTCAGCGTGGAAGAAAACCACGACTATTCAAAATGTGAATCTTACCTCATTGTATCCTTAACCCCTTAAGTCTCACATACCCCTGCAGGTTACAAGACATAACAGAAAATATGACCCACTGGGAACCCTGGATAGATTTTGGAAGAGTACATTTGCATTTGCCTGACAACATTAACCAAATGCTTACAGACATATGAATAAATATATTATGAATTCACACTGAGCTGCTTGGCTTCTTACATGGGTTAACTCTTAATGCAACTTTAAAGAAACACCTTTTTTTTTTCTTTTTTTCAATGATGCAAAGAGAGAGGGAGAGTGATGCTCTTTTCCTTGTTTATGGCAGATTACACAGGATCATGAGATAGCAGCATTATGAGAACAGAGAAAGGATCGCAACACCTGGTATCTCAACGGCTTTTAAAAAATGTTCAAAGTACTTATGCTCCATTATCTTCTGGATAAATGCATTTGTTAAGGGTACAATTTTTAACACTGGACAAAAGGCTGAGAAACAACATTTTCCACACCATTATTTGGGAACCTCAATTCTACATGTTGAAGAATCCCACAGAACACAACGCTGTTTGTGCTTCCTGTGACATTTCCCTTTCCTGCTTTTAAGGAATGGATGCATGTGTCACCAGAGGCCACCTGAGCAGCTCCTTCTGGAGCAAGGAGACTGATGCAGCAGGCCATGTTCACAACAAACTCACTCTCTGGCCATTAGACTACCAAAGCATTCAGAAGAGCTGTTGTAGCTGTGGTGGTCTAAGCACCATCATTTTGGATGCTTTAAAAAATTCATACAGTTTCAGGCACACAAAAGGATTGTGTGCTTGAAATATTTGTAATCTTTTTTCTATCTCTATTACTTGCTATAATGCAAGAGACTGATTTTCCAAAAAGCCTTGTACTTCTAAAGCATTCAGGTAAATAAATAAGATGTTTACCAGGAAATTCCTCCCTGTGCCTCAGTTTTATTTTGTTAGCTTCCTCGTAATACGGCTGCTTCTGCTCTTCAGTGAGTTTGCTCCACTCCAGGCCGAGCTGAACACTGATCTCTGCATTGTTGGCCCCTGGGTTGGCTTTGGCCACAGCAGCCCGGTGGATCCGGGCCCACACCATGAATGCATTCATTGGGCGCTTCACACGGCCACTTTTGGTCTTGCTGAATGGAGTGTCTGGCATCCCTGTGCAACAAGGCAAGGAAAGATCATCATCCTCCAGGGAATACAGCAGGTCACACTCAATATTACATCCAGAGGATATCTGGCAACAGCACCACTGGAGCTTTGGAACAGATGAAAATCAGTGCACGTTATGAGAGCAGTTCCTACAAAATAACTAAGGCTGAGTATCCTCCACTGCCCTTTGCTGGGCCACTGCACAAGCAATCAGTTACCTGGCTTTCGTTACATATAATTAAAAAAAAAAAAAAGAAGAAAGAAACTGGGACAGCTACCACACTAGTTGGGATTTCGGTTGGCTTGTTTTCTTAGGAATTTATAAACTAAACGTTGTGTAGCACAGACCACACCACAGCAAATTTGTTATCACCACCAGAACTATGTATCCAAATCCCTAAGGATGCAGGGACTAGGACTAAGGATGCTAAGGCTGTTTAGTCCCACACCTATGCAGTCCCTGCCTTCTCAACTGAGGTTGTTGCTGTTTTGGGTTTCTGCTTGGGTTTTGTTGTGGTTTTTTTTTTTCTTTCTTGGATTTGAACACTCATTTTGTTGGAGGAACCTGTGTTCCCAAATGGTTGTTACGTGACACCTGGCTTTGGCTCTTTGTAAACACAGGCTGCATCTAAACTGAGCTGGCAAAATGATGAATCCCCAGGCCCCTTAAAACTGATCCTTGAGCAAGCAATTTCCTCTCTGGAAAAAGTTTAGAAATTAACTCTTTCTCATCATCAATAAAGGGAAAAAGTCTTTAAGACCTTACTTAAGTAATTAATTTTGAAAGTCTAGATATTTAAAAAAGAAAGTTTCTAATCCAGATGTTTCAAAATGCTCTTCATTTAACATGTCCAGATTTTCTCAGAGAGGTGTATGAGTACTTTGTAGCTTTAAGAGTCAAGCAGATTCCTGACCTTAAAATTTAATCACAACTCAGTTTAATTCTGAGCACTGTCCTAAGGGGTTTCATGGAGACAAGGCGCAAGGTGGCAAAACTGCATTGATTGCAACAAACCACTCCAGAACTCTGTGCTCCCGTGCTTTTGTGTCTTATGCTGTGCAAGAGAGTTGTGCTAAACCCAGCCTGTGCAAAGGGATGATTCTCTAACATGACCTTTCCACTTGTGTTCTCCTGCCTGATAACCTGTCACCTGTGTGCCACTGAGTGTCACCTGTGTGCCACCTTGCAAGCTCTCTGACCATAATACCTGAATCCGAGGGCAGGACTGTGAGGGGAACGTTTTTTGTTTCAATCTTTGGACGCTGCAGTAGAGGCTGCAATTGAACTGGCACTTGTTTTACCGGCATTGGAGTCACATGCATCAGCTGCGAGGGCAGAGGGCCTTGGAGCTGTACGTGGGACCTGGAAGGTAAGGACTGAAACAAGACCGGGATATTCTGATCTTGAGCAGGGTTCCCAAGCTCGCACAGGGATCCAGCCGGGACATCGCTGTTCTCCACCTTCACCGGGCGGGCCTCAAAGGCCACGCTGGGTCGCTCCGCTTGGACGGCAGCTCTTCTCCAGGCGTTATTCCCACTTTGCTCCAGGATCTTCTCCTCGTTCTGGCGGTCACCGCTGCCCCTTTCATGGTCCCTTTCTCTCCTGATGGCACCCCGGGTCTCCTTCTCAACCGCCGCCGGAGCCGCGATGCACCTGCTCTTCTTCGCCGCTCCTTCGCTGTGCCCGGGCCGGCTCGGGTGCTCCTGCACTTGGACGCGCAGCCCTCCGAGGGCGCCCATGACCTCCCTGTGCCTGGGGGGCGAGGCGGGGCTCGCCCGGGCGCGGAAGCGGCAGTGCCGGACCCTGCGCTCCATCGCTCCGCTGCCGCTCCTCGGCCGCCGCCGCCGTTGCGCCAACGCTCCCCGCGGCCCCGCGCCGCCGGCGCGCACCGAACCCGCATCCCGCAC
>VWZT01005323.1:462943-477551 GCA_013397055.1 Pachycephala philippinensis | reverse complement strand
GTTTGGGGGTGAGAAGAGAGCGATGGGTGGCGGAAGCGGTTGGGTGACAATGGGGGGTGGGTGGGTGGTGTGGGGGCAATGATTTAGTTTGATGGGAAATGACACTTGGATGCAGAGGCACTGGCACAGGTTGCCCAGAGAAGCTGTGGCTGCCCCATTCCTGGAAGTGTCCAAGGCCAGGTTGGACGGGGCTTGGAGCAGCCTGGTGTAGTGGAAGGTTTCCCTGCACATGGCAGGGTGATGGGAACGAGATGGGCTTTAAGTTTCCTCCCAACCCAGACCATTCCGTGATTCTCTGAAATGGTGTGCAGGAATGAGGAACAGCATTTCACAGAGCTGCTCAAGCAGAGATGACACTGACTTTGTTGTGGTGATGTCCTGCTCTGTTAATCGGTTAATTACATACATCCTCTTGGTTTTAAGGAGAAAAAGGATGAGAGACTTCTGTATTCTCAAAAGGACTATTTTAAACCAGGAGTGATATTTGGGTCAGTCCAGGGTGTAGTTAAATCATAACCACGGGTGAGTCTGTAACGCACTGCTGTTACTTGGTTGCTAACCAAACATCCTGCAGGCAGAAATACTAGCATTTCTGATAATGTGATGGCAGAACAGTGGGTCGAGGTGTGAGACAGCTGTGATGTAGCTAAATTCATAAGCTGAGATGATGATACAAATTTCTTGTAAAAATCGATGTGTGCAGTGATGGTAAATATCCGCTAAACTTGTGCCCCCCCCACTAAGAATCAAATGTCATTCATGTCAGGTGAGATATAACTGTAGTGTACTTAATTAAAAATACTGGGCTTCTTTTTGGAATCAAACTGTCTTTTTACCGTCACCTTAATTTTTTCTTTTTTCTAAGAAGGCAAAGCCCAAAATGTTCAATTCTGAATGCCCAAGGCAACACCTTTTTCTTGCTTAGACACTAAAACACAGTGCGTTCGTTGCTATAGATGATGCATTATCTTAAGTATCACACTTAGTGTTCTGCACAAATGCAGAGGTTCTGTTGGCACAGGATTTCCAGAAAACTGACCTTAAATACTGATTTCAGATTTTAATATAAAGTATCTCACTTTGCAGTTGTGATGAAAATTGAAAAAAAAAAAACCTGGAACCATTAAGAACACATACTTAATATTCACACATCCGTGTCTGGACTTTAAAGAAGACTGGCATAACTGATACAGAAAGTGCCTTCAGCAGCCTGGGGTATTTTAAGGGTGATTTATAGCCAAAATTGTGTGCTTTCCCTATAAATGGGGGGTGTCTGCACCACAGGTGGGCCTGTGTTTGGAGCTTGGACTGTGCTGGATCAGTTCAGGAGGAGCTATTTATCATTACTTTGCATTCAGCAAGGGGCAGAGAACTCACGTGCAGGGCAGGTGGAAAGGTGTTTGACAGTGTTCCAAGTTATTTCAACTGTTACAACATTTCTCTTGTTGTTTTTCTAATCTTGTCTCGTAAAATAGTCTGCCCTGAGGACAAGGACTTGAACTTAACCAAAGTTTGGAGCTTTATTTTCACCCTTTTGGGGTACTTGCCCTCTGCTTATGGTAGTTTCTGGGTCATTTTTCGGAGTTTTGGTATTAAGCATATGCTTGTTTTACACAAGTAAGGGCTGAATTTTGAGTACAAAATTTTGAGAATTTTGAGCTAGGTAACTTTTTTCCCTGTCTGTTGAAAAATTGTTAATGCTGGTACTTAACAACACAGAAGGCACAAGCAGATTTAGCTGTGTGCTCATTATAGCCCTTGGTGCTTGCAGAGGAGGTGTGTTCCAAAAATAAATGCCTTGCGTTGCTGGTTTTATTTTTTCCGAGAATGTCAGGTTGTTGAAGGGTTTTTGGATGATGTGTTCTGCCCTTTTGCTCGCGTGAAGCTGGAGGTTTGCCATGGAGGAGCCAGAACCTTACACAGCAAGGAAAAGTGGGTAGAGTGTAGACTTGGTAGACCTGTGTAGTGTTTTCCTGGGTGCTGAGAGGTAGAGGCATAGTGGATTGTATGTGGAATCTTGTAAGAAGTTGCAAATAATGTCCCTACTTAAAGGGAATACTGGAATTCAAAACGTTAAAAAAACCTTAGATTTTATATTATTATGTAAATTCTCAGGGTTGGTTAGAAAAAATACTGTTTTCTGAGTGAAAACATCAATTCGATATCATGATGGTGTCATCTGTGGGTCCTGTGATGGATCTGTCAATCCAGAACATAAGTTTGTTATCAGTCCTTGTGAAGGAGACACAGAGACTCATGGAAAGACCCCCTAAGCAAGGCTGGGAGGTGCTGAGACAGCTTATGCTCTGTGTGAAACCAATTTCCTCCAGTTATCCAGCTGGAGAGGGCTGGCAGGAAGACAAGGGATCTCAAAAAATAAATGTGATTAGGTTAATTCAGAGGAAACTGATTTAGATTTCCCTGCTGTGGCCATGAATTACCCTGCAGCCCAGTCCTGCAGATCAGCTGTTTTACACAGTCACTTGACACTCACAGGGAGCATTTTCTGGTGTGCAAATCAAACCTTGAATCCATAGTCCCTAAGGCACAAGGTGAGAGATCATCTCTGGCTCACATATTTTATTAATATGAAGAACTGTGTGAAATTTTAGACCAAGTCTTTTCCCTGACTCTTAGTAGGAATTGTACAGCAGTCCTGGGGCTGTGTTTACACAAGCAAACGGGTACCAAGGCATGGGTGGAAGTTGTAAATAATAGCTACCCCTCTAGATAAGTTACACTTGCAAAGATTTCTGGTGTGCAGACAAGGCTTGTGTGAGGCAGGCAAGCTGTATGTTTTACTGAATTCCTTCACTTTTGCCCTGGTTAAATGCATTATTGTCCTGAGGTTTAACATGGTTTAATTGCTGGCTGCTCCTTAGAGTCGTTTTATTTCTTTGCCAAAGACTTGTACGACTTTGAAGGATGTTCAGCTGGCTGCTGAAATCTTAGCTGAAACAATGCATTTTCATCAGTTTAAACTGGTCCAGTTTAGTAAGTTGAAGGATTTCGAGTCATTCATTGTTTCAGAAATCCCCTTGTAAAGAAAAGGAACACATCTGCTACAATTCTTTATTCACAGCTCGTAACTAATCTGAGGTAGCCTTAACCAGGCATTTGTCTTTTCTGTGGAACTAACTCTGCCCCCATGAGCTTTCTGTTCCCTCTCAACCACTTTTATTTACAGTTAGGATTACTTGGCATGTTTTTGAAATGTAGCAAAAAGATTTTCAGCTAAGGCTGATTTGGCTGTGGGCTATGTAAAGCAAAACCTTCATATTTTCTGAAGGCTTGGCTGTCTCTACTGTAAGAAGAGTTTTGGTGGTCTGGTAATGGCAACCACAGTGTGTTACAGTGCTTGGGGCTTCTCATTGCTATTGTTGTGAACACAAGTGTTGTGCCAAGGTCTGCCATACTTGTACATAGAGTGGATTTGTACGTGGTTTTTAGATAGATAGATAGTGAAGAGAGAGTTTTTACTAGAGTATGTAGTGACAGGAAAAGCGGGAATAGCTTCAGACTGAAAAAAAGTAGGTTTAGATAGATATTAAGAGAGAAATTCTTGGCTGTGAGGGTGGTGAGACCCTGGCACAGGTTGCCCAGAGAAGCTGTGGCTGCCCCATCCCTGGAAGTGTCCAAGGCCAGGCTGGACAGGGCTTTGAGTAACCTGGCATAGTGGAAGGTGTCCCTGCCCATGGCAGGGGATTGGAACAAGATGATCTTTAAGATCCTTTCTAACCCAAGTCACTCTATGATTCTGTGTGTTTTGTTGAAGACTGGTGATGTTCTCTTTCTGTTCCAGTCCATGAAGGCAGCCCACTGGGGGAACTTCATCGCTGTGTCCGAGATGGCGTCAGAATCAATGTTCACATCCGCACTTTCAAAGGGCTTCGTGGAGTCTGCACGGGGTTTTTGGTTGCATTTGACAAATTCTGGAATATGGTAATTATTGTTCCAGCCCTTGATTTGTAACTGTTATATTGAAAACTTGAAATTTGTAACAGGTTTAAGCAAGTGACTTATGGGGAAGGTTAATGTGGTTTTGTGGTTCACAAACTAATTTGCTCTGGCACTGTGTGCTGGGTTTGAGATGTAAGTGGTGCTTGGTGTTGGACTGGTACATCTGGGAGGTGCCCAACCACCTTAGAGAGGTTTTAGGTGAGAGAGAAGCTTTGAAGAGTTCCCAACATCTTCAGAGGTTTTGTATAAGAACACAGGAAGGTGGAATATGAGGAATATGAGAAGCTTCCAAAGCTTTCTCTGCAAAACCCGATCTTTCTGTAGTGGTAGGTGCTTCTCTGTTTTCTTTGACTAACATCACTGAGCTGTCAGTGACAAAAGCTTTTCCCTGTGTTCTACCTTGTAAAGATCTTAAAGACAGTAGATGGAAAAGCAGCTATTAAATATTTGTGAGCCTGGAGGTGTGAAAAGTTTGCAAATGGGAGGCAGGAAGGGTTTTGCAGGCAAGGATGACAGATTTTGCAAGTAATGCAGAATGAACTTTTCTGCTGCTTTTATACCTCAGTACAATTTAGATGATTATCAAACCAGCTCCAAAGCACATCTTGTTCCTGGGATAGATTTTCTCTCAGAACATAATTTCATAATGCTTTGACACAAAGCTGGTCCAAAGCTGCTTCATGTTTTATTTTAAGTTCAATCTTTCTGTTTCTTTTATCTTTTTCTAGGCCCTGACAGATGTGGATGAGACTTACAGGAAACCAGTAATGGGCAAAGCCTTCTACGCAGAACCTCAGCTCTCCCTGACCCGAGTAGGTGACATCTGTTTCCTTTCTTGTTAGGATCTCCTTTTTCAAAGTAGTGAAAGGGGAGCATTGATTGGGAAGCCACGTTTACATTTGAAATATTTTACCTCCTTTTATTACAGATGACTCTAAAATAACTTGAACTGAGAAAAAAAATACCCAAAACGTTTTCTGACCTTTCTGAAAGTACTTTAGTAGTTCAGTGTTACTAAAGCTTCACTTTAGAATCAGATCAGAGTTGCTGCCACTGCTTAATGTAATGTGCTGAGCTTCTAGAAGCTCACTCTGTGGGTTTTGATGTATTTGTTCTGTGTGTTTTTTGCACCTGTGATTGATCAGGTCCACATTTGTCCTGCCAGGGGATGTGGCAGAGCATCCCTCTGGTACCGATGTTCCTAATGGCACAGTCTGTGCGTGCAGCCAGAGAAACAGCACAGCTCTTTGGTCACTTGAGCTTCCAGTCTGGGTACTGTGAAGCTCAAGATCTCCAAAGCTCTCCACTCTCTAGGATCCAGCTGCAAATAGAGTTGTTTAGCACGTTGACAACTGAAGAGATGATAGATGAACTTCTGAACAATGAAGGGAAAAAAAATATGACAGGGCTGTGCCCGTTGAATGGCAACAGCTCTGGGCCTTTTGAACATCAGAGAAGCATCACCGAAACATTTAAACTGTTTCATTGTGAGGAGTTTGCTTTCAAATTCCTGCCATTTAAATCTGTTTTCTGATGGATCCCACCCTTCCTTTTTTTAAAGATTAGTTAAAAATAATCAAGTTGTCATTGTTCCTTTAGCTCACTCTCACAGGGATTGGCTTTCCATCCTGTTGCTGGGAAGAGAGAGGCTAACCAAAAATCTAATTTGTCATTATTTCATAAAAGCTTGTCTGCTGCCAGAGTAAAAGCAATTTCTTTTCCAGTTTCAGCACCGTGTATTCTTAGATTAATGAGTTCATACAGTGCTTTGGGTCTGCTGCTGTAGCTTTTATTATTTTTCTGTTGTTTGTGGTCTGCTCACCTCCCAGAATACCCACACGTCATCTTTTAGTTTGTTTTGGGGAACACAAAAGATCCCTCAGTTTTCCAGTGTACACCCTTTGGAGGCCCCTTATCTTAGGGATTCATGACACAAGGATGGAAATCTCTCTAAAATTGTCTGACAACATTAAAAGAACGTGGGAAAAAGTGAGCTGCAGGAGCAATTTGGTATCTCAGTTGCTCCTGACCAAAGTTAAAGGCTACCACATAGCACTGTTGCTCCCCAAATTAAATTCCTTGGTGCTCACGTTAAGACAGTCACAACCATGCAAGAGATCCATTCACCTTCTGTCACTGTTTGACTTTGGTAAGAAATGGTCTTTATTGCTGGTGGAGATTTGTGACTGTGTCTTGTGAGCTCTGATTTGGGATTGTACATGAAAATACAATGTAGAAGTGTGGAATAAGTGGCCTCTCCTGTTTTACAAGTGTGGTCATAGAATCAAATGTCCGTTTACAGCTGTTTGACAGACTCAAGCTGCAGGAATCCTCGGGGAAGAAGGGAGCTGACTCAAAGACTGTCTCAGAGGATCTGGCCCTGACAAATGATTCTCAGACGCTGAGTTTGAAAGTTGGATCAGGACGAGGGAGAGCAGAAGAGGAGCGTGAGAGGCAGAAACACTTGGGCAGAGCTGGAGAAAAGAAGACCCCAGGTGACAGAAGTGAAGCTGATGTGGGCAGCAGGACTGCCCACCCAGAGGGGGCCGGTGCTGGTGGGACCCGGGCAAGGAGCCAGTCCCGGAGGAGAAGGCGGCCCAAGGTGGATTATCAGCAGGTGTTCAGACGCCACATAAACCAGATCTTTATTCGAGGAGAGAATGTCTTGCTTGTCCATTTAGCACATTGACTTGGCTGAGCCTTTGTCAGCATATTTATTTGATAGCATGACTTGCTGCTGCAGCTCCCATTGCTATTTAGAGTTGTCATTGAGTAGGATGGTACCGTGGCTGGTTTCCCATTGCCACAACAAGGTAGGGGAAAGAATTGTAACTTGAGCATCCTGGGCTTGATGCCAAAGCAGCCTCCTTAGATCACTGTTGGGGGTCTCAGGAGAAGGTCAGCAATGCAGTTGTTTCTGTGATATGAGGGAGTTAAGAAACAGATCCCACTCTTTCTTAAAAAGAAGCTAAATGGAGAGAGTTGGAAGAGAATTTTGGTGTACTCTGTTACAGGAGCTACTTGAGGCACACATTTAAGGATAGGATCTGCACCTGCAATAAATCAGAAATGCTCTTTTGCACATTCTGAGTAATATCAAGAGGAAATTGCTAAGGAAACCAACAGTTTTATCTGCTGCTGTTACATGGATGTCCTCTTTTCCGGACACAATTCTGACAGTCATTTTGAAATAGTTTATAAAACATAGGAGTCACATCCTGCTGATGGCTGCTGGCCTCTTTGCCATAGTTAGATCTGTAATGCCATGTGTGATAGGAAACCTCCTAATTGTAAACTGCTCTTTAATGTGAGTGATGGCAGGACTGTAACTTGTTTCCAGTATCAAAGCTTAGGCTCTCTCTGTAGTGCTGTACTTTGGTCCTGTGTCACCAGCAAGCAGATGATGTAGCTGATCCAGAGACCTTCCTATTTGGAGTTTATCTGTGGATGCAGATGGAAACCTATCCTTTTATATTTCACCGATTTGCTACTTAGTGTAACAATGAAGCTGGCAAAGATTGTTTTTTTCTCAGGTGTATTTGTACTGAGCACACCTGTCCTGTATTTAAACGCCTTTCAGGCTCCCTCTGTTGAAACCAGAGCTGCTGCATCTCCAGCAGTTCTCATGGAGCAGGAATCTTCATGGGTCTTTCCTGTCCCTGTGAGGGATGCATTGTCTAATTCCAGTTGAGCTTTGAAGAATGCCTGAAAAGGTTTTGAAGTATAGAAGTCAAACTCAACTCATCAGTGTTTTCATTTTAGCAAGGCTGTTAAATTATTGCAGATCAGGCCAGGGTTCTGCAGGTATAAACTGCTTTCCAAAAAACCCACGTGCAGAAGTTTGAGGGTAAATGAAGCTCTTCCATTATGTAGTCTGTTCCCTTTGTTGTCAAAGGAGATTTCATGCTGCTATTCTGTATTCATCTCGACTGCCTTGTGCTTTGCAGCAGCTCTGTGTGTTTAAGCTGAAGTTGGGAAATTGCTTCATAGCAGCACTTACATTGCATATAGATGTCCTGAGTTCTCAAATTGAGTGGCTGTACTGTGGGTGACATGGATTTCTGTTGCTGCAGATGCAGCATTCTGCTTGCTTGGTCGTTAAGGGTATGTCTGGTGTTTGGAGGAATCACAGAAATCATTTAGCAGGCATTCTGGACACACAAAGCAGCTGTTTGCCTCTGGGGGAGCCTGAAACTTATGTCAACATTTCACATGACATGGGGCTTGATGAGCTCAGCCACTGAGCTCAAAGGCAAGTTCAGCCTGGGACAGAATAAAAAGTACTGTTGAGGCAAAATAGTTTCATCAAGGGTAAAAAAGAAAAGAAAAAAATTAAATACGCTCTACAGCTTCTAATGAAACCCTGCTTTACTGCTGTAATCCCATCCCTCTGTGAACTGAGACTAGGCACTGAAAAGACTTCTCTTGGAGGTTCTTTTTTTCTTCTCCCTTCTTTACTGTTCGTGTTTGTGTTCATGTGCTCTGCAGTTTTTCCCTTTTTTTTCTTCCTTCCCCCCCCCCNNCCCCCCCCCCCTTCTCCTGTCAGTACTTTGTCTCCTCAGGACATCCTAAACTCTGGTTTACAAAGACTGTTCTCGTTGCCCTGGCTTTCTGCACCCTTTCCTGGTTGGCTTTCTATGTACTAACCAGAACCCTCACAAATTACTAGAAACGTGAAGCAAGAAACAACGTGTTTATCTCTGGTCCTGACTTCCCAGCAGCTTTTACTGCAAGTGAATATTTCCTTCCTTGTGTTTTATTTGTGGGCATTTTCCCCTCTGTTTTCTGTCAACTTTGTTTTTATTTCAGCTGCTTGGGATGACTCCTCTCTGCCTTTTCCATTAGTACCAAAGGCCACTGGTTTTGAGCTCTCCTCTTTCCTTCATACTTGACCAAAGGGTGTCAGATCACCCTCAGGCTGACACACAATGACATCTCATTGAGTTCTGGCTTTCCTTCACCTCATATTCTTAATTCTGTTTGTCTGCCTAGTTTATGTTGCCTTGTGCATTAACTAAGATACAACTACTCTGAATATCTTTGTGGCTGTGCTGCCCTTTCTTGCCAACTGACACTTACTTCCCCAAGGTCTCAGTTGCTGCTGGAAGTCTCAGCAGACAAAGAAACCTCCTTTCACAGGAGGTTTTTCCCTGAAACTTTACAGGTGTTTGTTGCTTCACATCTAGGAGTTTCTTTGTTTACATTTTACAAAAATGCTGGTGCTTAGACTTGAGTTGGTGCCTTGATTTTTATATCATCCCTGACCTGTTCTTCCAGAATCATCACCTTGGTGAGCAAACCTGGTTAAGGATTATAGTTTATCTACTTTTTTTGCACTACCTCATTATTAAAATATTCCTCCTCTCATCTGTGAAGTTGGTTAAACTTCTCTCTTCCGATTTAGATTTAAGGAATTATTTGTTGGTTCTTCATTTGTTTCCTACTTTCCTGTCCACCTTTCTCATTATTTCCAAGCTTCTTCCTAAATACTGCTGCTTCCTCTTCTACAACTTCAGATCTTCCAAAACGTCTTCCTTTTCCCACTTTTTCTGGCATTGTATCTTTTTGAAGTGCATTATTAAAATGCTATCTGATGTATTTTGTCTCTTTCAAGCATCATGATTGTGATGAAGCAAGTGATCCTGTAGGTGTGTTGTCACTTGCATGTTCAATACTCCAGATAATGTTTCTCTTTAAATAAAATTGAATGTCATGTTCTGAAAGGAATTCTTCTACCTCACTGAAGTATTCTCCTAGATTTGTTTAAAAAAAGAAAAAGAAAACAACCTTTGGAAACAAATGAGCTTTGGGTTTTGGGGTTTTTTTAAATTGTTTCTGGTTGTTTCTTTCTTTTGTTTTCCTGTTCCAAACTCAACATAAAATTTTTGTTCAAAAAGTTTTTTGCTCCCAGCCCTTCCTCTCTTGCTGCAGTGATGCTGTGAACAGAGACACACCAAAGTCTTTGTGCTGAGGACTGAAAAGTAAGAAACAGAGAGCAGGATGAGAGTGAAAAAGCTTTGGGCAGATATGAAGAAGTCCCTGGAAAGGATCCACAGGTTGCCACCTGTCCTGTATTTCTAGGACTTTGCTCAGCCTGGTGCTCAGCAGTGGTTCTTCAAGTGTGTTTGGGGTGAGGTACCCAGTTACTCCAGGGAGCAGTTTTCTGCAATAACTTTGAAGAAGCATTTGGATAATTTGAGAAAGTTTTAAAATCATTTCTAATTTCTTGGGATTAGTTCTTAGGAAATGTTTTTGCACATGCGCTTCATTTTTATCAAACACTTCTTAGGCTGTGGTAGTAGAAGAGGTAAGGCCAAAGGGGAAAAAAGGAGCTTGTAAAAAAAAATGCGGGTTTAGTTCCTTCTCTCAGCTGACTTGTCCAGCTTGTTAATTGCCTGGAAGGTTTTTTTCTGACCTAGAGAGAGGTACTTAGCATGTCCTCTGGAGGTGATTACTGAATTAATCAGTGAGTGCTGTTTTCCATCTGCTTGTTATCCTTCAGTGTTTGGATTCATTGTTTCTTTTGCAGCGTTCCCTCAGCAGGGCAGTGTTCCAGCAGGAATAGGCCTGACTGCCTACTGGTTTTTACCCCTCCCTAAGGAATTTTACCCTGTCCAGTTTTGAATCCAGAGAGCCTTTGGCTATTCTTGATTTTCATACTGTTCTCTTTAGATTTTTGGAATTATTTGGGCAGAAGAATTATTTATCTTGAATAATATTACTTTTTCGAGTAAACTGATTTTTGGAAACTTTAGAAAAATAATTTTGTTATTTATTTTCCCTCACAAAGTGCTACGTTTTCCTAGTTTGCTGTTGCAGTCACCCACTTGCACCTGTGAATCGCTGGGTGAAGAGGTATGCAGGATAAAAAGAAGCAGAGAAAAGAGTTGTCTAATTCTTATTGAATTTGACATCCTGTCCAACGTGCTGCCCACACTTACCCTTTCTGTTTCTTACTGGCACTGACCTAAATGAGACAGGTGGAAACGATTTCATCTAGAATCTTGAAGAAAAATGGAGCAGGGACAGCAGACTGAAAACACTGAGTTTATGAAGCTGTTTATTTCCAGGTAAACTTCCTGTCTTTGATTAAACAGATCAGAGTTATAACCACCAACTTCCACTGCAAGCTCTGCCACTGGATAAAATTGGAAGGCACAGTCCTGCACCTTTTCAGAGGAGATGCAGTGATTCCCTCAGCCAGGCGAGCTCTTGCCCGAGGAGCTGCTCAGGTATATGCCAGTGTCTGCCTCAGAGCATAACTGCAAATACTGCCAATTATTATGAGGATGTTTTCTCTCCTGCCTGCACTGCCAAGTGTGAAATATAAATGCTGAGGTCTGCAGCATCTGCAGCCCAGATCTCCTTCAGTTCATGCTTTCGCTTCTTGACATTAGCTTAAAAAGTTTCAAGTTTGTACTCATAGGAATGCTAAGACAGTCTGTTAAAACATTAGGAAAGGCTGCTGCTGACTAGAAATAGTATTGGAAAACTAAGTTTTTACAGAATTTGTGAAATTCTGATGTAATTAAAGTATTGCAAACCCAGAAAGACTGAGAGAGTTGGGATTGTTCAGCCTGGAGAAGAGAAGCTTTGGGGTGACCTCATTGTGGCCACTGAGTACCTGAAGGGAGCTTACAAGAAAGATGGAGAGAGACTACTTATAAGAGCCTGGGGTGACAGGATAAGGCAGAATGGCTTCACACTGGCAGAGAGTAGGGTTAGATGGGCTATTAGGCAAAGACAAAGGAGGGGAGAGGAATTACTCAGGTGGTGGTAACTCCGTGACATGGGAAGGGGCTTTCTAGGTGTGCCTTGGGCACAGTGCAGCCAGCACTGGGCAGTTGAGCTCTGTAGGTGAAGGGGAGGGTGCAGAGCCAGCTCTTGAGTGCAGCCTCCCTTATGCTGTGAGCCTTTCACAGCACCTGAACTGCCCCTGGAATCTCTGCCAGCTCTACCCCTAATGACTGACACATTTGATTCTGCCTCTAATATTTTGCAGAGGAAACCCAGTGGGAGAAGAAAGAAGTAAGCAAATTTGCCCTTTTGAGGCAGGGATGGAGGAGGCTTGGTTTTCCTTGTTGGCTTCCTGGGGGTGCAGGAAAAAGGACTACTTTAATGGGGAAATAGCAGAGATGCTTGTCTCATGATGTTTACAAGTCCTTTCAGATGTCACTGTAAGTGCTTTTGCTCTTAGCTGGTGGAAGTGAAGGCCTGTCAGGGAAGGAAAATGCCTTCTGATGTTGCAGGGTAACTATCTTACTAGCTTCTAGCTTCGTGGTGTACACTTGGATGACTTTGTTGGAAAAAAATTAGTACACCTGAGACTTTCAGTCAGCCTCACATGCGTTTAGAATGAAAAGTAGTTTGATCAGTTTGTGTGAAAACATATCCATCCTCTTTTCCTCTCTAAAGATCAGTGCTCCCCCTCAGGAAAGAAATGAAAGCTGCTCCTAAAGCAATTGCTTCTGATTTCCACTGCTTCAGAGCAAAGTGCAGCTGTGTCAAGGTGTCTTCAGCTGAGACATTATTCTGAGAGGACAAGATGAGAAAAATGTTTGGTTTCCCTAAAACTAAAGTGGGCATTACAAGGGGAGCCGATGGGTTGACCTCTTTTCAAGTGGTGCACACACCCACTGTAGTACCACAGACTGGGACTTGTTAATCAATCAGTCACCTGTAAAACTTCCTTAGGGAACCAGAGAGAAGCAGCATGAGCCACCAGGCTGACGTGGGGTTGGAAGTCAGAGGCTGACAAGTTCTGCTCACTTTACTGCCTCTTGCTCACTGAATGGACTTGGCAAGTCACTTCCATCCCTCTCCCTGATGCTCCACGGCTGTAATACATCCAAGAGCACTCCTTGCCTGTCTTGCAGGGATCTGGGGAAGTGGTAAATGCTATACAAGTGCCAAGTGTTGTTATTAAAACTCTCTCTGTCAGGTAATGCAGATACATCGACCCTCTGCCCTCTCCAGGCTTGTGACTGTTAGTTAACCTCACCTTGTCACACAAAAACCATGTGGGGAATCAGGTACAAAAACACTCTTCAGTCTTGACCTCACTGATGTCTTCAAGGTCACATTTGGTGACTTCAATATCTGTTTCACAGCTGCAGTTTCATGTTTGGATCAGATGGTGATAAATGAGGGTGTAACTTGTTTGTAATTCCTTCTCTGTCTTCCTAAATACTTTGTTTCTTAGGAAGGTGATGCTGCTATGAACATATTGGATAATACTGAATTTGCAGTATTCTGCTTTCCAAATATAAATGTTTATATTTAAAATTGCTAAGACTGCAATGCAATAAATACATCCATGTAACAGTTTGCCTCAAAGCATGATTTTTTTTGTGCTGTACCAGTAGAGTGATGTGTATTGTGTCAGTGAAGAAGCTGGGACTGCTGTGGTTAGGACAGATGCTGGACATGGAGACTCTCAGGTGTGAATAAAGCACTGCTATCTAGTCACATAACTGGGACAAACCAGTCATTTGTGTGTTCAAAAGGGTATTAATCTACAAAATAGGAGTGTCATGATACTTGTCTTTTAGAGATGCAGAAGGGAAGTGAACTTCATGCTGATGAATGTAACCACCACTGGCCTGATCACTCAAAGGTCTCTTACCTTAGTGTGTGGTCTTCCAAAAGGCCATCAGAAACTGGGGAGCTCCAGAGCCAGCATCCAAACATCTGCTCCAGTGTGTGCATAGCCACTGGGGAATCTGACTTTCAGGAACCTCTCTATTCCCATGGTAAGTGATGCTGATACGTTTGGATCAGAGATGTCTTTTTAGGGAGAAATTCTTCCTGTGAGGGTAGCGAGGCCCTGGCACAGGGTGCCCAGAGAAGCTGTGGCTGCCCCATCCCTGGAGGTGTTCAAGGCCAGGTTGGATGGGGCATGGAGCAAACAGGTCTCGTGGAAGATGTCCCTGCCCTTGGCTAGAGGAGTAATTCTCATTGCAGCCTGGGAACTGTGGGATTAAGAGGTGCTCCTGTTCTGTGCAGGGACCCAGCTCCAGCGAATCCCATCTGAGGCAGAGAGTGGGAGGTGGTGGGCATAGGGGTGGAGGGATGCTCCCACTCTGTGGAGGGGCCCCATTCTCTGGGAAAGGAGAGGGGAGATTTTCAGGACTCTGGATTTCTCCTTTCCATGGGCACTAAATGCTCCAGAAAGGTTGTCCAAACACGCCCCTGTGTGCTGCAGCGCTTCAGGCTTCTCTTTATTCCACTGGGAATCTCAGCCAGAGCCTCTCCCTAGGTCTGGGCAGCGCAGCCATGGAAGCATCAGGCGGGCTCTATCGAGCAGGAATCCGCTGATGCTCCCGCCGGGAAAAATGGGAAATTGGGGCTCAGCGGAGGTACCCCCAGCCGTGCGGTGTGCGGGCTGCGGGGACGGGCCGGGCCCTTCCCGGTCACTCGCCCGCGCCCGCTCCCGCTTCCCTCCCGCTCCCGGCCTGGAGCAGCCGCGGCGCCGCCGGGCCCGCGCCCCGCCAGGGGGCAGCAGCGGGCAGGGAAACCCCGCGGCGGCCGTGAGGGGACCGAGGGGGCTGAGGGAGCGTTCGGGGCGGCGGGAGCACAAACACCGCCCGGGGACCGCTCCTGGAGGGACCGGGGTGTGTGTCTGTGTCTGTGTGTGTGTCTGTGCTCC
>VWZT01005323.1:442691-462521 GCA_013397055.1 Pachycephala philippinensis | reverse complement strand
TGTGCTCCCGGACCGGGCTCTGTGTCTGTGTCTGTGTGTGTCTGTGCTCCCGGACCGGGCTCTGTGTCTGTGTCTGTGTCTGTGTCTGTGCTCCCGCATGCTTCACACGGCCCAAGTCAGGCCCCGGGTGCTGCGTCTCCCTGCCGTGTGAGCAATGTTTGCACAGCATCATCTCTCCCTTCGCAACAGGCCAAAGTTCGCCCCTAAAACCAGCTGTCCTGGACTGGTGGCATGGCGGGAGTCACTGGGACAGAGCCCTCACACGGTCACAGGATCACTGAGGTTGGAAAAGACCTCCAGGATAATCGAGCCCAACCTGTGACCCATCCCCACTCTGTCAACCAGACCAGAGCACTGATTGCCACACACAGTCATTTCTTGACCTCCAGGGACAGTGACTCCACCACCTCCCTGGGCAGCCCTCACTTCCCAGCCAGGGCTGACAACAGGGTTGATGGCAGGAACCAGCCAAAACTTAATCCCTGTGTGTTGGCTTAGGGGTATCTCTGCAAAGCTGAGTTCTGGGTTTGGACTGGAGCCTGCAAAGGGAACTCAGTGTTGGGCAAAACATCGCTAGATTTGTCACAGGGAATGTGCAGACACAAATCTGAAGACCTGGCAGGGAGGCAACACTTGGTGGAGGAAACCACAGCCAGGCCAGGCAGGAGCCTGCCAGGAAACTCTTGTGGTGCTTTGGGGTATCGGAGCAGAGGAGTCCTTGTAGCTGTCCAGCAGGGCTGAGGACACGGCTGCAGGAAATGCTGCCAGGGGGAGGAGGGCGGGAGTTGGTGCTGGGTCTGCCAGAATACATCAGGAAACAGCAACTGCTGGCAGTGCTGCCCAGGCTGTAAAACAGCACTCCGTGGGTATCCTTACCTTGTCATATATTTACAGGCAGAAATCACAAATCATTTGTACACAGTGATGCAGTGAAGTAAATCCTATAAAATACTCTTGTTTGAGAATATGGGTCCTGTGATAAGAGTTATGTGTAAATGCACCAGAACAGGCTGGAAGAAGGAAACCAGCCCCTCGCTGTCCTGCCCTTCGGGGGATGAGGCTCAAGCTTGGGACGTTTTTTCCATCAGAGCGTGGTCAATGGAACAATAGTACAACATGTTGATCAGGAAAAGGATGTGGGAGCTTAAGTGGAAAACCTGATGCTGTCGTGCTAATGGCACAGAGCAGCAGGAAGGATGGCAAACAGGATACTCACCACGCTCAGAGGAAAGAGCTCGGAGCAATGCTGGGGCTGCAGGGTTGGACTCAGCCAGGGTCCATTCTGTGAGCTGGGACAAGCTGGACCAGAAAGCAGAAAATTCCTGATCTTACACTTCTCTGCTGGGAACAAGGGGTCCTTGCTGATTCTTTTGGGGAAAAGTGAGCGATTGTTAGGAATCCTCCCGAAGTTGGTGGAAAAACTAACTGGAGAAAAACTTACTTATAGTTTCCTTGGAGGCTTGGAAATGGGAGCAGTCGGAAGCTGAAAAAAGGGGTGGGGGGTACTCTTGGCAGGGCCTCCTTGTATCCAGAGCTTAAATCTGAGAGCAAGGAAATGGCTTTTAGTTGTCTTCCTTTGGAGGAGTGTCTTACAGGGACACAAGGGACACCAGGGATCCCATATGGAATAAGGACAGTTAGTGTATGTGGGACAGTTACCAACCATGTCTGGGAAAGGGTGTTTGGGTGAGGAGCACTGGCTGTATGTGTAGCGTTTTGTAAACCCAGGTATTCAAAAAGTAAATATCTCAACTGGGCAGCATATGCTGGTCCAAAGGCAGATGTGTCACCCCTGGTGGGCTTCTGGGCCCCTTCCCACGCTGTGAGGGCTGGCAGGTGATGTTGCAATGTTGAAGTAGAACTGGGTGGTGGAATCAAAGCGCACTGAAACAGATCGTTGATGTAACTTGCCCTAAAATGAGCCCAGAGGTGTGAGTTGGAATCAGCTCCAGACCCCTCCAGTTTGCCTTTGGAGCTGGATTGTGTCGCTGGTATTGCAGTAACATTTGTGTGTGTGTAGGCTCATTTACAAATGTTTTGCATCTGGGTTTGCCCACCCTCCTCATGTGCTGACAGTTTTATACTGATAAGATAGTGGCTATTAATTAGTTTATTTTAAAAGCAGCCATGTGCTTGTCATTCCTCATTGGGTCGAAATGCTCTGAAGTCACCCATTCATCAGCTTGGTGTTTTAATTAAAAACACAGACCCTTAAAAGAGGGTGGTTCTGTCTCCAGCTATTGCAGTCATGGCAAGCCTTAGTGCAGCAGAGTGTGAATCACTCGCCCAGAGCATCTTCCACCCCGGCATCACATCTATTACCAAGAGTAAACTAATGAACAAAGAGCTGGTGTTTGTCACAATATCCAGTGTAAGGGCTTTCCAAAACTGCTGTAGGCTGACATGGTGAGATTACAAAAGGCTGCAGCCCCTGACCTCAATAAAGACTTCAAAGGAAACTCCTGAAAAGTTTTTACTGCCCAAAAAGGAAATTCTTCGGGTAATGTAGCACTTCAATAGCTAAAACTACGCCAAGGCTTCTGCTGACTGGGTGAAACAATGTCTTTGTTTCACCTGTAAATGCTGTTCTGAAATGTCTTTTTTTGCTCCGTTTAAAATAAAGGACTTGAGGCTTACAAGATGAAGGTACCAGCTTTACTCAGGCAGCCATGTGCAGCGACCCAGCTGGGCAGGGTGCGAGGGCAGGGGCAGGGAGCAAGAGCCACACAGGCATCAGTCCCTGTGATGGTTTGGGATGCTGAAATCCCAGCTCCTAAAGAGAGGGAGGACAAGAGCATGTAATGACAGGACAAGAGCGGAATGGCTCCACGCTGAAAGGTAAGTTGAGGTTAGATATTAGAGAGAAATTCTTGGCTGTGAGGGTGTTGAAGCCTTGGCACAGGTTGTCCAGAGAAGTTGTGGCTGCCCCATCCCTGGAAGTGTTCAAGGCCAGGCTGGATGGGACTCCGAGCACCTGTTGTAGTGGAAAGTGGGTTGGTTGGCAGGAGGCTTGGAATTAGATGATATTTAAGGTCCCTTCCAACCCAAACCATTCCATGATTCTGTGATTCTATGAAGACCCTGCCTCAAAGAAAATGGTGGGAAAATCAGCAACTGCTCAGGCACCCCCATTTGCTGTGAGTCTGGCCCTGGAAGAGGAGCAAAGAAATGGGTCCAGGGGCCCCGGGGGAGCCCAAATAGGAGGTGACAATGAGATCCAATCCCTAGGACTGCTCCCTGGAAGAGGCTGCAGAGCTGACACAGTGGCTGTGCTGGAGCTCTGGCCGTTTCCCTCTCTCCAGCTCTGAGTGCTCTGGTGCGGAGCTGCCGGTGCCCATCCGGGTTGTGCTCCATCGCACACCAGGTCGTTCCCTTTGCCCCAGCACTGTTTGCCTCTTGTCAGGCTGTGAGTGCTGAAGGCAGAGACAGAGCCGCTCTCTGCCTGTGCGCTGGACCGTGCTCCGCTGGACGTCATTCCCGAGGCCGGGAACCGTCGCTGCAGAGATGCTGGATGCTGGGGAGAGGGGAGACCGGGGCAGCTCATCCGGCCAGTGCAGTTTGTGTCTAATTAAGTTGGAAACTGTCATCCTGTCTCTCCACCTGCCTGCAGCCAGCCCGAGGCCTCGGCCAGGGGCCATGGGCAGCTGACCCTCATGGCCGCGGCTGCCCCGTGGTGCAGGGAAGGAAGCTCCCATCATTTTTCCAACTCGTTTTTGTTTGCAGATATTTGAAGTTTCCCATGAGCTGCAAGCCCCAGCACAGGGAATGGAAGGTGACGAGCAGCTGGTGTGGTTCTCCCACATCCCAAAGGCAATGTCCATGGGACAAAGCTCAGGTACGACTGCCGGCAGTCAGCAACTCCCTTTGTCTGCCCAGTGCCAATATGGACCTGGAGCCCAGGGGAAGGAAAGTGGCGCTGTGACAGTTTTGTATGTGAGAGAAAGATGGAGAATGGCCCAGCACCAGGCAGGGAAATTTATGCACACCAGGCTGGACTGGAAAACCACTTGGAGGCCAGTTCAGGAAGCTCAAGGTGGGAGCAGGCACTTCCTCATCTCCTTTACGCACCTCAGGGGGACTTGGGAGGATGTGCTCTCCTGTCCAGAAGGCAGAGGGACAAGGGGCAAACAGAGGCGGGTAAAGAGACAACTGAAAGAACCAAATTTCGTGGCTTTTAGGAATTTAACCCTTAGTGTTCTCCAATCCTGGATTTTATTTGCAAATCAAAAATGGGGAAAGATTTTGGTAACCTTATAGTATCACCAACAGTTTGTTAAAAGACTAATTGCCAAGTAGCTTATGCATGTGGGACCATTAGTAATTCTGTAGCTATGCAAATTAAAACAGTGATGTATGATTTATAGCTTTAATAATGTTCTGAAGGCTCTTAAATTTTAATCACTTGCAACATCCTTTTTAATATTCAATTACTTTATTAACTAATTAGGTCACTTGCTGAAAAAGCACATAAGGCTGGTGCTATTTTAATATCAGCTGAACATCACAAAATACCTTTGAAATGGTGTAAATGGTTTATTTATTTTAAATAGATCATTAAGATGCTGTAATTAATAAATCAATTACAGAAAAAAAAAGACAAGAAATTGATAGATGCCAAATCACAATAGTAGCGGCTTCTCTGCTTACTTTACAAATGTTCACAGAGATGCTGAACTTGGTGAACGTGGCCGTTGAAGCACCTTCCTGGCTAATTCGTATTCAGCTGAAGGGATAAGGTTCAAGATATGCTTGGTTCATTATAGATGCTTTTTGTATGGATTTCGCTTTCTGATTGATAAAAGCTCCATAAATGACCTTGAAAAGTGAAAGTACTTAAAAGGACAACCCTCCTTTGCCTCATGCTCTTTTGTCTGCCTCAAAAAAGATAAAACCGTGGCATCTGAGAGTGCTGCTGATGCTGGGAGGAAAGGCAGAGCTCGGGGAGGGCAGGTGGGCGGCTCTCACTGACCAACCTGCTCCCCTCACCGTGGGCAGTGCTGCTGCTGCCCAGGGGCTGTGGCAGCGCAGCCGCGAAGCAAGAAGAGAAAATTCCAGCCCTGCAGAAGTCAGGAAGATGCTCGGCTGTAGTGCAGAGGTTTACACCTCCCCTTTACACCAAGCCTTGAAGTAAAACTTCAAGTCTCAGAAGTTAAATTTGTTACCAGGGCAGATGCAACTCTGAAAGAGACTTTAAGTAATCTTCTGTCTTAAAACTAGGGGTAAGACAAACACTATTCTAGGAATTAACTCAATCTTATTAACAGATTTTGGCTTAAATTATATTGATGTGATGATACAAAGTGCAAGTTTTCTTTCTTGAGAAGCTGCTAGAGAAGATCTGCAGTAATTACAGAATACTCATCTTCTCATTTTAGCTTCTCTTGCTTCCATTTTCTTAAAACGAAAACCTGTAAATACGGGGGGGAAAAAGCTTCATGTAACGATTTCTGCTAAACCCAAGACTGCCCTTTACAGCTGAGCTGCAAAGAAAACTACTCCAAATCTCAATTTATAGTGTTTCCTGGGAACTGAAACATACATGGTGTAATTCTGGCTCTAAAGCAGAGTCCAGGGGAAGTCCCAGACTGTTACTCCAGTTCCTCAAAACCCCTGCCCCTGCCCCCATCCCAGGGGTGCCTGCAGCCCACCTCTACTGCAGCTGCCAGTGCCCTGTTCCAATACTGGGGCTTGAGCCAAAATAATGGATTTTCTCTTGGGAAAATGCCACCTAGGTGACATTCCTCACTGCTGCGAGAGGCCACTGCACAGGGTGACCGTCCCTTGCAAGGAAGGACACACTGGACTAACCCAGGCTGTGCAGAAGGGTTAGGGAGCCCCAAAATAAATCCATTTCACATTTTATGGGAGCTGCCATAGGAAACAGGTGCAGAACAACTCTAAAGTACCAAATGCTGGTCCAGCTTGGGACAACATATGATGCTTCCCACCTTGGAACAAGCGCAGATACAACTCTTAAGGGGTCAGAGATATCTGTACAGTCACATGAGGTCACTGTCACTGTTTTAAGGGGATTTATTTCACCCTACAACAATCCTGTTGTACAACACGGCTCAGGGGCTGTTCTGAGCCTCCTTACAAAGCCCCAGGTCTCGGTGAAATGGGTGCATTTTTATCACAGTCCTGTAACTTCTCCCCAGTCATTTATTCACGTGAGCGATTCCTGCACCGCTCAGACCGTTTGTGTGGGAAACCCCACATCCTCCTCTGTCAGACCCAGACAGACACAACTGCCTAAGTGGCAAATAAAAGGTCACCGGTGCCTCAAACCTAACCGATACCAGGAGAAATGAGGAGGCAAACCGCAGCAGGAGGGACCCGCAGAGCTCGGCGGGCCCAGCCCCGTCCCCGCACCGGCGCTGGAGCCGCTTTTCCTTTTCCGCCGCGGAGCCGCCGGTAGCGCGGAGCCGCCGTTAACCTCCCCGGCTCGATTCAATGTGACAGTGACACTTCACAGCACATTGCATCCAATCTCATTTGAAGCTGACAAAGATTGTTTCTGTTTTACATCTATTGGTTTATTAATGGCCTACAGCCTCTTAAGCAGATGCATATTCATTAGATAGCCAGCTGTTAGGAGGTTCCCAGATGTCGAAAGTAGCTCTGTCTTGGTATACATTCTTTTTTTTCCCTTCTCATGAAACAAAGTAATTGTAGCTCGATTAAAGAACCAGTTAATTACTGAGCCAGTACCTTATGGCACGATTTAAAAAAAAAACCCAAAAACCTGCAATCTGTGAAGAGTAAAGACATTTTTAAAAAGAGAGATGAGCTGAGCCTTTGCTGTGCTGTACACACGCAGAATTTACGTAGAAGTAGAGATTGGATCATTCCATGTAAAGAATCCCCAGCTGCAGAATCCAGGGATACACTGAGTTCTGCAAAGGCACCTTTCTTCATTTTCCCCATGCTGCAGATTTTCTCTTACCTCTTATCATTCCTTAGGTGAATAGTGGATGCAGAAACACATAAAAAATGAAAATGAGACACATCTCAGTTTTTAAAGGTCATTTTACACAGAGAAGAAAAATTCCATGGCATCCCAGCTAGATAAAACCGTGACCAGATCATTGAACAAGCTGTACAAATTGACTTACAAATTCCAGGGGCCATCCTTCTCAGTCTCACAACATTAACCCAGCTCACCGAGATGTCTTTGCAACTTCTTTCCTCAAAGCTCTAAAAGCAGCTCCCAGAAGCAGGGCTACCATCATCATCCTCTCACCACCACCATCCTCTCACCACCGCCTCCTGAAAGTCCTTTGCCCATGGAAATGTTTAAAACATTGAAGTCAGTTCCACGTCCATGTGATCCGGCCAAAAAAGGTTGCTGGGGATTGTGGTTTCTGGCTAACGGGAACCACCAGCATGGCCACTTGGTCCTTCAGACCCCACAGCAACAGCCCTGCTCTGTCCCAAGGAGCTGCACTTCCACCACCAGGAGAGGAAGAAGAGTTTGAAACCTGAAACAATTCTAAGTTTTAGTCAGTGACATCTTGGAATAAAGCTTGGGAGGCAGAAAAAAACTTAAAAACAAAAATGCCCTCAGCATTAAAAGCCTTAATCAGAAGCCAGTGATGGCACTATAAAATGTCATCTGCTATGAGTGTGTTTACAGTCGAGCACAGAGGAACATGGAGGCAATTTTGTAGAGTGACTCCTGGAGCAAAGGCCTCTGAGAATAAAAGTGTCTTTAGATATTTGTTATCCTGTTATAGCTGGTATCACCTTGAGTATACAATGCCTGCCTGCATTATGTAAACACTTCATTGATAAATCCCTCCCCCACCTCCCCTAAGCTGTGTCAGACTGTTCTTAGCTGACAGATAGAGCTGAAACAGATGCTGCTATAAATACCCTTGTTTAGCTGTTTTGAATATAATTTCTTTTGTAGAACATGGTGGGTGCTCTAGTTATCACTGAACTTGCACCTGTGCTGGAATTTATTACTCCTTTGTACACATCAAGATGCATTTTTTTTAATGATTCTATAAAAACCCCAAATACAGAGTTGGATTCTGCTGCCCTTTTCTCCCCTTCTGAAGTAGAGACAACCTTTACAAATGATTTCACTAATTTTAATTGAACTCTTTTAAAGTTTAGAAGCTACAGAATCCAGAGGTGGTAAAAGTTTAACTCTTAGGACCAGACACACAGTTAATTTATAGAATCACGTAATTCTCTATATTGAATTCTATGTTTCTCTATACACATATACAACACTCAGCCAGCCAAACCCTTCTGGAGAGATCACAGGTACAGATGGACTTCAAAACTGAAGAAAGGAGTTGTACTAACACAGCAGCATGATTTTGGTTATATTCAAATTCTACAATGCAGCAGCTGATAAAGGGTAGATCTGTCCCCATTCACATAGTAGCTCATTTGTATTTTCACCTGGAAATGTGATTTCTAGTTAAAGATACTATTTTGTTCATACCTGAAATATCAGAGATGGAAACATTTTACAGCATTTATCTTAAACAAGTTCAATATTGTTTTAAGCAAATACCCATTTTATATTCAGTCTTTAAATAAAGATGTAAACCACATTCTGCTAAGCACTGCCACCTGTGATCCATGGGCTTGAACTGGGGGAGGCAATGGGGAAAAAACTTCCAGGTTCTCATCACTGCAGAAAAGATGCACAGGGATGCACCTGGCCCACGTCCTGAAGGCAGGATTTCTTTTCCGGTGTTTATTTTGGTTCAAAGGACTTTGTTCTCATCCACCTGCAGAGGACCTGGCTGGCTGACAAAGCTGCTTCTCACACTCCACACACCCTCCTTCATAAGGAGGCTATTGATCCATGGGATGCACAGGGATCAGTTCACCCCTATGGCTGCTCCCTGAGCCAGTGCACCCTTGATTAAGGTGTAATTGGCACAACCACACAGACCCACCCCAAAGCGACCACAGTTTCCACTGGAGTTACTCCAACCCCTGACAAATCTGCTCCATTATCACTATTGCCAATTAGAAGCAAAACCAAGGGTTCCTCTGAAGAGAGGTGAAAAACCTGAACAGGGACATGGTTCTTCAACTCAAAGCTGACTATTTCACCGGCCAAAGCCACCTTAGAAGGACAGCATGAGGAACAGACTCATGCTACTCATCCCAAAACCTTCCAAGGGGGATTGAGAAGCACTGCAGCCTCCTGAACGGCAGCAGAACAACACTGAGTTACAGGTTTAGCTCTCCTCAGCACCCATCTCCCACCCCTGGAAGGAGCTTCCTTCCCACCACAATTCTGCATACATTGAACCAGTCTGAGGCTTTCCATCTGTTCCAATGAGAGGGTTTGAAGATGATTATTCCAAATAAGTGTAAAGGTTTCAGAACAGGAACCAGAGCCATCTCTCCTACTCAGCCGTTGAAGCCTGCCTTGATTACTTTGATGTAACAACACTTGAAAGCTCCTATTCTTTGAAACTAATTTAAACACATTGAATTGTTGAAAGATTAAAAACCGCAGTCAGCTAATTACACTCACTCTCATCTCTTATTCAGCAAATGAATCACTTTTCATTACCACTTAGCTGAAGTACATGAATTTCTGCCTAATTAGAAATGTTGTAGATGGAGCATTAGCAAGGCTGGAGCGGGTCAGGATATCTTGCCTGCTTCATTTTTAATTCCTAACGGTAGAGCCAGATAGGAAAGGCTTCAGATAAGAAGTCATTAAACAATTTTAAATTATTTATAAAAATTACTTTGCCCAAATTATAATTATTTTTTTTTCCCAAATGCTCTCATAAACGTCAAATGGAATGAAAGGAAAAGCAGCCCAACATTGATTTTAATGAACATTTTAATGTTATGTATAACAGAACATTATGAATACAATGGAAACAAAGTTTTATCAATTTAATAATAAAAAAGAAATCCAACATAAGAAAAGGGAGGCAATAAATTTCATACCTATAGTATAGTGCTTATTCTTAACAATATTCCCAACTTGTGAATATAACAATGTCTTTGTGTTCCAGATTCTAAAATCTTGATTCATGTGAACTTAAATGCAGAATTACAGAAGGAAAAACAAAACCCCCCAAAACCTTAATTCATTCTTTTGCTTTCAGTAAATCAGTAAAATCTTTGACTGCTACAGGTCTCCTTTATTAATATATATATTTTTTACTCCTCTATTGGATTCCACAGCTGCTAATGCCATATTTACACAAAAGAATCACCAAGTGTTGTATAAAAGTCAGGATCCAATGCCACTGGATTAAGTTAGGTCCTAGATTTACATCACTGAAGTGTGATTCACCTGCTGCTGATGCCCTAAACCAGTGGCTCCTCAGGGACATTGATGCTACAAAGGATGCCCAGTGCCACTGGAAAAGAACTCCAAGAAAGTGCATTTTCTGGAGTTTTCTGAAAGGAAACCTTCCAGCAGTCTTGGATAAAGCTGCTCCCAAGACTTGCACGGGATATCAGCTGTAACATTAGAAGCATGTTAAGACCCCAAAAATCTGTTCATCACCAAATTGCTGAGAGAGGATTTTTACAATAAAAATTTGGGTAATACAGCAGTGTGGCTGGAACATTAGCAAAAGTATATATACATTCCAGGTCCCTTTGAATTAGCCATAGTCACATATGTAAGCCATTTTTGGACAAAAATATATATTCTTATAAAAAACTGATCATAGTACTTGAGTGACTTCACAATTGTGGACTCAGTGGTAGTAAAAGGAATGATCCAATTATGACAAAGCGATCAGGGAGAGGGGGAAAAGAAAGTCAAAGCTCTTCAAGAAAAAAGAAAAGTATAAAATTAGATTCAAACATTTTTACCCAGTCCCCAATCCAGTCTTCCATCAAGTCTCAAAGTTAAAATTGGTTCTTCTACGTAGGAAAGGTTTTTTGATGGTCTTAATACAAATTATTTTGCAAAATCATCCAACACATTCCTTAGAAGAATCTCTCACCTCTCCAGAATTTGAACACTAGTTATTTCAACACTTAGAAAATAGCTTTTGGTTCTTTATGTAGACACTTTAACTGATAAAGAAAAAAAAAAGTATTGATCAGTGTTTCCCATCCCTTCCCCAGCTATATTTGTGCAGCTAAAAATCCTTCATTCAGTCTGCCCATTTATTTTATTTAATTTTAATCTAATTTATTTATTTTACAATCTTTATTTGCTAAAATTGGCAAAATTTGCAAAGGCATCTTGCTTGGGTTGTACAGTCCCAGGAGTCAGAGAGGTCATAGCCATGTTGGGTACCCCCATTCCTATTGTGCCCATTCCTGTGGCCGGCACTCCCATGTTCATTCCCATCATTCCCTGGTTCATCATGGGCGTGGGTGCCATGGAGGCCATTCCCATCGTACCTGACATCACACCGGGCATTCCCATCCCCATGGGCCCCCCCATCAACGCGTTTGTCTGGGGTCGCACAGGCATCATGTTGGGCTGAGGGCTGAGGTTCACAGCCGCAAAGTTCTGCGTTATGACATTCATCGGTTGTTGCATATCTGCAGCAAAGAGAAAGTGCACAGAAATCACTGAGTGCAATACAGTTACACTGGAGGAGTTAATGTACTTTAAGAAACTTGTGTGGTCATGATGCCTTAGGTTTTAACTTTTGTATTTTTCAAATTCTGCATTCCCAGTGTGTAACTCTGCAGTGTCCTGCAGCCTGTGAGCTGCTGCTCTCTCATGCTGAGACAGACAGAACAAAGCCTCTCCAGGCTGCTCTCCAAGGACACCCAGCCCGGCCTAGGCCCAAAATGTGTAACCCAGCATCTTGAGAAGGGGGGCAAGCTGAGGGGAAATTCCATCATTAGCTAAAGTTTAATCAGTGAAATTGGGCTGAGATGCAAATGGACCAAAGCTATAAAAGTGTGAAGAACTCGTGACTCGGGGTCCATCTTGGGTGCAGCCTTTGGCCTGCCCAGGGTGTGCCTCTGAAGGCCTTTCAAATAAATATCCACCTTTATTCCCTTACTCCTGCCTAGTCTCTGTTTCTAGGGTGGCCTCTTTAGGCATCGGTCACTGCATGGATACGATGGCCAGACCTGCAGCTATTTCCTGATTTGGACATAAGGAGGAATTTCTTCACTGAAAGCACTGTCAGGCATTGGAAGGGGCTGCCCAGGGAGGCTTGGAGTCCCCATCCCTGGAGGTGTCCAAGGAAGGAATGGACGAGGCACTCAGGGCTCTGGGCTGGTTGACAAGGTGGGGATCGGTCACAGGTTGGACTCATTGATCCCTGATGTCTTTTCCAACCTTAGTGATTCTATGATTCTACTGCACCTGTTTCCCTGTTTTCTGTGTGAAGACTCAGAAAACTTCTACAGACGTTTTGAATATCATTTTATAACAATAAATATTCTAGGGAAGTTCTAAAAATTAGGAAGCCCAGAGTCAGGATACAGCAATGGTGCAAGCTCTACAGTAGAACCTGCACAGACACAGCCTCCTGACACCAATCTCCATTTAAAGAACATCACTTGTGTCACAATGTCACAGTAGTTTATGAAACAAGTGTGACTGAAGGTCAGAAAACAGTATGGACACAACACTCACATCTCAGGGACAGCCTCTGGAACATAGACAGGGTTCAGTGTGCACAGAACAGTGCAATGATCACTTACTCTGTTGCTGCATCATGGTATTAAGCGATGGCTGTTGGGGTTTGGAAGGCTGCATCCCAGGTACTAAATTGTCCAAACTGATATTTACACTGGGATCTGACCAAGTTGAGGGTAGAGTTTTGCTTGCATTTTTCTGGACCATCTCTGTCCTTGCATTATAAAGTGAGTTAGGCTTCGGCATCATCGGGTTCACGCTTTGCAGAGGCTAAAAAAGAAAAGTTGGTTGGCATTCACTTGAAACAATTTACCCGTAGGAAATAGGACTAAACAAGTGCTTAGTTTTCCACAGAAGACAATAAAAACCCATGAAGCCATGAACTTTAGCCCTTCCAAAGCAGTGCTGCCAGGTGCTGCTCCACAGTTAGATTAAAAGAGTATTTGTAAGCAGAGATCAAGTCCCATATCAATGTGGAGTGACAGTGACCATCAGCAGCCAGTTTTGAACTCAAACAGGCTGATTCTTTCCTCCTAACACCAAGCTGATCCATTCCAGTTTCCAAACCACTCTCCACTGCAGCAGGCACTTCTGTCTTTTGGAGAACAGGCCAGTCCTCACCTCCATCTCGAGGCTGGAAACCTGTAACGTTCTGCGGAGAACAGCTTTAAAATATCAACCTCGACTTCTCCAAAAAAGCAGCTACACTTCCTAGAGCAATGAAGCCCATCTTCAAGAAGACTGGCTCATAAAAGGACTTTTCTGTTTTAGGAGGCAATTGAAGCATTTTTGACAGAATGCTAATCACATCTGAGTGAGCACGTCTAATGCACTCCAGGAGAGGAATGGATTAATTTTCAATGATGTGATTAAGGAGAATAAGGTCATTAGCAAACTGTACCAATAGCAGCATACCTGCGACCTGGACATGGGTAAACTGACACCCATAGAACTGGAACTCATCATGGAGAAGTTCATGCTTTGTGAGGAGGTCATGGTTGTCTGAGAGGGTCCCATCAAATCAAAAAGATCCATAGAATTGGAAGCAGCTGGAGGCTGGCCTGGAGCTGGCTGTGAGCCACTGAAGAGCTCTAGAGCTGGCTGCTGTGCTGTGCTGCTGAAGAGCTCTCCAGACGAAGCACTGGCACAAGGAGAAGCTTGGTTGAAGGCACTCCAGTCACCAAAGTCTCCATTTCCACTTGTTGCTGTACCTGAAGGAAAGGCAACAGTGTGGGAGGAAGGAAGACAGAGAAAAAAGACAGAAGACTTAGAGAAAGGCACTGAGCAAATGCCATATTCCATGAACTGAAACAAATGAGAGCTGATCTGTGTCCGTCCAGATTAACATCTGCAGGTAGAACCTCCATCTGGACATCATTCCCTCTCATGAATATTCCAACAATTTTAACAAGGTACGAAAGGAAATATGAAACACCCGTACACAGAAAGTAGAAGATGTTTGATAACATGTCACCTGTGGATGCCAGGCAAGCAGGGACAGGTTTGCTTCAGTTGAAGTACAACTGGAAGATAACTTGGGGTAGACTGGAGACCACAGTCAGAACAACGCTGAGAACTTGGATAATATTTAGCAACTTTTTATCTTGGCATTCTGGTATTTGCAGAGAGAGCAGTTGTCAGGAACAAGCCACTGGATAAAGCAAATTCCATCATGATAAAGACAACTACATCCAAATTTGGTTGTAGAGAATTGTAGGTTTTTGCATTAAACCATGCTGAGGGGAATAAAACCCGGAACTTTGAAAGCAGGCTGCCAGGGAATGCTTATTTGGGGCGATAAGGAATAAGCACTTCCCATCCCATGAAGTGCTCATGTAAAACACATTAGGTTTTCTAAATTTGATTCCTGAACTAAATGCCTTGATTTGAAGCAGAAAGTCAATCTTTGATCAATCATTTCTCTCAGCATCAGCTCTGCTGAACTCTTCTAGTTCATCACTTAAACACTGTTCCATTTCAACAGATGAGGTTTTTGGAGACAAGTGTTTAAATCAGAACACAGAGCTCTCTCTGTATCTCACTGCGAAGGTAGAGCCAACAGCACGAGCTGTTTGCAGACACCTGCAAGGGCACCTCTTCAGCATCACAGATGTTGTGACACAAACCAGTGAACTGAGAGCTTGTCAAACCTTGGAGTCAAACAGGAGGAGATGTTACCTCCCTTAAAACACGTGTTTCCCTATTAACAGGGAAAGTGTTGCTTCACAGCCGTGATGGGGAAAGAAAAGCTTAAAAACAACATTTGCAGAAGATGCTGAATATAAAGCAACACCATTTAAACAGCTCACAGGCTACACAGTGAATCACATTCCGAGCTTGGGCCACTGGCCAGCTCAGCTTTTTGATGCTCTCACTGATTCACTTTTGGTACTTCAGCTACATCACAAACAACAGCACTGCCGTGTGAAATGAACTTTGAGTGCTGGTGAACATTTAAATAATCTCTTGCATTTCTTTAGCTGAGTGAACAAAGACTCAAACATGTAGAGCTGGGGTAGATAAATTCAGTGCCAGTTTCTATTTCCTGCCCTATCCAATGGCTGCTTCCATAATGTATTCCACCCACTCATGGGTAACTGCAGCAGTCTTTTACACTTCGTGCAAATATTTATCAACATACACCTTCAACCTTTAGTCATCTCTCTTTACCAACACAATTTAAAGAATAGTGGAAGAGTAAATTTGTTCACAAAATCCAAGTATTGCCAACAACTTCAGTGCATGAAGTGGGCTAATATTCATTAGCTTAGGGCCTTACAAGAACATTTGCTTTGATCTTCCTCACAAAGAGGCACTATATTAGAATGTTTCAATTAGTATTACGTATTAAAAATTAAAACCTACTTTAAATATTCTTGATAGATAAGTAAATGCTGAGTGTGCTCCTTCTATGTTCAGACCTGTGCACTGAGCACCAATAATGGGAGTGGGGGTAAAAGGGAGAAGGTTTTGCCCCTTCAGTAGGACTTCAAAGATGATTAATCAAGAAGGAAAAGATTTCTAGAGGGGCTTACACTGTTCAGGAATGATTAATCATTTCGCAGGACTCCTTGTCCCTTGCATAATGGTGATTGGAATAGATTAATCATGTTAATGCAGATAAAGGATTGTATCAATTTAGACTGTATTAACACAGGAGTTATTTGCATAGTAGGCGGCTTTGTGTTTGCAAAACAACTTGGGTCTGACTGCGAAAGCCTGTAAAAAACGAGAGCAGTTCTTTCCTACCAAGTAAACTGAAGGTGTATTAACTAACCCAGGTCCAGCAGAGCCTTCCCAACAGAGCAAAATAAAGGAAGAGATGTAAACATGCTGACTAAAAGCTGGCTCCCAGGTAGATTTGCTGCTCAGCCTCCTTGATGTTCTTTTCTCATTTTGTACTTGATCCTGCACCCTGGCTGAGAACCCCCAGCCACAAACAACACTTCTGCTCAAATTAACTTCACAAAGGACAGCCAGATCTCCCCACTCCAGGGCTGTCTGCAGCCCTTGTAGGATCCCACAAACATTCCACCAAAGGAAAATGGATCACTTTAGGTGGTTTCCAAGCATATTTTATTGTTTTCCAATCCAATTTTAAGGGAAACCTTTTCAGATGGTGGCCATGTCTCCTGATAAGCTTGTCTGTCTGCAGGTAAAATGTCTGCACATGCACTGAGCCAGGCTGCATCTTCCTTCCTCCCAGAGCACTTGTGGTCCAGTTACACACACACAGTTTACCCTGGAAAGGGAAGGGACTTTCAATAATGCCACACGGCATCTCCTGCCCTCCTTCCACCCTTAAACAGCACTGCAGTCCCTCAATCAGTCCTACCTTGCGACGACGGGAAACTTGCTGAAGCAGCAGGTGAACTAAAATCAGCAAATCCTCCAAATGGGTCACTGGATCCACCTAGAAACAGAGGGAAGCCAAAAGCTGTTACAGGACTGTGCAAAGATCCATTGCAACAATTGCACGTGGGATTTATGAAGAAAAGCTTTCTGTGCTTGACACGATGGATTTATTGATTCTGCTCCCTAAGTCGGCTCTATTTTCCTGTTCACCCCCACACTATGTTTATACAAGCCTGAGCAACAATAAACTGGATTATTTCCAACTGCCTTGCACATCTTGCAGTTTTGTTTTCCTAGGGAGGAACCAAAACATGCAAGTTTTTGTCGCCTCTAAAAATAAATTCAGATATATTAAGAAGATTAACAAGTTTTTAACTAGGGAGTGATGCTACCAGTTTGACACTTTATAAAATTAAAAATTTGGAAGCATAATATGAAAAAGGCCAAACATTCTTATTGTATAAAAGTTAATTTATTATGCTTCCTATGAAAAATTACATGTCATCTTATATTTAGATTTTGTGTTACTTAAAGCATGAATGGTTCTGCAATGATCTTGAATTGGGATTTCAAGGACAGAGCTTGCATTTGTGTTCATTTTTTTATAAGTTTGCTTCCTTTTTACAGCAAGAACATTAAGTTTTCCAACTAGACATTTGTATACAGCACATAAATTATTAACTTCTGAATACAGCATAGTAACAATTTTTCCCTAAAAAGATACGGCCAAGGTATAAAAGCAGAAGATTTAAAAACCATATTGTACAGCTGATTTCTGAAATAAACTCAGAAAAGTTACAAAAATCACCTAGTTATGGTTGGTACTGCTTTTAAGCAGGAATTCCACTGACCTGAGGATGCCAAGAAGTTGACCTTATTTGTTTGTCCTCAAAGATTTCACCTCCAAGCAGTCCCACCCTCAGAAGAAGCTGCAGCATTTCAATTATTTTGCTTTTAGTGTTATGCGTACATTATATAGGTTACATCACAGCTGCTTAGCCTGCAGTGCTTAGGAGGCAGCCAGGTGGGACTGGAACATCTGTGCTGCACTCAAACACCACCAGGGACAGCTTCCAACATCTGGTGCCATTTCGGAATTGTCTTATCGCTGCAAGACATTCTGCCCCATCTGCTACTCTCAACTGGGTTAATTAAACCAGAACCATCTCCTTTTTAATAAATGGCCAGCAGTAATAAAAGGAACCATTCACTTCCTAATACATGTGTACTTGTATTTCTTTTTAATGTTATTTTACTGTAGACATTGCCAGGAAGGCGACTGTTCTTCCAAGGGGAAATGTCTTCTTGCTGAGCGTGTAGTGCAGGAGATAAAACATGAGCAGAGAATGCAAGGATGGTCTCTGAATTTTCAGACGCAGCACTACTGAAACCCTTTCAACACCTTTTCAAGAGGCAGAGGACTTCATACCAAGTTAAGAAAATTCTTCAACACAAATTCTGAAGTGATCTAAATAAGCATCTCACCTACGTTTATAAAGAAGTTTTATTCTGACTGACACCCGAGAATGAAAAAGGGACGGGGAAATATCAAACTAAAAATCTGATCTGATCCTGTTAACTCTGTGTACTGCAATGAACATTTTCAAGTAATTTTTTCCCCACGTATGTGCTTACAGAGTTCAGAACAGGTTAATGGTTTGAGAGTTTATATGCTGAATGAGCAACACAGATGACACACTCCTGACCACACGCTCGAAGGAAAAAATAAAAATCAATGCTCCCTGCTACACCCATTATCCTTGGGCTGCCTGACAGTGCCTAGGGATTAATTTAATTTTAAAAACAGAACTAGGTTCAAACCCAAAATAACCCCTTAACATTTTCAGTCAAGTTAACTTTTCCTCCCCCTCTCTTGCCTGTTTTCAAGTGAAACTGAGTTTCAGAGAGAGGTGACAGAGATTAAGCTGGATGTAGTAACTCTCTAAAGAAAGGTTAAGGAACCTCAGCTCCAGCAACACCAAAAAATACTCCCACCAGGTCTAACCAGGGATTTTACACCTTCCCCTTTATGGCAACCAAGCACCCCCTCACATACAAACTGCATTGCTCCAGTAACACTGAGTCCAATCAGCCCTTTCACATCTCTGCACCTGAAAACACACAGATAAGCAAAGCCCGAGTTCCCTGAATTCACATCACTTCCCTGCCAGTTCCTTCACAGGACACATCAAAGGCTGCATTTGACCCTTTCCCTCTGCCTTGCCTGACACTGGGAATGTTCCCACACCCTGTGCTGCAAGGAGCAGTGGTCATAACAAGTGACCTGCACGTGAAGGACAGTGCTAATCTTCTCAACATGAGCGAGCCTCAAAGATTCCCATGCGAGATCTGTCACTACAAATGAACCCTTTCCATCTGCCTGCTCAGGTCAGCAGAGGTTATTTAGCAGGACCAGCTGGTAATGTGCCTCTTCTCAGCACCATTTCTAAATGCTGCTTTGGAAAAAGGAGAAAAAAAGATGAAAAAAAGAAAAGAAAAAAGGCTGACTACAGCAAAGAGCCAAACTGATGAAAGATTTAAATACGCCGTAATATAGCAGCTGCCATAGTTCTGTTTGAAATATGGGCAGGTTCACTTTGAAGTGGAAACATCTATTCTCAATGAGATCTTATTTTTATAGAAACAAAAACATACACATTGTATACAAATAAAACAAAAAAAGACTCCAGTCTCTTCTGCCGTAAGAATTAGATGGAAAAAAAAATCAGTTTTGACTTGGGATAGTGGTTCTGATCCAGGATCTTAAACTTATATGTAACTGTGGTAACTCCAATGCACAACGAACAGCTTTGTATGTGAAGTTAATAAGATAAGAAAATGAACAAAATTAAGTTGTTCCTGAAATTTATGCATTTGTGCATAAAAACAGACACATGAAATTACTCTTATTTCTCAATCTCTAGGAATTAACACATTGCAGAACAGACATGAAACACTGTCTACTTTCCCAAAAATAAAAGTGAGCAAAGATTTAAAGATCTACTCAAAATAAGAAAATACTAAGCCAGATGTCTGATCCTGAATGACCATGACAGTTTCCCTCCCCTGCAGTAGAGTTCTGATATACTTTATAATGTATTAGACACTTCCAGAGGTAAGGTAGTGATGAAAGGAATGTGTCACACAGAGTGGTCACGGTGCTGGCTTTGCTCACACATGACAACCAAATCCCTGGTGTGACCCTACAACAGCCCCAGGAGTGGTGTAACTGCAGTGAGGGGTGACTGAGGACATCCTCCCAGATCCCTGACTGCAGCCACACACGTGGCCTGCAGCCCCCTGCCCTGCCATTTCCTGCTGCAGCCCCCTGCGCTGCCATTTCCTGGAGCCTGCAGCCAGCCCCCCGCACTGCCATTTCCTGCTGCCTGCAGCCCCCTGCGCTGCCATTTCCT
>VWZT01005323.1:403869-442214 GCA_013397055.1 Pachycephala philippinensis | reverse complement strand
CTGCAGCCCCCTGCACTGCCATTTCCTGCTGCCTGCAGCCCCCTGCACTGCCATTTCCTGCTGCAGCCCCCTGCACTGCCATTTCCTGGTGCCTGCAGCCAGCCCCCTGCACTGCCATTTCCTGCTGCAGCCCCCTGCACTGCCATTTCCTGCTGCAGCCCCCTGCACTGCCATTTCCTGCTGCCTGCAGCCCCCTGCACTGCCATTTCCTGCTGCCTGCAGCCCCCTGCACTGCCATTTCCTGCTGCAGCCTCTGCCATTTCACCCTGGCTTCAAAGCAGGGCCCAGCAGGCACTCAGCTCAGTGAGATCCACACCCCCCTCCTGTGCCACCACGATCCTGTCCAGCATGGGACACTCCTCGTTTGCAATGGGAAGGTCTCTGAAAGGTTTCTCTCTGTGAAATGCTCATATTTTATTTGCTACTCAAAGTGATCTCATGTTACAGTTCACTCTCTCCCAGCTGTGCCATCAGACCACAAGTGCACAGTTCTTTTTCTATTCCATGCCACCACAAACCCATTGATACCAGGAACCTGTGAGCAAAATAACAAGTCAAAATTTAAAGTCTTAGGTTTTGAAAAGCAAAGCACCAGTCCTCTGAACTCCTCTACCATCCCATTGCAATGCACTGAAATTTAACACCTAAAAACAAACTGCATTTTGAGAGCATAAGGGTAAACCCATGTGAAGATTAACAAATTTGCTACACATTTAGAGAGTGAAGGATGTGTTTTAAAATTAGTAATTTCACTTTTAAGTAGCAATTTCTTTTTGGTCCTAGGGTTTGGATCAACCGAGTGCCAAGAGAAAATAAGACAAAAAACCAAGTTTGTCATATACCTCAGATGAAAGCTTCCATGAAGATTATCCATCTCCACCTGCCCAGCCTGTGAACTGCACTATGAGAATGCCTGAATATGAACGGATTGCACTTGCTTTCAGAGTTAATTATAAATAACTGCATTACATACACAGTTTCTGACAGACTGATCTGGCAGTTAATCTTTGTGCTGCTAACATTTATTAGTCCCATGCAGTAGCTCACACAGTACCTTGCTACAAAAGGTTCTTTCTAGGCAGTTCTACATTTTTTCAAGTATTCATTTCTCAATTTATCTACTTTACCTTTATTCTGGCAACAAACAAGCCTCTCCTCAGAACTGAAATAGACCCCAAACCTACCTGTGGAAGCTGGCTGGCTGGCTCCATCAAACAACAGGTCCACCAGGTCATTAGAGGACTTGCTGCCAGAGGGGACAGCAGCCTGGAGAAGAAATTACACCAGATCTCAACTCATGATGTCAATTCATCAAATGACATTAAGAAGTTTTCTGGGGTTTTGAAGGATTTTGTTTGCTTTTGCTTTGAAGAAATAACAGATTTGTCTTTAAAGCCAACAATCATGTGGCTAAACGTGAAATCAAATACTGAAAAGCTAAAGGCTTACAGTTTTTTATAAGTGAAGAATTTGGTAAGTTTTCAGTAAGTGTGCAGCTTCATAGAATCTTTAACATTTCAGGCCAAAATTCTCTTTGCTGTCCTGAAGAGAGCAAAACATGCTAATGACTATATTCAAAAAATTCTACACCTTAAAGCAATCACAATTAATTACAATTATACTTTGATAAGTCCAACTAAACACTTTTGATAAAACAGCCCCCTTGGAAAACCTACCCTAAATTAGAAATTGCCTTAGAGATTAGAAGAAAACAGCTTCAAAAACGATGTTGTGCTCTCCTGCTGTCTCACCTTTGTCGTGGGCTGTGCAGGATGAGCAGCAGAGTTCTGTTCTGGACTTGCTTTATCTCCTGTGTAATGAGCTGCTGCTCCCAAGTCAATGGTTTTTGAAGGATTTGCTGAGCGCTTCTGTCTGATGGTGGTAATTTCTGTAGCTTGTGCAATATGAATGTGTTTTGTTGTCACAGTCTCCTCTTCATCTTTAAATTCAGCTTTGGGAGATTTGCCTCTTCTTGATTTTTCATCATCACTGTCACTAGAAAAACAAAAGTGATAGCACACCATTTGTGATGGACTTCTCAGTTCCTTGAGTGGACATTTGGCTTAAGCCACAAGAGTTTTGCTTTCTGCAGTTTCTTGTAGCGCAGTTAATAATAAAAATGCTGCTTTTTCCTACATTTGAGAGAGGAACCGTTTCACCCTTACATAACACATCACACAGCATTGCACCTGTTGTACAGAAGCAGTGGAGAAAAGCAGGTTATTTTGTTAAACATGAACTGCAGGTCCACGACAGAGGATAATAGGAAATCAGTGTTTAAATGCAGTACATTGAATTACCTTCTGACAGGAACTCCCCCACACATTATGTAACACTTCAGCAACAGAAAGTTAAGTTGGCAGGTGTGCTCAGCACTTACACCAAGAGACAGAAAGCAGTGAACCAAATTCTGTACTGTCTTTCGGGTTTGAACAACTCCATTTGTGTTTCAGCTCATTTCCTTTTCCAGAGAAACAGGCTTTCATATTCGTTAAGATGTTTGTGGGAAAGGAACGCTTACAGAATTATGCAATGCAATGTTACCATTATCAGAGCACACACAGTTTTTCTCAAAATGTAAAAGAATAAAAATGTCACCCTTTTAGGCAAAAACTTTTAAGATGTTGCTGCATACTATTTGATTCTTTTGTTGCATTTTCTACTTTTGTATTTTAAGTCTTTCACAAAGAAAGCAACTGGCCCTCCCCACCAGTCGTGTTGCCTGTTACCATCAGGATTTGTACATAACAGTGAGAATTGCTGTAGAGAAAGCTTAAATACATCGGGACGTATTTTGAAATCGTAATTCCCTTAGCAACAGAGTTGAAAGTGGAAGGGTTTTATATTTTAATAATGCATTAGAATACTAAAACTGAAAAATTTAAGAAAGGCTGTCCCTTTGTCAGAGAGAATGTGACAGTAACTGCAATATACTCTGGGGGGGAGCCTTTGTTCTCTGCTAACAATGGTGGGCTTTTTGGGAGCACGTTGCATGTGCCATTTCCTCTGTGCATGTTACCTGCTCACCGCTGGGGATGCCTCAGCTCAGTAACATCACTGAACACAAACAGGCGCTCCCCTTTGCAATTCTTTAACTGTTAAAAAGATAAATTTCACAGCTGCTGGCCAACCAGCAGCTCCTGGCATTGGCTTGAGCCAGCCTTTCACAGATAAGGGAGCTCAAATGGCATCATTTAACTTTATTTCTCCAAAGCACTTCAACCCTGCCGTGTGAGCACAGCCCTGCTGTCCCACCTGCGTGCACAAACACCCAGAGGGGACCACAGCCACACTTCCACTTGTGACAGCAGGATTTTAACAGGGGCTGCCAGAGCAGGGATCTGCACATTATTGTGGGTGCATCCATCCCAAAAGCCCCCGAAGAGGGTGAAGGATGCTGCTGAAAGCATCCAAGACCAGGACAGCACAATTAAGGCTCAGTGTCTCCATGTATTGTTGTATTTAATACCTGCAGTACATTTCTTGTCCACACTACAGACTCCAAGAATGTTCTGAGGGCTGAGACAAGCAAACTCTGATCAATGGAGGGATTGATACAGAACTGCTATAGATCAACCTCACTAATGCAAGAATGAAAAAAGTCACTCTTTGGTGATATACAGCAAAATAAATGACTACAGGCTCTGAGGAAAGAAATTAAATGTATATGCCAGAAAGGAGAATAAATATTACAAGACTCAATTTTCTATGACAACCTGTACTGCTTCCAAACTCTCTCAGGAGATCCGCTTTTTATTTTTCTTTAATGGTCACATTAACAAAAAAAAATATTACAGATTAATGTTTGCTTTAAGTGTTTTTACTGTGCTCAGTAAAACTGCAGTGTTTCATCTGAGAATTGCAGAGAGAACTTAAAGATAAAATTATAGCAACGTACCAAATAATTTAAAAACTTCTGCTAAGAAAGTATATGATTACAACTTTGAGAAGTCAAAGTATGAACATATGTTCTTTGCCTTAAGTTTTTTGTAGTGAGGGTTTTTTTTAACGATCTTTAAGAAAACAAAAATAATTTACTGAGACTTCAAGTATACCTGAATTACACCCCACTACAAAAGTCATTCTTTAGATACCAGTTGGCTTTAAACATAGCTGATGCCTCCTTTTATAGCAGTACTGGAAGTTTTGCCTCCTTTCTATTCTGTTACCTGCATCAAGCTTTCTGACTACTGGAGAAACAAAGATTAACAGTTTTAAGAATTCTTAGGGAAAAAATGCAGTGTATCAGAACCACCTGTGTATGTCTGCAGGTTAATTCAGAAACCAGAATTTGAGTGTGCAGTGCTGGACTCAGGGCAGGAAATGGTTTATTCACCTAAGAACTAACAAGCAGCAAGAAAGAAAACCAGAGGCTTTCCCACCCCATTGGTATTGCTTGTGGTCTTCACTATTTTCACAGGGATATATTACTGGAAAAAAGAATCCATTTTCCCCACAACACTAAAACTTTTCCATCCAAATTAAAAAAAAAAAAAAAAGAAAAAGCAGCAGTTTTGCTTCTCCAGAGCTCACTGTGTAAAGCAGTTGCACTGAAATCTACTGTACACTCAGCATTTTGTATCACTTAGCTCTCTGCTAAAGTTCTTAGTTACTTCAAACATTTTTTTCCATCTATGCAAACTACTGGCTCTGCAAGTGAAGTCAGGAATCCACAAGTTTGGCCAAGTTCTTCTGGTGTGTAAAGACCATGTCTGCCAAATTTCATTGGCCACCGGCGAGATGTGTAAGACACATTTATTCTTTGTGCTTCAAGGCCTTTATTGGCTTTACAGTACTCAAGTAATAATGGTTTATAAAGTTATTAGGATAGAAACAATAGAACATCACAGCACGTTTGCCAGCTGAGTGAGTATCACCATTTAGTCACTTTTCCAAGTGAAATGGTAACTTAATTGTTATTATATAGCAGCAGGCTACAAATAAGCCAGTACATTTCTGGCACTTTTTTCTAGAAAAAAATTGCTGAAGTGTGAAAACACAAATGCAGAGATTTCATGAGGCATTTACAAAAGAATGTTATTTTGAGCCTAAGCTATATGATAATTAAAATTTCATGCCACCTTCAGTTTTAATATTTAAATATGGTATTTTGCTAATAGAGCATGCACTAAGGCATGTATTTACAGTATCTTTAAGGATAAATACAGACATTCTATGACCTTCAGTTCAATCTTCTTAGATCCTCTGATGGCTTCTGCAGAAAGAAAACCCTTCATTCAAACCCTTGGATAGAATCCCTTCCATGGTATCTGATCCCTATGCCAAGAGAAAACAAAAGGCAATTCCAGGCTGGGATTTGAAGCAATGTTAGAGAAGCAGAAATGCTGCAACCTGGATTCCTTCTACAGCAGAATAACCCACCTGACTGGCTTTGCCCATGTATATCCCAAAAATTCCTCCTTTTATTTCGAGTCCCAAGTTTATCAGTTTTATAAGTGTTGAGACAAATACCCCACATGACACACACAAAAAAAAAATAGGAGAAAAATCAAACAGAAGAGACAAGGGTTACAAGAGCAAAGCAAAAATGAAAAATGTAATATTAGCCAGAGAAAAAGAGCAGTGTAACTTGGGGTAGAGATGTACAGTGGAGAAGTCATCAAAATAAGCTGTTTGATAGAGATTAGACTTCAGAAAGGACTGTCTACATCACTGAAAAATACAAGACTTTATCCAGCACAAGTATGAGACAGGAGCCATTCAGAAATAAAACGAAGTAAGATTTTTTAAAAAAATGTTTACTGTACATCCCCTATGTGAAACATGGCTGGTGAGCTGTGCAGACATCACGGGACAAGTTGCTTTTGAAAGGTAAGTACAGAAAAGCACACAGAAATGTACCATTGTTACATGTGCAATTGTTTACTTTTCTTCTGATCCCTTCTCTTTGTAGTCCATTGATATTAAGTTCTAAGAGGGAACCCTGATGTGTGCAAAGAATACCAGTTTTATGATTTATTAATGCCCCAGCAAGACCACATGGGCTTTCCCCCAGAAATGCTACCATTATTATTATTTTTTGTTTCTGTGCAAAATTGCTTTAGTTTTGCAACACACAGATGTGTGCATGTGTATTTTTATATTCATATACACGTGTGACTATCTAAAGATATTCTTGTAAAAAATATTAATCAAATCTCAGTGTAAATTTGAATTTTAAGTTGTTTCCCATAAGGGAATAATTTCAATATACTTGAGCACTTTCTCTACAGCAATTTCAGATTCTGTTAAGTACGAACTTGATCTCCAGATAATTAAATTCAGTGCACCTGTTGAAGTGTGACAGATGTAAAGTTCTTTCTGTAGCCAAAGCAGGGTAGATTTTCTCCCTTACTGAAAAAATTTAATGACCAGATGTAAAATACAAGAATTTTCTTGAAAAGCCTCAACTGAAATTGACTTTTTTGTTTCAAAAGAAATCACCTGCACGCTGTTCTTACTGAGATCAGCTCAGGCAAGCAGCATTTATCAAGGCAGGTCTAAGCAATTTCAATTTTCTTCCCTGGCACTCCAGCATTCAGAGTGTGTGTAGCATTAAGTGGCAGCCTTCAGTACACGGGCACATGACCACTGAATTGCTGAGACAAGGAAAAGCTTAGGAAATTTCAGCCAAACTCCCTGCTTTGCCAGCAGCTGGGGCAGTAATGGAAGGCAGCCAAGAGCAGTTAGCTACAGCCAGAGCCACACTGCTCCCCAAGGCCAGGGAGAGCTGCAGAAGCCCAGGAAGCAGGTACTGAACCCAAACGTGCTTCCCCACAGACACAAAGCACGGCAGAGTGTTGTAACTCACGTTCAGCAATGTCAGACAGCTTTCTAAAGCTATCTCACAGATAAATTCAGGTTAAATTAACTCCAGTACCTGCACCTTTCTGGAGAGTCTTCTCTATCTTTCCTTCGGAACTTGCTGATGGTGTCATCGATCGTGCTGCCGATCTTGTCACTGAGCTCCCCTAACTTATCACTGAATGGGAACGCGGACTTCTTATCCCATTCTTCGTCCCATTTGGACTTGGGCTCAGGATCGTATCTTTCACCTGGAGACAGAGATAATTATTAGACACCCAAAAAAATGCCTGTGGTCTGTCTGGAATCCCTCCCAAGCCCCCCTGCCCTACACACCTGAGCTGTACAAGTTTACAAAGCACACTGGGAGCTCTCTCAGTGCTAAATCAACACTCTAACAGCAAGGCATGGAATGCCCATCATTAAGTGACAGCAATGAAGATTCAAAGACTTTTGTTTATGGCAATGACACAATCTCAGTGCACAGCACATCAGGACACTGTTGGACTGCTGGAGAAGCACCAGAGGCACAGCCAGCCCTGGCTGCAGAAGCAGCTGATCAAGAAGAGGACATGGCACTTCTGGAACAGCCACTTGGTGCAGGATATTCCGTTCCTGGCCAAGCTGTGTGTGATCACAGGTAAATCACTGGGGGTTTTATACACTGACATTAATACACAAAAACACAGTACCAAAATACTGAAAGAATGTGCATAATAACTTCATTTTCCACACAGCAATTAAAAATACTTTTAAAAAGAGGTGAAAAAAGAAATGTCAGTAAAGCAATTCACCTTTTCAGGGGCCACTGAATACCCTGAACATCTTTCCTGAACACTATTATCAAGAAATAAAAAACTTTTTCTTCTAATTTAGTATTCCAGACCTCCATACTGGTATCTTAGATTACAAACAGCTGCCAGTTTTACTTGAAATACATGTTTGTTGTACAACCCCATCAAGGAAGTCTAAACCACTAAAGTCTTGTTTATTTATACACACACAGCCAACTAGAGTTTAATTCAAATGAAAAAAACAACATTTTAACAAAGACCTGACTATCAGAAGCACTGCACACTTTAACTTGTATTGTGATCTTATATCAGCTCTTCTGTTCAAAATACAGGCATATAAAGCAAACCAAACCAGCTCAGTTTCTAGACAACATTTCTTGGCAAACATTTTATATTCTGGGTTATCACACACATGAAAGAAGCCATTTCTGTACATCTTTTAAAAATGTGAAACACTAGTGAATTTCTTTTTTACTTAGGCTGAGTAAAATTGAGTAGCAGAAAGGAAGAACAGTGAAATAATCACTACCTAAAGTTACATACAAATGATATTGCAGCTCATGTTATGTTCAAGGTGTATTCAATTAAGCCATTTTAATAAAAAAGAAAACAATAGATTCCAGCACTACAAGGTGCAAAATTGGAATGATACCTGTCTGATAACATCATATCATATAGGGTGTACTTTTTAGCAAAGACATAGGTGCAAGTCTCCAATGATATTTGTTTAGATCCATAAAACTTTTCCAGCAGAGAACCTGCTACAAATCCATGAGATACTCAGTGAGATCTTTATCATTGGAAAAGGAGACACTGCTCAGAAATGTACTGCTGTTAAATTTTGCAGGAGAATAAAATGGCCTTATTTCAGTTTATGTCAGGCTCTCAAGCATTTTAATGCAGATTCCTTTAGAGGGGTTTTCCTGTGCAATAGAAATTTTAAAATTAAAACAGACACTAACTAAGAGCTCAGTATTTTCAGGACAAAATAAATTAAGGAAAAATCTGAATACAAGCATTTTGTATTTAAATAACTAGAATCTTTTTGATTAGAAATCTCACCCAGGAAAGGGTTTGTTTAGTGCCACTAGAAAGACTTTTTTTTTTTTAAAAAACTTTACTCAACAAATGAAGAAATAATTCAAAACCTTTTAGCACAAAAATTAAATACAAGACAAAACTTAGTCCTTTACATTAAAAAACCTGAATGATACCTAAAGAGCACATGGACAAAGGCTTCTACCCAGCCTACAAGGATAGATCACGACTCTGCACAGAGAAGTCAAAAGATAAGCTCAGTGAAAGAACAGAGGGATGTACTCAAAGTACAAATACAGTGACTCATAAGTATTTCCTAAAAAGAGAATCACCAGAATTCCAAGCAGGTAGCAAAAGCCTAAAGGAATGCAATAAAACAAGAAATAACCTGCCCTGGACATTTTCAACTGCTCTGCATATGAGGAAACAGGAGAATGGAGAAGCAACCTGTCAAAACCAGGAGGGAACAGATCTAACTTGAAGGCTCACAGAGAAGAAGAGTAAAAAAAACCAGACAGCATCAGACACAAACAGGTGAAGTTTAAGCCCTGCACAGCTACTACTGAGTTCTTACAGCAAACCCTCCTCTCAAAGAACTCACCAATTCTAGCAAACCAGAGCCTTGTGCCATTGGGACTTCAGTACTCATCCCTCACTAAGAGCAGCCAAGGATTTACTCAGGCCAAAGAAAACAGACTGGCAGCTGGCTCACGGGTGGCATGCTGGGATACATCAGATGGAAAAGCCAGTGCAAGCTCAGATCCCTGCTACACACTATGGCAGGGACTGGGAGCAAGGAGAAAGCACAGTACTTGGCGCCTGTAATTAAATTCAGATCTGACAAACCCCAGGAGCCACACAGAAAACCCACAGATATCCTTCAAGGGTCCAAACAGGATTATTTGGGAAAGCAAAAGTGGACTGTCAATGGTTGCCCAAGGAAGCCCAGTACTCACTGTATCTGAACCCTCCGACACTGTCCGAGGACACCCCAATGTATTTGTCTTTGTTCTTCTTTGCTTTCTTCCTCTCTTCCCGAAGCCGATCATCGTCTTGAGCAAACTCAACCATTTCTTTTACCTTCTGGCGGATGTTTATCCCCTGGTCTTTGCCATTCTCATCTGTGCAGGTAATGCAGGACAGAGATGATGGATGGAAGATGGGAGGGAAAAAGGAAAATAATAAGTAAGAGGCAGCAACATTGAACATCAAACTGATACAAAAATTTGAACTATAAACACAGCAGTCAACAATTTTGTGAATACTGAGGTCCACTGCATTTGTTTAAAAGGGACTAATTACTCTAACACAAAATTTAGATAAATGAGTTTGCACTGAATGGTGTACTTAAACATAGCAGAGATTAACAAAGACTGAGACAGAACTCGTACTTTCCACTTGAACAATTTTAACACCTCAAAACATGACCCTTTTTCCTCAGTCTTTTTAGCACAGTTTTTGCAAGTTTCATTGCAAGAACTCAGTCTCATGGCAAAACTGGTTTTTTGAAAAATTGCTTTCAGTTGGGAAGTACTATAAGCTAAATGTGCTCCTTTCCAGCCTTTTTCACATTCAAAACACACACTGGCCTTGCTGCCTTTGCACTGTAAATATTATTTGGTGGGAGGAAAAAACCCCAGCTTCAAACAGATGTGTGTGTTTTGGAGCTCTAACCTTTTCTTCCCATATGATTAAAGCTATTCCTTTACGGACACCACAGGGGACCAGTCTCTAGTGCATATTTTAATATAAACCCCAACACTCATGTTGTGTTGGTTCTGTTGTTATTAGCCAGTCTTTTCTGCAAGTTCTTGTCTTCACTAATTAATACTCTAGGGCCCCACGTCTTGGATTCTGCACTCTTCACACAACTGGCAACAGTCACATTTTAATTAGACTGGGGAAGCTTCTAAGCTGGTTCAGGTGACTGACAACTCCAACTACTGTTTTAATTTGCTTATAAGATTTTTCTATTGCTCACCTACAAAGTGGTAATTTTCCAGGGATCGCAAATCATAAATGTGTTCTCTGGCACTTGTAACAACACGCTCTGATCCATTCCTTATGAGGTAAGCTAGGAGCAGCAAAGACTATAAAAATACAAAGCACCTTATGATTGCATGAACAAAAACTCTACCTTTTTTTTTTTTGTAAAAACTCCAAACCTACCCCCCCTCCCCAAATTAGTAAATAATAAGACTTTCCCTTTTAAAATAAATGCTCATTATATTGTTCCCATGGAAAAAAAGTCTTTTCCTCACATGGATCTTTTGCTCTTTCAACCATCAAAACTGTATTTTTAAAACTTCAGCTTGTTACTACTAAATCATAAGTAGTTACCTTTATCAGCTACTGCTTGTTTTAAGATAAAGCAGTAGCAATTTAAGAGAAAAAGTTAACCTGTGAAATGAAGCATTTTCTTTTGCCTCTTTTGTTCACAATTTTCCAGTGGCTTTCACTGAAAGGTAACTCCTACAGGAATTTAAGAAGCCCTCTGTAGGATTCAATGGATATACAAAACTGCATTGCAGGACAATTTTAGACAAGTGACAAAACAAATGAAGTTTAAATAATACTTTAATGTCAGTTCTTTATCTTGAGGATTTATATCTAGAAAAAAATAATGCACTTTCTCTGAAGTAGTGCCTTTATCAGCTAAAACTATCATTTTATTTCAACCAATCCAAACCTGATAAGCAATTCCAAGAAGTCTTTATAACATTAAGTAGCTATGTGTGATAGCATTAAATATTAATTTCTATTGTACTTCAGGGAAAACAATTACTATGACTACAAAACATCAAGCACCTGTGAAAAGCACAAACCACGCTTTAGAATTAATTGTGTCTTGCTACAATCCTGGCATCAAGAAAAACAAAATATAACCTAGTCTAATACATCAATTCTAAAAAAGGAGGTTATATTTGCATAATTCAGTGAACACTGAACACCACTTTAAGTGCAGCACGACACAATCTCAAGCAAAAAGTTTCTGTACCAAAGACAAGAAAAATGCAAACGACTCTGATCTTTTCCAAAACACAATTAGGACATAGAAGTGTCGTGTAAGATCTGCAAGAAAATTTGGCCCGCTCAAAGTTAAACTACTATTTTTAAAGCATTACAAATTGGCAGAAAATTAAGAGTAGTTTGCATTTTATTCCAGGTATTCCTGAATTCCTTCAAAAATGTTTTCCTGATAGCACAGTAACTTAACATCTCCTTCTCATGGAGCTCTGTAACAACTCCTTTGGGTAGATTGGAACTGTGAGTGCTACTCTAATACCTGAATAGCAGCAAAATACAATTGCTCTGTTGTGTTCATTAAGTAGCATCTTAAAACACTTCTAAAACCAGAAATTCTGTGGGTTTTTTTATATACAGCATTTGAAAGACACCTTTGACTTCACCAACAGAACTATAAAACTTAGGGAAGAAATTCTAGGTTGCTGGTGGAGAAAGTGCTGTAGGATTATCTAAACAAGAACTCCAGCAGGACATTGCACGAGCACCAAGCCTTGATCCTTACACACCTTATAAACTCTCCTCCAGTTCTTTTTGTTGTCTTTCAGCATCCGAGTCCACAGCATGTTCATGAGTTCTGGAAACTGCTCGTACATAAACGTAGCCCTAAAGAAGGGAACAAAAGCAGCACAGAAATGTTGTTTTCCCGGGTTTGCCACAAGAGCTTGTTCAGACTCGGGGCTGGCAGTAGATGGCAGGAGTGATCTAAGCCCAGGCACATAGGATGACATTAAAGGGAAAAAGCTGTCCCTGTTTTAACTCCTAGATCAGTCATTTACATCCCAGGACTACAAAGGAAAAGAGTAATTCTAAAAATCTGAGGCAGTAAAAGAACCTTCACTAATTTGTAACGAAAATAACATTGAATATGAATAATAAAACCCTAATAACCACTGCCACTAACCAAACATGCAACTTCCAAACTGATCTTAACACCAAAAAAAAAAAAGCTCAAGGAAGAATTTGACATGTTTTGCTGTTTTTGGAAAAGTTACAAGAAAGCACTTGGAAAATAAATATTCCAAAAAAGTCAGCTATATTGAAAGAATTCTGAGGATACATAAATGAAAAATCAAGAATTTAAAAAATACCTGGGCTTCATTTTTTGTCTGACAGTTTTCAATACATCCTACGATTATGCATTCAAAAACTTAAGACTTTATTTACAGCAACTTTTCGGCATTACCAGTCTGAATACCACAGAGTTGATTTAGCATCAAATTTCACATTCTTATATAAAATGTACCTTTCTTTTCTTCATCACTGAGTCAAATTATCACTTACTTGGCAATCTCTCCCATGAGTTGCCCTGAAGGTCCCCATGGATCATCATTGGTTGCTTCTCGAACCTTAGACTCTATTTCTGAATAATTCATAACCACATTGGTGCTGCAAAGGAAAAAAAATTCACACACATGAAGATTAGCATCAAAACTGAGAAACACATGAAAACTTAATAATGACACTGGTGCGTATCTCACTTAATGAGATACCTCTACAGAGTGGGAAAGAAAACAGCTTTAGTGCACAAGTTACCCTGAGGACACTATACACCACATTTAAGTTATCTTTAAGAAGGTTTTACTATTCTATTAGTCTTCAAGAATACAGATGAGAAACTGGGGATTACATTACAGCTGGATTCAGTCCAGTAAAAATGGCTTTGGGTCAAATTAAAATCCAAACCAAACCACCAGAGTCAAAGCTGATAGCTTCTGCAGCTAGGTATGGTTTGCTTACAGGTTTGTAATGGTACAGGAGTTATTTGCAAGAGGCTTTATAACTCAATCAGAAGCACTTTTTTTTGACTGATGCTACAAGAGAAATTCAAGAATATCAGTACCAAACAGGTGTTAGTGAAAAACTAACAAATAAAAAAATCTCATGGAAGACTAAAGTAAGGGAGATGAGATTCATGAGAAAGACTGTTTCCTAGCTTGCATTTAATTAATTAAGGGAAAACAGCAAAACAGAAGCTGCAGAGCACTCAGTTACAATTACAGCAATGCAAATGCTGCAAGGAGCTCAGGCTGTCTCTTTGAGAGGTCACAGAAAAACCTTACTTGGAAAAAATTTTTCTGTGATGCTAATATTAAAACAGTAAATATGTAATTTCTTTTTAAATTATTCTTTCAAACTGGTAACATATGAGCCCAGCAACCTCCATTGTGCCCCTAAAAGCATCCAGATGTGTTTGATAACACAATCATTTCCCTCATCTTTTAAGGTGAGCAAGCAGCCCTAAAACCTCAGTCATAGTGAGAAGGTTTGAAAACTGCTTTCTGCTTCTGGAGCACCAGAACTCACAGCAGCAATGAAATCAGCAGTGAAAGGAAACCTGGTGGTCTCTGCTTTCCCTTCATACCTGCAGTGTACTGAAACAACACATGTACACCTATCACGTCAGAAGTTTGAAAGTTTACTTGAAAGTACATCACACAACTGATTCAGAAGCTAAGAAAAACCCTCTGAGTAGTTTTAATACAAACCAACCCACAAAGACACAGTAATTAAACTGTAGGAAAGAGCTAATGATTTATAATGCAATGTGGAGAAAGCATTTGCTGCTTAAAAACCTCTTCTGAACCTAAAGAAGAAAGATCTAAAAGAAGAAAAAAAAATCAAGATGTTCAATAGTCATCCCAACAGTTATCCCTCTGTCCATGTAGGAGTGTGCACAATACAGCATTCAAGCAACTCCTGCTCAATTTTATTTGGCATAAGGATAGCAAAGATCTTGGAACTGGGAGTTATAAACAGCAGAAACAAGAATGAGATCCCCTTAAGTCTGAAAGGGGACACAGAAGGTAATTGTTAAAACAGAATAAAATTTCTGGACTTAATCTTGGATTCTCAGCATGAGAATTCCTGCTGTCAGATCCTGATGTATGATTTTATTCAACTTTGTGTCTAAAGAGAGCATAAGCTACATGACTGAATAAATAATGAGCAAGCTCACAGAACCGATCTATATTACAGCAAGCATGTAAGAACACAGCAGTAGTTTGGAACAACAGCAATTAAGGTTTTACAAATTCATTTATGCTGAATGCACCTCAAGCTTCTGTTTCTGGTATTTTTTTTTACTGCACATACAAATGTAAACCAATCCCATCTTTATTTCCCACATGCGTGGAAAAAACACAACCCCAAAGCTCCAGGCTTCAGGAGCTGCAGCTTCCAGCACACTGGTGCCCTTGTCCGAAGCAAGGAAAGGCAGGGAACTGAATGGAAAGGTTCTGCTTGTTTTTATAACCTCTCCTTAAGCATTTGTTTGAGAGACTTGATGGAGACTTGGGAGGGGGAAGCATAAAATGAAGTATTTCCTTAATTTCTTAGAGCAAAGAAATTAAGAATGGAAAATGCTTGAAGAGATGCAAACTTAGTGTACAAAAATAAATGGCAGCATTGGCTATGAGAGAGCTCAGAGCACGTGGCTAAAGCAGCAGCAGCGCGGCTGGAAGGGGGAAACGGAAGGAAAACAAGGGAAATTAAGTAATGCCAAGAGAAAAAAGGTGCAGTTAAGCCTCTTTAAGTACAGAAACATGCTCGACTTCTAAACCCCTCCTGCAGAAAAGTTATTGTTCTCAGCAACTAGGAGAAAGCTCTTTTATATATGCCAAGCTGAGATCTAATGGAATGAAACGTTCCAAACCAAAGCATCTTAGAGCCACATTTAATTCAGCAACAAATGTAAACTTCAAGGAGGAAAAAAAAAACCCTCACTGTTGTATAGTTTGGCATCATTCCAGGTCACTTAAAAATAACCATTTCTAAAAAGGTGGAAATACAGTTTTATTCTTCCTTTCCCATGTTTTCTATGGCCCTCATTCCCTGCCCTACCCATGATTCCTGTGACCTTTGCAGCAAAAAAATAATTTATGTCCAGATGTGAAGGGAAAAAGTGACTAGCTTGATTGCCAAGACTTCCTGTGATTGATATAAATTTAATATCCGAAGACACTTTCCGACACCAGGGGGGGCTCTCTGATTAGTTTATCCTGGGCAGCTTCCAGGGAATCGTGCTGGATCGCATGGACAGGCTGCTCTGCAAACAAATGGCCGTGCAACGCTCGGGGCTGACAGAAAGGAACTTCTCAGGCAGCGCTTAAAACCCTGTCTTATCTGCCAGACTACATCTGGAGTCACCCCAAATCCTTCATAGAAACCCTGCTCCACTGGAATCTCGTGACAAGAACATTTACAGAAACTTTTGACATGGACAAAGACATTAAGCAGGAAAGTACATTTTGAAAGTTCCATTCAAAGTAAGGGCGCAGCAATAAAGGGGTTGACGTGAATATCACAAACTGTTGCATTCTTCTGTATCTTACACTTATGTCTATTAAATCAGATTAATGACAACAGATTTTTACTCTTTATTGTACCCCTCACAAGTTATTTCAGTATAATTTTCTTTTTAAAAAAATTAAACTGTTTTCAAAAGCCGAGAGAGGGCACTGTCACATCTCTATGGAACAAGCAACACTGTGACAGTCAGCAAAATGCTTTTAATTTTCTTGCAACTTTAAATGTTTGCATCTGCAATTTACAGCAACACTGAACAGGTAGCTCAAGTCTGGGACTAAATCCCTCTATGTGAATAAATGGACATTGCTAATGAAGTCAGTGGGCAATAGCTGTAAATACCTGACCATCTCCAACCGCATCAGAAAATAAGACACATTTCCCCTTAAAGAAATGTTTTACATGCATTTTATAAACTATCATTTGACATATACTGAAAATTATTAGTTGTACCACGTATCCCTGAAATCCTACTCTGTCCACAATTTTGTCTGCATTTTTCAAAGAATTCAATCAATTGTAAACAGCTTCAAATTTTAACTTACATTTTGAGACAAAGGTGTCATAACCTAGAGCGTGTTAAAACCCCAGAAAATAAGCAAGAGGGGAAGAGCAGGGGAAGCACATACCTCAGCTGTGTAATTTGAGGTAAGAATGATATTTAGCTGGTATTAGGGAGAACAAGCAGGCAGCAAGAGGAGACAAGAAGTTCTGTACCTCCCCCATATAAAACTCAGATCAGAGAATCTATGAAGGTGCAGCCAAAACATTCACCAAGTATCTGCCACTTCAACCTTTATAGCTGCAATAGTCTGAAAGCACTTGGAACTTTCAGGCATGAAGAGGATAAAAATCCTACAGGTCTGAGACTGTCCTCAGCACTATTCTTTGAAACAGGGAAATGAAAGGCAGCTTGTGGATAGCATGAAAATAAAATCTTACAGGCCACAGGAACACTTCACAGATGTCATACAAAACAGGCAGGCTTTAAGGGCAGCCCTGTCTTCCTGCTCCCTATCAGCAGATACTGAACATAACCCACAACGTGGACATAAATACACATGACCGGTAGTAAGTGATATATTTATCTGCAGAAAACTTCTATCTGTGTTTGATTTCAACGACTCCAATAGATGTATCTGCCTACTCTGCTCAGGCTTCTGATTTTACACAACACCACATGAATCAAGCTGTAATGCTCAGAAGGACACTATTGATGGGCATGAGGTATGTTCTGCTCTCAGTAACATATTAGTGCTTCATCACTGTTGGGGCTCCCCCCCAACCCCCCATAAAATATCCACAAAATAATTACTGAAAAAGAATTTGTTTTCTATTCCAGACTAAGAAAGTATTTTTAAAACCACTTTTATGCTGGCAAAGTAAAATCACTGTACTTCCACCCAAGACGCTAATAAAAAATTAAATAAACACTTCATCCTGAATCAAAATGTTTGTTTCAGAGTGAAGATTTTTCATTGTTCAGGACTACGAGGTGTTCTCTACAGATTCATATGCTGTAACTGAAGTCAGCTCAATTATCTGTTAGGAGATTACAATCACTTATACACAACTATAACTGTACTGCTTCTAGTAATAGCTTCAAATTGGTAACATTACATTTAGTTTTGTTATGCCTGAACTAATTATCCACATCAATCACTGCTGGTTCCACACTGAAAAAAAATCCCACCCTAATTCTCTCTACATATACCTTGAACCAGAAACTCTTTGGAAACGTGGATGTGGGGACACAAGGCTCTGCATATAGTCACCAAGATAAATAAATTAGTATTTTCTCAGCTAATGTCTACTCTAAAATTAACTCTCAAACAACATTTCATAGCAATGATTTAAATACACTGCCAGCAAACCTGCTAAAGGAAAAGATGCAACAATTTTTGTTTATGTGATTTAACACTTTGGTGAGAACCCTGGATGCAGCATAAAGCACTAGGAAGAGGAAATATTTCAGTGTCCATGGTCTTCCCAAAAGAACACCACACAGATATTTCCACTTCATGCTCCCCAGCATCTCCTCTATCTTCCACGTTTTTTCCCACGGTCAGGGGTGTTCTGTTCCCTCACCACCCTGACAATACATTCAAGTGTATTAAATCACAACTCGTAAAGGAAGCTTGCAGTTCATGGCCAGATTTTGGGAGAAATGTTCTTTTGAAGGAACTATGGCTAAGATAATCATTCCTCAGGAAAGGAATAGTGTTACACCTCAGATTTTCAGATCTTCAAACATCACAAACTCAGCATTTTGTATGAATGCTCAAATACCAGCAGTTTCTTACACATGCAGAAACCTTTCAACAGCATGTGCACAGCAAACCTGCACTCGAGAAAATAAGCACCATGAGCAAACAAGGTATTTATACACTAAAGGTAATGAAAGAATAATAAATATCTATCCATCCATTCAGAGCAAAACTTACTTGAAAACATATTAAGGAACCAGAAAGCCTAACAGATCTTTGCCAGTGTTTCTGCACAAATGTAAAAAGCCTTGAATATGCCCCGGAGCGAGAGTCAGAGCACTCCATTAAAAGCACTGTCAGGATTAGAGCTGCTATTGATGTGGGTGGTGTCACCGAGGACACAAGCACAACTCTGGACATCAGATCCACAGAAGATTTGTGAAATGCCAGGTCTAATCTTATGACAACTAAAATAACCAGAAGCCACAGAGTGGGGACATTACAACAGTTTCTTTATAGTGATGATAAAGGTATTGGATTGGACAGGGTGAGCCTAATTAGAAACGCTTCTCAAGCCTCTGGGAAGCTGCCCACTGTGCTGAGGGACTCGGCCGCAGGAACAAGAAACCTGGCTACGCAGTTCAATTTTTTCAATGTATATTTCAAACCAATTACATTATCATGTATACATGGGACTCCTATGTGCATAATATTATGCCTTTAACTATTACTCCAAGGACACCACTGGATTATGCACCTTCTGTTTTCCTTTTTTTTTTAATTTTACAACTGGGAACACTAAAATACTAAAAGCTGAGATGAGAAACTTTGTACGTTTTACCACCATTAACAGTTTCCAATGAGACACTATTCTGCAAATATCTGCTTAAGGACTAAGCGCAGAAGAAAAAAATATTCAAGCTTTACTCACATGTATGTACCATACATCCAGTATGAACATTAATGCTATTCAAACAAACAGCAACACTAAAGAATTTATTATTTTTTTTAAAGAGAGAAATTAGTCTGTTAGAGCAGGCAGGGTCTGGATAAACAGAGGACAAGAGGAGCTCTGTTACTGTACAGCACTATGAAGTGTGGTGCCAAAGTCTTACGAGAAGCAAATATTTCAACCTTTTGTTATTTAATGCGTCAAAACAGACACAACATGATTTTATCTTTTGAATAACATGTTTAACATTATCCTTTCAATAGGCAGTCTCACATACTAATACTTTAATCTCATTCTTTTAGTAATTTTGTTAGCAGTTTCCTTATTTTTAGAAAGTCTTCTCTGTGTTTCCTGCGACTTTCAGAATGAACAAAGGCAAAGCACACTTTAAATTTGGTCATGACAGAACGAACAGATGTTACTGACTCTGAATCAAATCTCATCACCTCACTTGGTGACATAGCAAAGGAGACCATTACAGTAACAGTGCTTGCATTCCACATGGACAAACCCCAGGAAGGAAACAATTCCACAGCTCTGTGCTGGTGCTTCTCGAATCTAAAACTGAATGGATTGCATTATCCAACCAGAAAGGCTCATAAATGGCATAAATTAGTTAAGGAAACATTAAGTTACAGCACAAGGAAAGTTTGCTTGAACTGAATAAGGAAGAACACACGGACATAGTTCATTTATTCACCTTTCCTATCTCCACCTAAACATCCCCGCTATTTCTATGGAGAGGCACACAGGTGACAACTGCAGTGCTTTCTCTCAGGGATGGTGCGTTACCAGCACGGCGGTAGCTCCAAGTACAGCTCTGAACGGAGGCAGCAGTAACTCACACCTGGAGGCTGAGCCACCTCCCCGCCCCTGCAGCTCGAGCACCGCCTTTGTCTCCCAGCAGCTCATTTTCGGCTCAGCTACTGCTCCCCCTCGGCTGAGAAGCTGCAGCCACCGACTAAGATAAGATAGGGACCCACGAGCTACTGCTCACATGATCCAGGGTGCATGTTTTAGGAGTATCATCCAAACGCAACAGTAGCAACTTGTTTTCAGATTTCCCAAAAATCAGTAGAACAACTGATTGAGAGTCATTTGACAACTTAAGGCAAAATGACACTGATGTATAATGCAGAGTTGCTTCTAGACATTTGAGATTGTAGCTGTATTTGTTTTTTAAAGAGTGAAGGACTGAATATATAATGAGCCAAGTGAACATTCAACATCTGGAGAAGAGACAAGGCAGGCCCTGGCAGTATTTTCACAATGCAGTTATGTAGAAGACCCCCACCCAGACACACACACATTTAAGATGAAGCCCTCAGAGAGGAGTGAACACCATCTCATCCTCACCATTCAACTCCTATGAGTCATGCATCTGAACTATTTTTAGTATCTAGATTAAAAGGTTCCTGTAAAGGAGGGGTGGAAATAGAGGGAAGGCTTTCTGAGAATGCAAAGAAGTTGCTTTAATATTAAATGATCCTGTTTTAAATAGTGTGCAGAAGTTAGTTTCCACTACTGAGAACATACAGTAAATAAAAAAGGTACACAACTTGCCTGAGTATGGGATACATCTCCCCCATTCCCAGGTGTGGGAATCTTGGCATCTATTAAACTGTTAATTAGTTTCCAGAAACAGTTTTGCCAATTAAAAAAATCATTTAATACTTATCCATCTGGGCATGAAATACTTTCAACAGAGCATTTGAATTGGTGAGCTAAAAAAGAACCGATCCCAATCCGCACAGCGCTGCCTCCCAAACCACCAGAGGCCAGCACACAGAGCAAGCACCACCCCGTAACCAGGGCCAGCATCTATTAATTCCACGTGTTTCTGTGAGCATCCCTTCCTTCAGGCTCTGAGGGATTTCGGATGATCACTGATCAAACTCGTGTTCCAGGAAACTGAAAGGATTTAATACAAAGTTGAACAGAAAACACATTTCAGAATGAGATTTCACTACCCTATGACACTCTTCGAAAGCTCAGTGTGCAGACTGGCTCACAGAGAGGACACCATTTATCCACCTGTTATCCCAAACAATACAATGGATATTAGGAATCTATGCACCTAATGCTATTAACAACTATTCAGAGAAGACATTAATCGCCTTCCAAAAAAAGGATGGTGCTGCTCTTCCCTTCAGAGAACTCATCTATTCACTCTCAGCCAGCCTCTCTTCTTGCTGGGTGAAGACAAACTAACTAAAAAACATGTAACAAACTTAATGCATTTTCATTTTGCTCCTGTCAGTAATGTCACTTTTGTTATAAAACATGCAGCTTAGATTTAGAGCCTTACAGATAAAACATATGGATACCAAATAGGAAGCCAGCAGTCCACATTCAACGAAGAAACAGATGGGGACCCATCTGCCAAAATGCCTGGTGAAATACCTCAGGTTACAGAGAGGTAACAGCACAACATTAGTGATACTTGACCGTTTGAAGTTATTTATTTTTCAGCCACTCCTCAGAACCATTACAAATATGACACCAGTCAATTTAGTCCATGAATGCCAGGTATTATTCCAGACCTTCTATGCAAGGAGCAGTCATACTCCTTCTGACCAACAGTAGAGTCTTCATTACGTACAGTAGGATTTGAAATACATTTTCAGCTTTTCAAGTTCAGTTTCATAATTTATGTGGCAGATGTGCAAGGCAAACTGCACAGAAAGAGATAAGCCAAGAAAAACATCCTGATGGCCACAAATGAATTACAACTTGTGGGAGGAAGGAACTATAAAGCTATTTCCTGTGCCTTACAACTTCTAATCACAAAAGACTACCAAGTAAACAAAACAGCCCAAAAATCCACCACACATACTGTCAAAAAGAACAGTGATTTTAAAAATTAAATTGCAGCCTGTTAAAGAACTCAGATCTCTCACTTACAGAAACCAACACTGCACCTTACTGAAGTCCTCCCTTTCAAAGTTTCCCCCTCTCAAAAGTTCCCCAGTTGCAGAATGCTATATCCTAAATGGTTTTGTAATCGCTTGCTACAGCTGAATTATTTTTTGCAGATGTTGGGAATATGAAGCATGGGAACATGGCAGTTTTAAAGCGTATTTGTGCAAGGAACAAACACTTCCTCCCCCACTTGATTTAAGACTGATTTCACCTCTCCTACTGCAGATTCCCTGCAGTATGTCAGTGTTAATACTTTCATACTCTTATATAAAACAATCCCTTGTGGTTCACCAGCAGATACATGGCTGCTTTATGTATCTTAATATGTGGTAGTAAACAACTTCTCAAACCCAGCAAGAATTTTGTTGATACTATTGATTGTGGATTTGTACCACCTCTATACAAAGTGTTATCTTCATTTAAAGTCCAGACCCACTTCTTTATTTCCCCTTTTTTATGGGAAATTTTTATTCCAAACACCCACCCTCACATTCTTCAGTTACCATCCCCTAAACTTCATTGATTATAGACTATCTTCCCTTCAATGCACATTTCTGCAGTTCCATTTCTAAAGGCTTAATAGTGTTGTCATTTTATTATACCTAATTCAAAAAGCATTCTTTAAAAGGTAACTTATGAAAATAAATGCTACACTCCAGCAAGTAGAATGAATCAAAATATTTGCTCTTAGCTTACACAGTAAGAACACCATAATAGTATTTCCACTGGTTTTCAGTATTAGTTTTTAGGTCACATTTTTAGTTGAAATTAGAGGACAATTGCACCTAAAGTATTCTTATGACAAATCCGATTAAACTTAGGCATGAAAACCGATTTCACAAACAAGTGGAAAAAAGCTGCCATTGAGGTCACACTTGACACTTTGGTGGGACAGTTACACACTAAACAGCAACTCTGGTTTATTCAGACATAAAAACAACGCTGCTACTGCCCTGTGCAGGTTTTCAGTCTCCTTGCTCATGCAAACTTCCATCTGGCACATCAGATTGGAGTCATTGCTTTGCAGCTCCTATTCCTGTGGATTTAATATCTTTCAAAGTTCAACATGCTATGGTCACACAACAGCAGCTGTATAGTCAAAAAAGAAGTGAACATATGAAATTTGTGTAACCTTTTGTAACTGCAGAACTAAAGAGACTCCAAATGCACGCTGTAATCACATGACTCAATTTACTATTGCTTAATCCTCACACTTACTTTGCTACTCTGCTCCTTACACTTCAGTTTTTTTCTCCTGTAACAAACAAGCTGCAACAATTTTAACTTTTTTTTTTAAACTTAACTACATCTCATTAAATTCAGATTGCACTTCAATCTTCCAGAGTCAGAAAAACAATTTTAACTTTTTCTGTCATGTGCTTTATCCTTAATTTTTCCCTATGTGTGATTTAATCAGGTAACATGACTCGTACTGGAAACAAAGGTTTGACCAAGTAGGACAAAGAATTAGTGAAATCTAATCTTTTTATATAAGTAAAATACCAGCACAAAAATGTCAGTCCCAATAAACCCTGGTAGACAATCACAACATAAAACTAAAATTTAAATGCATTATTTTGGGAGAGAGAGACTAAAGCACTCCTTGCCATAGCTTAGACCCCGCAACCAACTGTGTTTCTTTGGACTTTGTAGCATTAATGTAACTTCAGGAGTAGCTTTCCCTGAATATAAAAAGATGGTTTCAGATGTTCATAAGGTGGTATAAGTCCTCTTCCAAGTAAGTATGGAGCGCAACTTCCTTCCTTGTATGCACACAGAATTAAGAGATCATATTCAAGCCCACAGCTCAGGTATTTTAAGAAATCTTCAACAGATAACTCAAAAGTACTCCCAGTCACTGAGTTTTCAGGATCAGGGCAAAATATTTTAATGCTGAGAGAGAAATATTTACAAGCAGGATAAGGTCTTATCCTTCTTTCAAAACAACAAATAAAAGGGGCAGAAATTTTCAGAGGACAAGGAAGTTGTAACTACGCTCAGCATGAGACAACAGTGAGCTTTGAAGCTGTGCAACTTCAACCCACTCGTGTACTTCAGATTTCCTATTTGTGACCACAAAAAACTTTGAGAGTGATCTTTAATGGAGGCAGAAGATAGGGAGAGGGGAAAAAAAAAAAGAAACCGAAAAATCAAACTCCCACTAAAAATAATACTAACAGTAGGTGTGACACTTCACACTCTCCCAAATGTTATGCAGTGACCTCTGTATTTAAGAAGCATCTCCTAATACCTCATGTTTTCAGAATTTCACAAGAGGTGGCATTAGTGCTTTAAGATGATCCCCAAAAGGTACCATTGCTTTGATAGGCCTCACTCACTTCTAAAGCTCCTGTAATTCTGTGCTCTTTGTAACTGGTCACTCACCATTCATGTGAAATGTGTTCACCAAAAAACTTCATACCAGAGTTTTCTGACACCACGAAGAGCTTGTAACAGTTCTAAGCTTACAGTAATGCACCAACTGGCCAAAGAAACCTCCTGATGCCATACATGCTTGAAGCGTATTAGCTGAATAGTTACAGGTAAGAGATTTTACTTGGAAAAGCAGGAACATTCTCTGGGAGTCAGTGCACCTGTGAACAGCACAGATCTATTCAGTACTACTAATCACACTGAATTCTAAATCCCAACTTTTCCTACTCAAAGAACTGTTTTAATTATTTGTCAGTTGACAGAGTCTTTGGTGAGGACAGAAGAATGCACAAGCAGTTATATGGAGTTTAATATTGCCAAAAACCATACACCTCTACATTAATGGGCCATGCTTAATGATCCTTGTAGTTTCAGCTATCCCTTCCATTGCAAGCTGAGTACCATTAAAACATTGCCCTAATTCCAAATTTATTACAGATTAAGCATTACTCTAAACACATGCTTGCTGTTCCACCAGGGAGGGCTGATTAAAGTTTAAACAATGCAAGCACTGAAGCTTTTAACACACAGACTGATCATTCTCTGCTGCTGTATCGTCACTTTGGCACCGTGACATCCCAGGCACCCCTGTACTTTGCAATATCAATCACCTTCTGCGATTATTTTTGAGGAATAAACCTGAGTACAGGTAACTCCTCTAAGCCAACAGTAAGCACCTGTTACAAGCTCTTCTCTGATCAGATGCAGGGGCAAAGCACAGGTAAGATGAACAGATCTGTCTGGAATCCCACTCTGGAAGTGCTACCTCTTGTTGCCTCCAGAGCTCCAATTCCTACCAGCTCCTCTCCCTGGCCCTTCAGGCTCAAGGCAGCCAGGGTCAGACAACAGCATCCCAACTGCACATAAATCACACACACTGAACACACCCAACCTTCTACAGAAGCTTCTCTCTATCCCTAACACCCAGGCTGCCTGTGAAGGGCTTGCAGCTTCCTCCTGCCTTTAACTACATAGCTGGAACTCTGTAGAGCTCCCCATTCCATCTGTGTGCTAGCAAAGTATTACCACCACATTACTTAGGAAAGCCTGGGACATGTATCTCATCAACAAAGTATGGTCCAAGTAGCAGGTGAAGCAACTAAACCAGGAAACATTCAACTGCACTTTTAATATGGCCTTGTGCCCTGGAAAATGTCCTAAGGCTGAGGCAGAAGCTAAACTGCACTTCTGAGCAGGAGAAAGGAAGAGGAAACAACAGTTTATACCAAGTAATCAAATTGCAGGTTCATAAGTAGTTGTTTTCCTTCATTTATGCAAGTATCTTGCAGTGGAATTGCTAGGCAGGAAGTATTCAGGTGGAGTGAGAAACACTTGAGATCACTACCTTTATCCTGGCTATTATAAAGTGAAGTGCTTTATCATTTACAAAGCTTATTTCTAAGCTTACAGGAATTAATTCTACAGTTGCTCTTGTCCGCAAAAAACCCCAAAATGCACCACCTCAACATTAGATTTCAGACCTTTTATTTCTGGAAAATAATCAAAATAAAATCAGAAAATGAATACTGATGTCACTAGAGAGAAGCTGATCAGCCTCTCAAAATCAGTTTCCTTTCAGTCTGCTTGTTTGCTATTTCAAGCTTAAAGCAAGAATTATTCCATTATTCCATGAAGAGCTACAATACCAGCTACATTCAATAGCTCTAATGCACCTACAGAATTTCTTTTCATATCCAATACTGAAATCCAATCCAGAAGACCATTACATGTCAGACAATTAAAGGAAGACGCTGACTTTATGTGAGATTACATGGAATATGCCTGGATGCAAGAAACTTATTTCTTGACTCCACTGCACACAGAGAAGAACACACAATCAAGGTCTTTTACACTTCTGTTTCAGTGTCTCCAAAACTATCCTCTCCCTCTTCTCAAGAGGGAAGCTACTCAAACCACGAAACCTTTCCCTGCATCTCACCTTGCTAACAAGAAAGAACAAGTTCAACATCTTATAATTAAATTGCAATTAAGACTTCGCAGTCTCACAGCAAGTACTTTGTACATCTTTAGCATAAGCAGGGCTGTGCAAGGGGAAACCTTTTCAGCATCATAATCTGACAATGTCAAAAAGATGCCCATTATATTGTGTAAAGAGTAAAGGCAAGTATGCAGTGATAATTCTGCAGAATAAGCTGGGAGCATCCAAGATTTTACAGGTAGAGACAAAATACAGTTCTCTTCCTGAACTAGCTCTGTCCTCAGGCCTTTAGTCCTGAATTGCCAGTTCCCAGGAATGGCACAATTATTTAGTTTTCAGCCAGTAAATTAAAAAAAAAAAAACAAAACAAAACCAACAAATTAATACTTTCCTACTTCAGAGCCTTCATCCATTAACAAGCCTGAATTACCACATTTCTTCTCTGCTACAAGTTTATCCAAGAATAAAAAGTAGTCACCATAATCCTAAACAGACTAAATCTGCTTAAAACCAACTGTCTTTAGTCATTCCATTTTCCATGAAGGCAGGTGACAACCTAGCAGTCCTTCTGCCACTGTATTGAGCATCTGGACAAAGAAACTTTGGTTAATAGTTAATGACAAAGTGTCCATCCAGAGCTATTCACAGCTGAGTATCCAAAAATGGGCACGAGCAGTAATAACACACCTTCCAGAATAAGTATTGCAACAGCAATGTTATATTAACCTTATTTCATTAAAATTTTCAGGTTGGTATCTCACATTAACTAGAAAGTGTAGCTTGGCAAACAAAAACCCCACAAATTCACAAACGTGCATTTTGACTGAAAGCAAGTGTTCTTTTTTGAAATGAGTCTGGTCAATTACAGACAAATTAACTTTCAAAATTCCAAGCCATGTTTATTTGTGGAGGATAATGATGTTTCCTCTCCTTTCATAGGTATCTCTTTGTTAAACTGGCTCCTCCAGGAGATCAAGTAACTCATGTCCTAAAAAGGTAACAGGAGCCGTTCCATTTGCCTCAGAGACCCAGTTTCTGGTTCCTGTCCACACAGAGATGATAATTTCAAATGACACCATGTATTTGCAACAAACAAATTTCACAATGGCTCAACATAGGCACTATTTATTTATTTACTCACTAATGGTAAGATTACTGGATTTTTCTGAGCTAATGTCCGCAGTTACAAGAGTTACAGTTACTGTGTAATTAACAAAAAAACAACACTGGCAGTCTGAAGGCTGAGACTGCACTTGCCAATTAGAGTCTATTAGCACTACGTTTTCAAGCTGTCTCAAGAAATGCATCTGTTTGCTGCAAGGAGAGCTAGAACACTGTGATAGAAGTTAACTCATTCAGACAATAAATACCTCTGAACAGAGAATTCCCGCCCCCCCCACTTCACATGATCATATACAGAAACAGTTTAAATAATTAAGTAATTGTCAAAACAAAGAATAATTAAAAGTGACAGCAATCTTTAAGATATCAGCTCTATTTGTAGATGTAAGTTACCAAGACTAATTTATTTTTCAGAAGATGCATTCACCTAATGAAACTCCAACAAAACTATCTAAAGTTATCAAAAACCTTTTTCTTCTCTTCACATCCAAAATCGTCTTAAGAGAACCCTTCAACTGAGTAGTCTTGTATGATGCAAACCACAAAACACACACCTCCAAAAAAATCACACAGGGAGATATTTGTTTACTAAGTATAAAGTAATGTCTTGAGAGGAAACACTGAGCACAGTCTGTAACCTACATTAGGATGATTCTAAACAGCTTGACAGGATGGGGAGAGTAACCACCAAGAAAAACACTTATTGCTCTGACTCAGAACGGAGTAGAGAAAAAACTCCACCCTAACTCCCAATAGGTCTCATTATTATTACAACAGATTAAAAAAAAAATGCAGGCCAGTCTCATTAAATAAGTTGAATATACACTAATACTTCTAATTGTATCCCAAATGAACCAGTTAATATCTATTAAGCATGCAGTCAATATTTAACTGGTCAGGATAGGACACACTATTTGGATTAGGGTGGGAAAAGTACAACAGCTTTGAAGTGGTTTCCTTATAACCCATAGACACTGAAAATAGTGGTGTTGTCATGGTAGTTTCACTCTTAGTGGCAAACCAAACACCTCTAGAAAGATTTAATCTATTTAAAGTAACAGTCCACACAGAATACCCATTTCCCCACTCTGATATAATCCAAATATACATCAGTATTTCTAATACAATAAGCTGCAGAAATTGAATTGAAAGCTTCTCATGTGAAGACCTGTTGGATCCTGAGATCAATTCCAGCCTGAATCACTCCAAGTAGCACCATACAAGACACAAAACTATATTTCAATTTACATCCTTTCTTGGAAGTTTGTGACCCAAGAGTGGAACCAAAATACTGATGCTTCCCTCTCCATCACAACAGTGATACAAACAGAAAGGCTGGCTTGGGATCTTCAAGTTGTGATACATGAGATGGAAGAACAACCTTGAACAAGTTTAAACTTGCAGCTAACAAACCACTAACAGTGCAGTTTTAAATAACAAAAATATGTAAAAATGTCTTATCATGGAAAAAGGCTCCCACAGCCGATCTTCCTGTCCTTTCCCCATCACCACAAGTGTTTGTGGTGCCATGAGCAGCTGTTTGTACAACATGCTGCCAAATCAGTTATGAACCCCAAAACCTTGAGGGCTTTTTTGGCTTTATCAGCAAGAGAGCACGAGCAAATACTGAACCACACACCAGCAGCACAAGGAAGGCAAAGACAGGGAATGGCCAGGTATAGAAATGAGATATTTTCTGTTGGTAGAAGAATGATCTTAGAGCTCTTCAACCTGCTTGTGAAATCACATGCTAAGGGTGTACCGCAAGCACGCAACTTGTACTTTGCCCCCAGCCACTTATTCTTGCCCAAATACCATTTCTTCCTTTCTGCCAGTACAAATATTTGTGTGGCCATGGAGTTAACTATACCAGGGAACCAATCCAGTGGAGAACTAAATTGGCAAAAACAACTGGTTAGTCAGAGATTCTCTCATCAAGCAGAAAGCCTGCAAGTGCCAGCAAAAGGGAGAGAAGTGTGCAGGCTGTGGCAGACGGGAGGCTGTGAAACCTCTTTTACCATCAGCCTACGCTTACACTGACTGTGAAACTACAAACTCAGATTTCATGGCTTAGGTTATGTTTTCTTACTGGTGAAAGTTCTGATTGTGTTTGAAATTTCAGGGCAACTACAAGGGGAGTTGTGTCCAATGTCCTCCACTTACAGCAGAGCTTTAAGGGTCCCTCTCCTCTCCCCTCCCATCTCAACACTGCTTCCTCAAATGTGCAACACAGCTGCATGGCAAACAAGTTTAGAGAACTACTCTAACTGAAAACCACATAATCTAAAAAGTCCTTTTGGGAGAGAAAGAGCTTACAATTGGGTCTGTTCCTCTATCCAGTTCCTTGCACAGCAACCCAAACACCATCATTACACAGCACACAATGCAAGAGTAAGTAATTAATACTCCTTGTGTTACTGAAAAAATAGTCAAGAGTACTCAGAGCATCACAGCCTACACAGCTTTCTGGAAAGAAGTAAGGTACCACCTTGTAACAATTTCACATGACCTTACCTCAGCATTCCTTGAAAAAATAGTGAGTACACCCCAGTTAGAATCAGATCTTGTTTTGCAGAGGCAGAACAGAAGGACCATTTTGTCCGGGAGGGTTACACTCTCCTACGTAACTGCTCTTTCTAAAGAGGCTACCAAGCATCCTTTAAGCTTTAGCTGTGTTACAGCTCTTCCTTCCAAATGGAACAGGTAAATAAAGCTCCTGCTGCAAACGGAAACACGACAGCAGCTGTCAATCCTTGTCTCTGACTGGCTCCATATTTGACTTGTCACTAAGATCCAGAACACTACAAGGAGCTGGAAAAAGACCAACTACAAATCTGACTACTTTATTCACTTGCTACATTTGCTACTAATTCGGCTTTTCATTCACTTGTCCTACATTAGTTTTGCCTTATGAATACAAAAAATTCAGATAAGCATTTAAACAAAGTCTGTGAAACAGCCAACTTTTAACCAAATGGTATGCTACTGTACATCTTTATATCAGTACAAAAACTATTAAAGGGAACAGCTCTTCTCAAGGAGTTTCAATTTCCTGGCCCTCTTCTTTAAATACTGTCTCAATTGAAGTTCAGAGCACACAGTGGTAATTTGGAAGCTGAAGTTCCTCATCAAGCACATGCCAGCAAAGTATTTGAAACATACTTGAAGCAACAGGTCAACAGGTCAGTCACACTCTTCATGTTGGAGATGAGCTCAAATTGGAATTCTTGTATTATGACTTTGGACAAGCTGTACCCAAACTTCAGAATAAATCAATGAGAGAAATTCCAAATGTTCCAAAATGAAGCACACAACTCTCGTCCATTACATTTTTGTGTTCTTAACCTACCATGCTGTGAAGCAATGCTTCACTCATTCTCCAATGGCTCATCTTTGTTTTTAGAAAAAATTATCATTTTCATATACATACAGAAATTCACTTAACACTTGATATCAAAGAATCAGATCAGCATTTCAAGATTGTATTTCAGGATAACTGCAACAACATAGCACACCGAAATAGCAAAGCCTGAGGAGAGAAAGCAGTAGTGTGTCCAACATTTGCCCAATGCTTTGGAAGTAATTATACTTTGCACATGAAATAATTATGCAAATCAGGTAATATTTTGTAATACACTAACTGGCAACACAACCAAGAGGAATTAGCATAGAACTGAGTTAAGCACCTTGATCCTTTTGACCACAGCTGCATACAGTGATGTAGGTCAGGCTCTTATCTTTGACCAGCTTCATGCACTCCCCAAGCAGAAGCCCAGTCCTGTTTGGCAAGGACTCGCAAAGCTCTGCTTTAGAAACGTTTCAAGAACACAGAAGATGTCACACATACCTCACTTGTATTTCCTGAAAATAAATAAAGCTAACACCTTAGCTAGCCTTACACAACATAATAGAGACTATCGTCAGCTACCACAGGGTGTAAAATGGCAATAACACATTTGAGAGAGCACTAACAAAGGCACCACTTGGAGTGTGCTGATGAAACCCGTGTGCTTGGCCACGAGTACTTTATGCCAACTCTTAATGAAGCCATCAGCTTGTCATATTTGCCTATTTGATGGATTACTCCACCAGCTGAATATTCAAACAAGAGAACACTGTACCTATATACGTGAGATAACAGAGCCTAATAGTTTCACAGATGCTTATCTCCCATACTCAGTTACACGGCTTAAAGACTGGAGCCCTTTTTATTCCTTATTAATACCAGCAACTTTCTGGAACTTTTGTAAGGGAAGGAGGAAGGTCCTAAGAAGTAATTTGCTGTTACAAGTGCTTGACAGACACAGCCATGCCTGGCTGCAGAGCCAAATGCTATGCTCAAATCCAGTCTTCCTTTGTATTGCCAAGACTTTCTTCTCTCTCTCAGCTCTCTAGTAACCAGGCAGAGGACAAGCCCTTATAGGGCTGAAGATCATCATCATCATCTTGCTTGTAATAATAATACAAAATGCTGTTCTTAAAGCAGTTATCAGCAGGACACCTCTTTAGCAGCAATAGGAGGATAACTCATGCAGTGAGGGTTAACTGTCTGCCCCTTACATGAAACTATGGAAGTGTTCACTGCCCTGAAGATCTTGCTTATGCAAACCAAAATAAATCTTAAATATAGAGAAAACTAAATGATCCTGGAACTGAAGCAAAGGGGTTTACAGGAGATTCAGACAGCAATGGACAAACGTTAGACAGTCATTTACCCTTTTGCTGGATATATGATGGATCATTTACAACAATACCTGCTATTACTGAACCAGCAAACAGCATTTCATTAAAGAGCTCAATAGTCTGGGTGGACAAATCCATGAACCACAAGAAAATCGCCCATTAATAAGAACAATTACAGGCACTTTAAAAAGAGAAAGCAGTTAGGCCAGAGGATTGAAAACCCCCAGCTGAGGATACATGGGATCCTGCCTACATGCTGGGCAAACATGAGCATTCTACAGGCAACGAGCAACCAAAAGTCAACTGCAAGGTCTGTAATTGTAGGGTAAATGACTGGTGTGCATTTATCACATTAGTGTCTTGCAGACATAGCATGAGGCAGCAGACAACATGAGACTGGAAGTCAACAAATTCAGAATTTTAACTGTTACCAGCATAATGTGACTTGGTTTACTTGACAGAATTATCTCACTAGCTTCCCTCGTCTGTGACCTGGGAGTGAAGTGCAAGGTCTCATTACATGCTTTAGGCTACAACAGCGAGAAATTGCAATGACAATCGAAGCAGTAATTCACTCTTATTTTACCAATAATTTACCCTCCTCTTTACAGACTGTACAATCAGAAGCACTAAAGAAAACATGCTGTTTATCAACCAGAAGAACTTCTCCCCTGCCTAGTTCTATTGGAGCTCATGACAACAGCTCCTTTAATCCTTCCTTTTCCACAAATACTAAAATCCTTTCTGTTTGCACAGATGTAGCATCAGAATAGATAACAGAGGACCCAAGTGCCTACCTTTAAAATAAATTTTAAGGTGTTATAATGCTTCCCTATTACAATCACTTCTACACAATACTATTTGCTCTCCATTTAAAAAGAAATTAAACCATTACATACTGGGGCAATTCATCAAGCTTGTGAAGTGTATGGAAACAGCTCTGTAAAGCTTCACCTCCCACTCTACAACATAAGGGAGTGCAAACACATTCCTGCTGGGCCACCAGAAAGGTGTGGCTAAGAGCAGTACTAGCAAAGCAGTTAGGGCTCAGTTAGGTGGACAAAACTGAACCAGAAGGAGCGTGGAACAAAACAGGAGTATGGCAACTGTCATGTTCCTATTACTGGCAAGAAATCCACAGGCTCTCTGCTTTAATTTTTAAGTAAAAGTCAGTGACAACTACCTCCCTCACCTTAACTAATGCAAATGAACATCTGGGTAATACTGTCCTAACCACATTCAGACCTGTCACCTTCACCCCTTTTTTCATGAGACTACTTCTTATCCTTTGATGTGTGGAACAGTGCTTAAAAGGAGCTCTCTCACATTAAGGTCATGCACAAAGAAGATCACAAAAGCTAAGAATGGGAATTTAAAGAAAGTGGCTATAAAGCCTCACCACACCGTTACATAGGCAGCAACGTGATCTCAACAGGTCCAAAGGTCTTCCAGCCTGCTTACTGCATGTCCTACATGTCTGTGACAGAAACTAGGCGGCAAAAATGTTAACATGACATCTTACATTAAGAGAGAAGTTATTGCAATGAGGACTTCAGCTAGCCTTGCTACCTATATACACACAAACACTGTGTTCTGCTTTGAGCTGAACGCCCTGGTGCAGGTTAACAACATGCAGGAACTTTTCAGTAAAATACAAATCAGCAGTTTCTGCTCCAAGAAGTGGAAATTCAACAGAACTAAAGAGAGATGATGGCCTGGCTTTTGAACTTGGCCACTAGGCCAAGCTGATACCTTAAAGTTTCTGCCAAGCTAAAACCTGTTTCAACAGGGTTTCTTAATATTCCTTCGGGTTCTTTTTGAAAAAACCATAGGGTTTCCTTTGTAGAACTCTCCTGGAAATCTCACAGGGAACACAAAGTACAACATGTACTTGTCCAATAAGACTTAAAAGTGAAGTTACCAAGTTGTGTAACACTCTATATTTCCACAGCCAGGACTCCTGAACTCACTCTCAGTGACTACAATACCTTTTGCCAGTTCTGTTATCATACAGTGAGAAGAAATTTGGTTAAGGCCCTTGGCGATTTGATTATCAAAGTACTGATACACCTATACCAATAAAAATGAGACTTTTCTTGTATAAGCTGCTTCTACACGGTACCAGGCAGCCTGCAGATCCTTAGTCTCCTGCAGCTCACGAGCAGTAAATGCAACACTTGGCCTCAAGTTTCATCACAACTACAGCATTGTTTCAGAGCAGGCATGGGGTAACCTGAACCCTCTGCCATGGGTGCCACAATATCTGGGACTGCTCTCACCAGAGCATCCAGAGACAAAGCTGCAGATCCTCTGCTGCAGCAGAGCAGTGGGAGAGCGGGAGACCAGAATCCTTCCCACCTGCCAAATGTTCCTGCAGCTCACACTCCCACCAGGCAGCTCGAGTATGTGACATGTGCCTCTGTGCTCTGTCACAGGAACTGGCCACCTCCTGCCTGGAATGCTGAGGCAACACAGTTACACTGCAGCCCTCACCTAAGCCTAAGACAAAAGAGAATCGAACAAGAAATCTCTGCCACTGCCTCAGGAGTGACTAAGAACGGCCACCTGACTCACCAGCTTTGCACCAAGCACCACTCTGGCCCCGAGCCATCAGAAACCTCTGCCATTTAAACAGAGTTCACTGTCCTGGCCAACAAGCTGAGCACAGAGGGCTGCATTTATTTTCCAATTGTTTGGTTTACTTTCCAATTCAATTTTGAATTACTGGAGAAGAAGAACCCATACAAGTGAACATTGAAAAAAGTGAAAAGCTGCCTTCTTAAGTTATTCACATAATAATGTGAAACAGAATTTACTCCAGAAGAAATAAGAATACGTAGACCTGCATCTTTTAAACTACAAACTAACCAGAAATTCAATATAATTTCACACATTTGAAGAACTCTTGAACACACTGCAGTACCCATTAAGAAATTGCAGGGTGGAAGAATTTTGACAGTTATTTTGAAACTGCAAGAATAAACCTTATGACAAGCAGATTTTACTAGGTACAGACAGGTTTTATGAATTATTTGATTTAAACTACAAACTTATTCACAATGCCCAGCCAGAAACAAGGTATTACTGTTCAGTCAAAACTAATCCAGATACTTAATATTTAAGGAGGGGAGTTGCATTGGCATTGAAAAGCAATGAAGGTAACAAAAGGCAGAACAAGACACATGACAAAAGTATTCCATCACATCCTAGAACAGCAAATACTCTACCACACAGTCTTCCTCCTAAACTTCAAATACAACAGACTACCAGTACTACTCAGTATCTAAAATAACTCTCTCATGCACAACAGGCTGCAGATCCATACTTTGGATGGATCCATACTAGAAAATGTTACTATAAAAATAAAAGGTGATTGTGGTGTGAAGAGAATTACAAAGCAGAGTTTAGCTGATGAACTTCACTGCCCAATTCCAACCACACTGAAGAAATACAGAGACCAAATACTTCAAAAATGCTAAATACAAACTCGAATTTCTCATATGTATTTTGCAGTTGCTAACTTATTTTTTGGTTCTAAGACTTTGATGAACATTAACAGGTTACCATTTTTGCCTGGGTTTTTGCATTTAAAGTAACCTACAGCTACTTATCATTGCTTACTGGAACCTTCACACCCCAAAATATCTGAGAATTGTGTAAGAAAAGTCCTCCATGTTGAAACAGCTGACCTAACCAAGCTCTCAGCCATTGAAGCACAAATAAGGATTAAAAAAAAATAACCCCCAGATGAGTAAACTGAAACTCTAAGATAAATATCAGCTGAATATGGAACCAAGATGCAGAGCCCAAAACCACTATCAAAGCTATCAAAGTTTGAACTAGGAAAATTTCAAGCTATTTGCATATTTTCAAAATCCTCATATAATCATATCCCTTTTTTAAGGGAAAAAAGGCAGTTTCTTGTTTAAGTTCAGTATGCTGCTGCCACAGCATCAGCTGTTATTTATGAGGCAGATTATATCATTTAGCTTCTCTGCAGAGAATTTTGTAAGTCATGGCCTTAAGACAGAAGACATTATGACAAATCTGCACCATACACAATGGGACTATTGATCCTGGTGTCTCTAAATACTATTTACTCTGCAGGCTCCACTTTCCTCCTGCCTCTCCTCCCCCTCCTTTTTTTTTTAATAAACAATCAGCTTTATTACGATAATGTTATTCCCAGAAAACTGAAGTTTATTCAAAAAACATTTTTTATTATTTGAAATGTTTGCTTCTTGCACCTGTTCTGGAAATAGAATGTCTTTTCCAATTCAGATTTTGATGTACTGTTTGACTTAATAACTTATATCTTCAGAAGCAAACATTTTAAAAACAGTGACAGTATTATAATGCTACAGTGATCATTAATCCTACACACGAGAAAGAACACAAGTAAAACTTAGGAAAACTTGATTTCCCTGAAAGGTTCTGGAACTCAAGTCAGGCCTATTTGGGTTGTACTCCTAAATACCTCGTTTGTCACATTATTAAAACTACTTTAGCCAGGGTTGACTTTGTATACAAGAAGCTGTAAAAAGTAAACAACTTCCTCAGGACAAGACTTATTCACAGTAGTTTTTAAATGTCATCCAAATCTTGGCCTAGAAAAGTCTCAGTCTAGTACACAGCACCATGAGCAAAACAGTTGATTATCATGAATATGCTGACATTTCTCTTCAGTTTGCCACCTTTAAGCCTATACATCACACAGGCCACTTTAAAAACTGTTTGGAGAAACAAAAATAAAAATAAAGTTTAAAAGAGAACCTCAGTTTTGAAAGACTTTTGACTTGTAAGGCCACGTACAACTGTTTGTCATTAATATCATCTGGTATATACCAATCTACAGACCTCCAGCCAGTTATTCCTCTTAGCATTCCACAATTCATAGAACTACAGAATGGTTTGGATTGGAAACTAACTTTAGGGATCATCTAGGCCAGCCCCCTGCCATGAGCAGGGACATCCTCAACCAGATCACAGAATTGCTGTGGCTGGAAAGGAGCTCTGGGGATCATCCAGTCCAACCCCCTGCTAAAGCAGGTTCACCTGGAGCAGGATCACATCCAGCCAGGTTTTGAATATCTCCAGAGAAGGAGACTCCACAACCTCTCTGGACAGCCTGGTCCAGTGCTCTGTCACCCTGAAAGTCAAGAAGCTTTTCCTCATATTCAGACAGAACCGTGTTTCAGTTTGTGTCCACTGCCCCTTGTCCCGTCACTGGGCACCACTGAAACGAGTGATGGAGAAGTGCTCCAAGTTTTCCCCTAAAGATTTATTATTTGAGGAAGCAAAACAACCTTTGCTAAGTTCTCCACCGTATCAAATTTTTCTCATGCCAAAAATGAAGGAGTGGCTGACACACGTAATAATAACGTCATGCTCTCCATCTGCAACACACCGATCATGATAACCACGTCCATGGACAAGCTTTCAGTGGGAGGAGGCTCTATTCAAGGAAACAAACCTGTAAATATCTGAGCTATTTAAATGTGTAAGGGGTGCGAATGAGCATTTCAGTCCTCTACCATGCTCGAACTCTGAACGGCCCGGGGTGGTGAGTCAATGCCAACAGCAGGCAAAGCTGTCCTCAGGAAGGAGGGAAACACTTTGGAGAGCATGTGGTGACTTTGGAAGCTCTCTGAAAACGTGCAGGTGGTTCTTTACTCCCCTCCTGCTTTGGGAGACTTGTCTGTTCCCCCCTCAGGGGCCTAAGGGCCATGCCGGGAGCCAATCCAGCAGAGACAGATTCCAAGGGCTCATACACCGAAAAGGGCACACACAGCCCGGGACCCTGGCAGAGAAGGGGGCACCCAAAGCAAAAGAGCTGATCACCAAGAGCTGGAAGGGCCCAGATGCGCCCGAGAGGGACGGGAAAGCAGCCAGCCATAATGGAAAGGCCACAGACTACCTGAAAAGCAACCCCTGCCTGCCTGCAGCCCCGGAGGGACCACAAAGCCACGCCGGGAGGACACTCAGGGACCACCCCGGGCAGTCACCGGGGGACAGGGACGGAGGCAGGGAGGGACAACGGGGCCGGGGTCAGCCGGGCACAGAGGGGGTGTGAGGCCGCCACCTCAGCAGGGGAGGGGCCGCGGCCATGTTGGGGGGGG
>VWZT01005323.1:354040-403678 GCA_013397055.1 Pachycephala philippinensis | reverse complement strand
GGCGGGACGGGACGGGATGGGATTGAACGGGGAGGGATGAGGTTCTCCGGGATGGGGCTCTCCGGGATGGGGCTCTCCGGGATGGGGCTCTCCGGGATGGGGATCGCCCGGCTGTGTCCTGAGCGCTTCACGGGCGGTCGCACACGGCGGGGGCACCGAGGGCTCGTCCCCATCTGGGGGGCAGGTACGGCCCGGTTCAAACCTGCCCTCAAACCCTCCCTCACAACTGTGCAGCATCCAGCCTTGACCCGCAGCCCGGCGAGGCACAGGAGGGAAAAAGGCTGTGAAATAGGTGGTTGAAGTCAAAACACTGGCGTAAAACTCACGTCGGACCAGAATGTGGTTTTATACTCTGCTTTTAGCGCGAGGAACTCGTTTAAGAGCAGCGTTCTGTCCTTATGGCCGCCCATCTGCTGATCGCGGTGTACGGTGTGGAGTGAATTGCCGCTGGAATTCCCAGATCGCCAAGACCCAGATTTCGGAAAGAAATGGCTCGCTGGAAAGCAGATGGAAGCTTCCAGTATGTGGGCTGCCCCATCGCCCTCCGAGGCACTGCACTGGAACCTTGTCTGCACCTCTTGAGAAAGACCAAATTGATTGACAAAACGCAGGGAACAATCACCTACATTAAAGCTGCCTCAGGAGAATATTGACTGTTTTAACACTCTTACCCACAGGCAAGACCATTTTCAAATATTGTCCACGCAGGTATTAAGCAAAAATCACACTTACAATGAAAACGGCGAAGTCATCAAAGTGATTTTATAATCAAGATTGTCAGACAGTTTCATTACACACGTTTATTTTCTTACAAATCGTATTTAATGTGAGTTTTAAATGACCCAGTTTCATTCTTGATGAATGAACATTTCTTGTTTGTGTCATAAATAAATATATAGTGCCAAAAGACAATATACATCTGCGAACTTTTATCCAAAGACAAATGTAAATATTTTCATTTTAGTTATTCCATCAGAGCTGGCAAAAAAAGGCGTGAGAAAGACCAGTTGCAATGGCACTTGCTGCTCAAGTAAGTAATTTCTTTCAAAAGTTAGTGGTTCTCTGAACTTGTCAGGAAAGCTAAACAGCTGAACACCTGGCCATTTTCTGGCATCCCATTGTATCGTTTCACACAGATACTTTCTGTCTCCTGAACATCTCCATGAGATCTATTTGAATACAAGAACTTCCGGAACAGATCATCAAATGCAGCATCCTCTTCCTAAGAGCAGTGTTAGATGTTCATGAATGTAAGAACTGGTGGATGTGGATGAATCAGTCCTCAGATACATCTTTCAAATTTTCAGTTTTCTGTGGCTTAGGGACTCAGTTCTGGAGTATTCATGCTAAAACTTTCCCTTTAGGAGCACTGGATGGACCTTTGTTTTGTGAATGTAGCTGATTGCTTTTTGAGCCTTTTTAGATGAACTTACACTACACCTCCTGGCAATGAATTCAGTGTTCTGACAGTCACATGACAAAATGGTTCCTTTTGTATCTTTTAAATTGTCTGCTTCATAGTGTTACCAGTTCAAATAGTATGAGAATTAGTACATAACAATTCCCTAGTGCTCCTTTCCTTGTCAGTTGCAAATTTAGAAATCTGTAGATTTTTTACTACACTGTTTATTACTGCCTAGGACTTGCAATATACTTAATTTCTGCAGAGGACACTGACCAGCCTGGCGATGGTTTATGGCTTTTTTTTCTCAGTTCCCTTCATAAGAGTTCTTAACAGAATTTTCAGTTTTGAGTGCTAGTGAACCCTGAGATGATATTTTAATCTGCAGCATGATATCTGTGATGACTGTTTGTGCTTGGTGTGTAACTGAACTCAGCACCAGTTTTGCTGCCCCAACAAATGTGAGGCACATGGCCATTGTGGACTGGGAGGAGGGAGATCCTTAATTTCATACTGTAACACCTGGCAAAGCAAGCAGGGAGAGGACTCTTGCTATTTAATATCAGCCTTTTGGTTTTTTTGTGACTACACTGACATTTGTCTTCAGGAGCAGATGATCATAACCTCTGTTTAATGAAGAAATAACAAAGTATAATAATTGGAGCTCGCAGAAATACACCTTTCCTGATTGGCTGGAAATGTTGTTATTTTTAAGTGTGGCTTCAGTCCATATTGGATCAGGATCAGATTTCTAAATACATTTCTGATGAGCTGCAAATTCTCCAGATTCTGCTGTGGTGCAATGAAATTGATGTTCTTGTTAGAGCTGGTTTCCTTGAGCAGCTGCAGAGTCCTGAGTGCTGGGACAGAGCTGCCAACTCATGGGGGGCTGCCAGAGGCAGATTCTGGGGTCCACACTCAGCCACACCTCAAGGTGCATATATCCCCAAAACCAAATGCACGCATTCCTCACTATTTTCCCATCAGGGATAACATTTGAACTGAAACAGTTGAGGGTCAATAAGCCACCAGGATTTGGCTGATTTGTTTGTTTTACAAAAATTGTTGTTTCCACGTGAAAAAAAATTTACAACCCATTGTAATTGCACACTTCAGAAAAAAAGAGCGTTGTAAAGAGTATTTTAGGTGCAGGCATAGGAGAACGACAATATATGCAGAAGAAAGAAAGGCTGAAGCAGGGATTTAAAAGATGAAGGTATCTTCTAAGCATTGCTTGCTATGTCTGGATGCAGTAATGGGGCAAGGAGAGATGACTGGCATTTATTGTCAATTTTAAGGTATAGTAAAAAGCAGGTCTTTATGTGACATTGAATGCAACATGACTGACAGTAATTTTGCCATCCCCATTCTGTCAGCTGCTGATAAAGTGCATGAGCATATGTATAATTTCTGAATGATGTGAAGACACTTTCTGGTTCATAAGTAATTCCCTTAAAAAAAGATCTGATCGGTGAAGGGAGAGGGTAATGCAGTTTCAACGCAATGCAATATTCAGCATAACAGGTAGTAGTTGTAACATATATCATGTAGAGGAACTGTACTTTATTATAATTTGAGCCATCAATTACAGGAGAAGCAGTTAGAGAAATTGAACTAATTTGAGCACTGCAATAGAGTTTGCACCTGGCTATTCCAGAAGTTAATATGGGCCATTTGGTGCACAAAAAGTCTTGCACATTCCAAATGCCTGGAGAGCAATATTGTTGTTAATATCAACCATATTAATGCACAGTAGAGACATGTCCAAGTCAGTGATTAATTTACAATTAAAATGCAAGGGGGAAAAGAGGAATGTCAAGGAAAATCACATTGTGGCGGGATAGGGAGGCGACGGCACAGACTGAGACAAACTTTTTATTTAAAGCAGTATTTGTTTCCATGATTTCGTAAAGCTTCACTTTTTACCCACTTACACAGCTGAAATCTGAATTTCATAAAGTTTGTTTGTTCTAAGAATTAGTCAGTAGGGCAGAAGCAACACTGGAATAATGTTCGCTGTCTGTAGGCTGGTTACCATCCAGGCTTTTCTGAAAAATTGCCGTTTCTCTGAGTCCAAATGTGTCTTTCTGTAACACATCCCATACACACAAACACAGCATATTCCAGCCAGAGGGTCCTTAGGTGGGATGTTTCAGAACCTGTCTTCCTGCTCTGCCATAGAATGGTTTTGCCTCTGGCAAAATCCTCCAGTCCCTTCCACGGATGTAGAACTGCTTGTGAAGCTTCCACCACCCCGCACCTGAGCCCATTATCTCACACTCATTTCGGGAGAGAATCCTGAGGGGCAGGCAGTAACAGGGAATATTGGCCGGGAATATTCCCCGTGGAAGATGTGGGGGAAGTGAAAAGAAGACTGTGAGTGTTGTTCCAGTGTTATCCCTCCTCACACTGCCTGCTGAGATGATACACCCATTTACTGACAGCCTTTGCATGGCCAGGACCTGTCTGACTCACTATAGAGGAATGTAGGTAGCAAACTTCAAAGTTTTTTAAGAAGTGAAGATGATTCTATTTAAAGCTTTAGAGCCAGGACTACAACTGCCCGCGTTATGCTTTTGGAAGACTGGGAGTGCCAGGCAGAGGTGATGATTTGTCTCAGGAACTGGGAGGACAACCCTGCCCTTCAGACAGCTTCTTCTGCCAGCAGAACATGGGCAGAAGTCCCTGCAGGGAGGCTGTGCTGAATGTTAACATCAGGCTGCATCCAGCCCAGTGCTGCTCTTTTTTTCCTAGCCTGAAGAAATGAAGGTTGATTCCATACTGTGGATTTTCACTCCGTCTCCTCACAATCTTTTGAAACGGCTGAACCAGTTCACTTAGATGATGCAGAGGTGGTTTGCTCTCAAAGTGAGTTACAAATTTATGCAGAATTCTTACAAGTTGCCTCAAAATAAATTACTGAATAGGAGAGACCTTATTGTTACTGCTCCTGAAAAGATGTGCTTAGCCTTTAATGAAAAGCATTTAAGGTCAAAGTTCTTGGGGTTCTCCATTGTCCAGTAAGCAGTAAATTCTGTTTTTTCCTGTGCCTGGGGCATTCACAGCGTTGCTTTTTTGTTGTGGATTCCCTGATGTCTAGAAAGGGGTAAATTCCCGCTGCCAAAATATTACCATTTAATTATCAAACCAATCAACTGTGAGACGAATGTCCCCAGGGAAGCAATCTTCATTAGTTCCAATTTTTACAGAGCTACTTGGGGTTTTTTTGGTTTCTCATTTTCTCCCACATTAGTAACTGGCAGTGTGTGCATGTCTCCAAATTAGGATGGAAACGTGGGGTTTGGGGATTGCCCAATTAATGGATAATATTAGATGTTCTGAGCTTTCCTTCAGGCTGACAATATGATCTGATCTGACACTGTTCTTGGGGAGGCTTTGGAGATACAGTTTTTACAATGTTACCGCTGTTGGAAGTTTAAAATACAGGGAAACCCCGTGTGAATTATGTCCTGATGTCACAGCTTTCTCTCTCATGCCCTTAGACACCTCCTTTAAGTGGATATGGTACTTTCCATGGGAAATTTAGGGGTTTGTATTTGAGAACTGATCCTCAGTAGAATTCTCTCATAGGAACTACACATGATCTTTATTCTTCTCCCAGAAACTCATGTCCAGATTCCTCAGTCTTTTGTTACAGCTCCAGTATATTCTAAGACTCTAGAGCCTGGATTGTTGCTGATTGCTGTTGTGCAGCTGTTCCAGTAAGTTCTTTTGTCCACTGACAACAGTTCACCTCTCTGGCATTTAAACTATACGGGAGAAGGAGAAAAGGACAGGTCACTGTCTGCTTTTTGTAACAGTCAGCCGCTGACAGATTTGTCTTGGTTAGCAGTCTGGGTTTCAAGTTCCAAAATGCCTGTGACAGTGGCCAGCGTTAGAAAACTGGTAGCAGAACAGGGCTGAACCAGAAGCACATGCCAGACTAGTGAGATCAGAATTCTTGGGGATGGTTGCAGCCTGTAAGTGTTCCCATTTATTACATTGTCAGTTTGATTGTAGTCCAAGTCGCTCAGCTTTGTGCCAGATCCCCGAGCCAGAAAGGTCTTGTTTGCCTGATTTCCTAAGGATACAAATCTTATGAGATCTCCCTGTCTCTGTATTTGTGTCTTTCAGTCCCCTTGCAATGACTGTTGGGCCAATTTCAATCAGATGAGATACAGGGGTGACTGGCTTAAGGATTTGAAGTTGTGTTTTGTGAAAATGCACAGCTGTGTGGAGAGAGATACCACAGGAATGCTCTGTAAGGATGTAGTAGGAGTGGAAAGGCTGCAGTAGGAGTTCAGTTGGATAACTAAGGATCCCCTCGGAGAGTGTTCTTACCAGTGTTCCTGAGGGAGTTTGTCTTACACACAGGAGAATCCAACCACAAGCCACAGACAGGAAAACAGGTCTCCTTTACTGCTCTCTGAAGACCTCATTTCACTTTGGCTATTCTTACATAGATTAACTGGTGCCATAAATGCCTTAAATAACCCATCAGATAGAGCCCTACTATGGCTTTCCATCAGCTGTGAACACGAGAGGACGGAGTTGTAGTCTTCCTTCGTGATGCATCTAAATAGCCCCAAAACAGCTGAAAGAAATGGCAAATCAAAGTAATCTTCAAGCTGTGGTTCAGGGCAGCTGTTCTTTGGTAAGCCAGTGAAACGTGATCAAAGAAATCTCTGCTGCTTGTTGTCCTAAAGGTCATAGTACATGTTTTCGTGGATGCAAGCTAACAAACAAACCCAGGGAGATCTGAAAGCAGTGCTTGAACAGACAAAAATTCGTCTCATTTTCATTTTGGCTGGAAATTAAAACTGCCATGGTAACACTTCACAGGATGGTCTTCAAATTCCCGTTTTCAGAATATTTGTCTGGACTTGGATCGAAACACAGTAGATGGAGACATTTTCACAGACTGGCAGACTGGGACTCTCCAGGCTGGAATTATCCGGCCAGTTTTAGTCAGAGGAACTGGCTTTCTATCTCAAAGTGGGAGACAATGCCTTAAAATGCTGCTTTTTTTTTTTTTCTTTCCCACCACAGTTTTTAATTAGGTCATGTTTCAAAGAAAAGAATGGAAAAAAGTGCTGCTGATTTTTCTACATTCAAACAATAATCAAGAAAGTGATGTTTAATGAGTTTCTCTGTACCAGTTCACATAGTAATTTATATGCATCAACAGGGAAACAGTGGATATGCAAGCCTTGTCATGAAGTTACACACCTGTGTAACTTCTGTTAGGGGGAGGAAATAGTGTTTTAACAACTTTGACTTCCATTCTTCCCTCATTCCTTCTTCTCTATTTCCATTGCATGCATGGAATGTGGTTGTTTTTGTTCAAAATAAGGCTTTAAAAGCTGCCATTGACTATTAGTACTTTACAAAAGCAGACTGCAAACACCATCACCAGCATAAAAGCTACTGAGGTTTTAATGAAGTAAAAGGGAAGTTGAAAGAACAAACTCAATTTCAAAGGTGAGACTGATGAGGTTTATTGTCATGTTGGGAGAAATTTCAGATGGAAACAAATATCATAAACTAACAGCATGTATTTCCTGTCTAAAAGAACCAGATCTGTTCCACTGGGATTCAAGTGGACATTTTTTGCAGCACTGAGTAACCTTATCCAGTCTTTTACTAGAGTGCTTTCTTAGGAATATTTGGCCACCATCAGGTGAAAGACAGTGAATTGAACATATTGATCATCTCCCAGTCCAAAGATCTTCTGTGAAGTTCCTGACAATTCTTTCAGCTTCATTCAGATGTACTGTGTCTGGACCTTCAATTCTTAGATCCCATCAAAGCAAGAGAGAGCCACCGTCTACTCTTTCTCTGATGTTGAGGATCGCTTTGGGAACAAAGTGATGCTCATTTCCAGCTGCCTGTCTCCTCCTCCTAGAATAATTGCCAGACACATTTAAAATTTTGCCTTGCATGCAGTACCACCCAGTAAAACAAACATGTTGCACAAGACCATAATACAGTGGCTGGGCTAATTTTGTGATAGTTCTACTGCTTTCTTGATTTACAATATTTTCAGTTCCTCTTGGTTCCCATTGGTGTGACTTTTATTTACTGTCTCCCCCAGTGTCATGAACTTAATGCATACCTTTGGATGGAGGCTGAGGGCTGAGTTGAGAGAGGAGATATTGGCAGCCCTTAAGCTTTGAGGTGCTTGTTCATTAGAGTTCATCAGTTTGGGGACTCCTTGCTGTTTTGGAAGACAGGAACAGAAAAAAGAGACCAGAAATGCTGCTGGACTGAGTAAAAGGCTCTGTTATTGGGAAAAGGAAAAAAAAAAACAACCTACCACAGAAACAAAGAGGTAAGAGCTCTAGAGAGGCAGGAGTTGTCAAAAAGCCTTCCCCATCAAACAGACTTCAGAGAACCATAGCAGACGGATTTTCAGTACCAGTCAAATGTAAGAGTGTAGGAAGTTGACATGCTGTCCCTTGGAGAGCCGACGTATTGACAAAAGACATGCAAACTTGAAAAATGTACATTTGTGGAAAAATCCATCCTGACAAGTGACTGCACTTAAGTCGCCAAATGGACTTCACCCCTGGGATGAAACTCAATTATTGTTGCACATCCAATGAATCCATCCATGGAGAAAGCACATGGCCAATAAAAGGGAACTGTTCAGTAATCAGATCTTTCAAAAACTATTTAGCTCTTTGCCACTGAGTCTCTGCTCTAAGTGACGTGTGCTTCCCTGCAAACCTGCTTGGCTCCTCGACTGGCTGGTTGGGAGTGCTGAGCCACTGGGAGCTCTTCTGCAGCACAAACACATCCTGCACAAGCCACTCAAAATCATCTCTCAAATCCTTCTGAGTTGTCCGACATCAAAGCTTTATCAATTGCAGCTTGTGTTTAGTGCGTATGAAAGATGCTTTTGTGTCTGGAGATACTTTTACAATACTGTGAGTAGAAGCTATTTATTGCCTAAAGGATTGTGTTAAATGGTTTAGCCCAGTCAAGGATCCATTAAGTAAGGAGCTTGCAAGCTGCAAGTCATTAAGACAGCCTTCCATTTTGAGTGAGGAAGTGTCTCATGTCCATCTGCTGCTCAGAGTTTATCTTTCCATACCGATATTTACTAGGTGCCATCTCTCTTTTGGGATTACATTATACTTCACACAATCTGTGCACTTTTTATTTGTCATCTTTTTGATTTCAGCAGGTCCACAGCTATTATTGTGCGTAAATCCCTCTTAGTAAAAAGTCTATTCTGGGTAATTTTTATTTTCTGATTCACAAATGAAAGCCAGCCCCACTATTGGCCTCGAAGCCATTTGTTTTAGGATGCACCTGCACACATATTTGTTTCATAACAAAAACATCTTTGTGAAACTGAAACACTGCAACTGTTGTTTGGGAAAACAGGCAACAGTGGCTGACAACAGAGGCTTTTAAGAACATGTATATTATGTGCAAGTGTTTCATAAGTTTACTTAGTTGCCATGGCCAGATTTGAAACCTTTGCCTCTTTCACCAGCCATCTAGTTCACTGCTGTGTCTGTCTGTTCACATAGATCTGTCATGGTGCTTCTTCGAAGTTGTTGTTCTCTAGAATAAATTGAATATCCAGTTTTTCATGACAATTCAGAGTGCAGTTTCCCTCAGATATGTGAAATTCTAGTGCCAGCACTGGGTACCCACATATATGTGACATGAACACAGACATCTGCCCTTCCAGCTGTCATCAAGAGGAAAAATGTCCTGGTGACTAAGCTGCACAGTTTTTTGCCTTTGTTTCTTTTTTACTCCCATTGTTTCAACCATTTAATAATCTGTCTGCCTTTCTCTTTCTCTTTACAAGCTGGCAGTTTGGTCTTGGAACATTCTCTGGGCTGCCAAGCAACAAACTTCTTATTCAGATTTTCGGGGAAAAATGTAGCACATCTGTTTACACTGTCACCCTGACGTAAGTTTGAGCCCACTCTCCAGAGTTATCAGGCATCATTATGTCAAGCAACAGCGATGAAGGAGCATCAGCCATCAAGTCTTGCATCATCCCAGCCTAAGAGAAAACTGTTTAGCACAACGTTATTCATATGCTGTGACTGGGTATGAACAGGGTACTGGATTTGACTCTTGTTCCAGCCAAAGACTGTTTAACATTTCTAGCAATGACATTAGCAGTTTTATCTCAACAAGGAAAAAAATCCACATTCTTTGAAGAATCTCCTTGGGGAGCTAAAAAAAAACTGCCTTCAAACCCAGTAACCCATTTTCATAAAAACACAAGTATTTGCTTCATATTTATGACAAATCTTCATCACACTTGAAGTCTATCCAGTGAAGTTTTTTCTCTATCTAACATTCTTTTCAGCATTTGTCTTCACTGATACAGTGACTCAGCACAACATGAGCATGGTATGCAAGTCTACCATTAAGCAAATATTTCTCATTGTTTGCAGAATCCCTAGAATTCAGCAGAGGAATAGACTGGTATTTGAGCCAAGAAACATCTGAATGTCATGTAAAGTTCAGTTAATTATTTTCTAAATAGTCACCAGCACTGCTCTAGCTTAGAGGAGAGTTCAACTGGTATTGTTGTGATCACACTGGAGCCTTTCAGAGCGGGGGAATGTTTGCTTTCATTTTGGCCTGCCTGGTTCCACATTGTGACAGAGCCATTTCAGGAAAGGATGCATTCGCAAAGACTTAGAAAAACCATGGCCGTGGTCTTTTAAAAACTGCACCATTGTGATTCCAGGGAAGTAGCTTAGTCTGATCAGCACTCTGCACATATTCCATGTGCCCCTCAGCCAGGAGCACACAAACCAGCTGTGGCCACAGCAAAATTCAAGTGATCTGTGCTGTCACTGTAATCTGTATCTGTGTTTATGGCACCATAAAATAAAGAGGATGCAGTTTTGAGTGTTTAGGTTTGACTCTACAAGGCTTGAGCTTTCTGGCTCAGCTCTGGGCTCCCTGACCTGTTCTGGTAGTGCTGAAGGGATTGGGAGCTGATGATAAGAGTTGCTCTAGCAGCAGTGAGTCAACACTAGTGAGCAACCTCTGAGCACATCTCAGCAGGAGTCCTCTAACGTCAGAGGTTCCAAAGGTAGCAAAAAAATCACCTGATTTGTGGTTCATACTCCAAATCTTGACTTCTACAAGATAAGTTAGAAGATCTGACTTTGTTCTATTACCAAAACCCTGGAAAACAACATGAGGAGCATGGGAACACACCCTTGCCCAGGTTTACAAAGGTATTTAAACATACAAAGATGCAGACAGACACCTAATAGGATTTATAAAAGTGCCTAAGGGAGTTTGGGACCTAATTCCCATTGGCTGTCAATGGGAATTAGATGTGTAATCTACTTAGGCAATTTGAAAATCCCACTGGCTGCATCTTTTCATGGCTAAGTACCATTACAAGCCTTAGCCTTAATGAATAGAATTATTATTATACTTGGTTTCATTTCCTTAAACTCTGATCTTGGTATGAAGGCTCAGTGAAAAACTGCTTGAACGCAAGCATAGATGTGTGCCATGGATATGAAGTGTCAGGAAGGAATAACTGAGCTGCTGAAACCATCTTCATATCACCACTGCATCTGCAGCCAGCCCAGAGAGCTCCCAAGGGGTTGTGTGTTGGTCAGCTTGGCTTTAATGTGTGTCAAGTAAAAAATGCAAGTGACTTGGTGAAGGAAAATTCTGCTCACTCACAGCAAAGTAATAAAGAAAACAAAATCATAAGTGCCCAGAGGCTGTGACTAGCCAGTTGAAAGGGTTTCATTTTTCCTGCAGGGAACAGCATTGGAATCTTCGCACCACTCCATGGACTGAATTAAGTCCCATCTGGTGCTGGAGAGAATTTACAGCTTTGGGCAGTACAAGGACTCTGGTTACCCTCTTTTGCTCAGGCAGCCCAGACACAGGCTGCAGTGCAGAGTTTAACCAAACAACACTCTATTCCTTTCCCTTTTTCTTGTCAGGCTTGAACTCAAACAATAACCAGAATTTCCCTATCCATACAACTTTGCAAAAGCTGTGAAAAGCTTGATTTCCCTGGATTTCTACATGATGTACTTTTCATTAAACCCAACGTGAACTTCTTGTAATTGTTTATCCATTTAACTTTGCATGCTTGGAGTTGTGTTGTGCAAGTCAGTCAGCATACAAAAGAGTCAGAATGAGAAACTGGGACAGGAAAAAGTTGGGATGGGTTTCTACACTGTCTGAAGCTGCAAAAACTTACTAATTATTTACAGGGGCTTCAATAAATGTGTATGGACAAAACAAGGTTGTTGAAATGCTCTTTGAGCTTGGTGGAATTTGAAAATACTGTTTGTGTTCAATAAGAATAATTTGACACCAGAAACTTTAACAACCCAAACTCTTTTAAAAGTGTCACATGTATTGCTGGGTGAGACCCTTGCTGGGCATCACAGATGACACCAAGCTGGGCAAAGGTGTTGATGTGCTGGAGGGCAGGAAGGCTCTGCAGAGGGATCTGGACAGGCTGGATCGATGGGCTGAGGCCAAGGGAGTGAGGTTCAACAAGGCCAAATGCTGGGCCCTGCACTTTGGCCACAACAAGCCCCCAAAGTGCTCCAGGCTTGGTGAAGAGAGGCTGGAAGGTGTCCCAGTGGAAGACCTGGGGGTACTGGTGAACAGCAGCTGAACATGAGCCAGGTGTGCCCAGGTGGCACCTGATGGCACTTGATCTGTATCAAAAATAGTGTGGCCAGCAGGACAAGGGAAGGGATTGTCCCTCTGTACTGGGCACACCTCGAGTCTTGCACTCAATTCTGGGCCCCTCAATTCAGGAAGGACATTGAGGTGCTGGAGCATGTCCAGAGAAGGGCAGTGGAGCTGGGGAAGGGTCTGGAGAATAAGACTGATGAGGAGAGGGTGAGAGAGCTGGGGCTCAGCCTGGAGAAAAGGAGGCTGAGGGGACACCTTACCTCTCTCTACAGCTCCCTGACAGGAGGGTGTAGCGGGGTGGGGGTTGGCCTCTTCTAGAAAACTAGTGACAGGACAAGGGGAAATCACTTCAAGCTGTGCCAGGGAAGGTTCAGGTTGGACACCAAGAAGAATTTTTTCATGGGAAGAGTTGTCAAGCATTGGAACAGACTGCCCAGGAAAGAAGTGGAGCCACCATCACCTAAAGTATTAAAGGAATGCCTGGATGTGGCCCTCAGTGCTCTGGTCTGGTTGACAAGGTGAGGATTGGTCACAGGCTGGACTCGATGATCTTGGGGGTCTTTTCCAACCTTAATGATTCTGTGATTCTTAGCAGAATTTCTTGATCTCCTGGCAAGAACTCTTACTGTTCTGGCACATCTGCACATGCACAGAGCTGAGCAGTCAATTTGGTGCAGGATGGTCTCACCTGAGGTTCAGTTTGGTTTTTTGAATCAGACAGAAAAGGTTACACACTGAGGGTGGCTGTAATGCCCACTGACAGAGCTCAAGGCAAGGGAAGAATGTCCTGTGAGAATGGGTCAGTGCCCAGATGCAGTCAGCACTGGGATCTGGGAGTGAACTGGCACCAGGAACCCACACAAGCCTTGGCTGTAGCCAGCTGAATTCAGTTTTACTGCAGACAGCAACAGCCTGCTGAAATCTTGCCACAGCTAGAATTTCTTCCCAGCACACCCATTGCTGAGCAACAATGTGTGTCCTTTTCCAGAGAATGGGATCAGCCCAGACTGGCTCTTGAGAAACACACCAGCTGCACTTGAGAGAGCGCTGGGATGGATGTTCAAGGAGCTGTGCAGCCCAGCAGAACCCTGGGTTTCCATAGCTCGGGGCACTTAGGCAGTGTAATCCCTCATGTGAAAGAGACACCCTCTGCCAGAGGCACTGGCGTTGAGGCGCACGGGGGATACACCATTACAGGGAGGAGAAGGGGTTTGTATGTTGAGAAAGCAATTGATCAGGAATAAGGACAGTGAGCCTAATTTTTTTTTCTTTTTTTTTCTTTTTTTTTTTTTTTTTTTTTTTTTTTCTTTTTTTTTTTCTTTGNTTTTCCCTAGTAAGTGGATTTGATGCTAATGAACTGGAGGGGCATTAGGACTAACTGCTTCCTGGCACAGACTACACAGACGTTGTGCAAGACTCCCTTCAGCTCAGCTTTGCTGACATGTTTGCTTCTGACCTCAAATATCTCAAGTTTTTCCAGTTCTGAATCCCTCTGCAAGTGAAAAGGCCTCTGTCAGTGAACTTGTGCCAAATTACCTGGGGAGCTGGGGCAGGCTGGAAGGACTGGGTTGTTCTGCCTGTGATCTCAGGCAGGGGGTTGAGCTGCTCTGCAGCTCTGGGAGGCCAGTCTGCAGAAGAGGGAAGAGGCATCAGGTGGGATGTGGAGGGTTAGTTCCAGTGGGATGAGCGAGCACACTGACAGCCAGCAGGCAAATGGCTCAGTTCCTTATTTCCAGTGGAAAATATTTCAATTACAGTTTTTCATTTCATCAACATTTTTCTTAGATCCTTTTTCATTTTCTGAATAAAAGGAAATCATCCTTGGCATAATAATGGGTGAACATTGTCATGAAAAAGCCAGTTCCCACTAAATGCCCCCTGCTCCTCCAGTAGACATTTTCCAACAAAAGGCTCTGAAATTTCAGCTGTCCCTGTGTGTGCTCCAGATGAGTTTTACTCGGGGTGGTTCATGTGCCTTCCAGTCTCTGCATGTTCTGTTTTCAGCATTTGTCTGATTCAGCATCCCTTGGCAAGAACAGACATCATCCTGGTGGCTCCATCAAGACTGAGCTGTACTCACATCACAGAGGAGATACAGGTTCTAGTTTCACCTCATCTCTTCTCCTCCTGATAATGATCACAGCAGTGATTTTCACTCTGCCTGACTTTTGCCTGTCTTGACTGGCAAACCAGGGAAATAATTGTCCTGCCTCACAGGAGGTTTATAACCATACCTCTGAATATACCTCTTAAGTGCCACACTTGGGATATTTCCTAAATTATTTTACTATTTTTAAATTCACTTACTCCTTTAACTGGTGAGAGAAAGTTAGCTAACACTTGGGGAAACCTGCGTGTACAGTTTTATTTCCCTGTGTTTTCTCAGTTCTGAGGATTTTTCATCATTTTATTTGGAAAATATCCTTGAAAAAGTGCTCATTTGCCCACCCAGTCCCAGGGAAGGATCTGTGTCTTTGTGAGAATGTGGGCATGCATGTGAAGAGAGCAGGATGTCCATGAAACATCTCTCTTCCTTGGCTCTGCAGTTTGAACTGAACATTGACCAACAACTGAAACATTTGTTACTGTATTTGGGGGAAAATCTGGCATTCCATTGACACAATAATTATTTTATAAACTTGCTTCCCTGTAGCTGTAAAGAGTAGTCTTAAATCCACTGCTGAAGAGACTGAGGGGGAGTTTGATAACATTGAGAGCATTGTCTTTGATCTCTGTGTGGCCATCTGTAATTATCAATTTTACTCACTATTTCTTGGTCATGTTTGCTCTCTTAAAGCACTGCAATGATTTTAATGCTTTTTACTCAGATTGATCTGAGAGAAGATTTAGTTTGTTTGGAGAAGGGAGCACTGAGAAACTTTACAAGGCCTGATGCTCAGTAGTTTTTAACTGCTGGAGCTCTTCCCAGCAGCTGAAGGGCTGTGTGACATAGAGGAGACTTCACTCAACTTGAGCTCAAGGGGCCTGGGATTCATCTGGAAGTCTATTTTTGACTGGCTGGATTTAGCTGGTCAGAATTGACATAGCTGTGAACAAATGCAGCTGTGCTGGTAGAAGATGTTGCTGTTCCCAGGAGATCATCATCATCTACCTTTGCCAGGGGTTACTGCCCCAGCCCTTCTGCCAGTGAAACACCCCGTGGGTGATCCTGAATTCAGGTGGATGGATGGATGAACTGACCCAAATGATTCTGCAGGAAGCAAACCACAGCACACTCACATGAGCCTGGTCTATCAGCATGGTGAGAGGGAAAGGTGCTGCAGTCTGGTGGGCAGGTCATTGTCACATAGCTGGGGACAAGGTCTCACAGTGGCACAACTGCAGAGAGAAGAGGAAATCTCTCCCTGGCTTCAGTCATAACAAAAACCTTCCTCACTCCTCACCCTGTGTCACAGAACAGAACTTGTGGAAGTGTCTCTCAGTCTATGCACACAGAGTGTTTAGTGCTCATCCCCCCCAGCAGAGTACAATGGAAGTACAAACCCTAGAGATAGGAAAAATTTGTATCTTTTGAGAGTAAGTGGCAGAGTCTGACCGAAGGTCAGAGAGTGACTTGGAAACTAGCCAGAATGAGAATTGATTATTTTTAGTAGGCAGCTCCATTTTCAAATGTTGCTCTCTCTGGGTTGTTGTAGCCTTGGAGCCACTCCTCCTAAACACAAACAGTGAAGGTTGCTCTTGAAGAATGAGGGTGGAAAGGGATTAATCAGTGCTCCCAGCAAACATAACATGGTACAGAAGAGAGGAAGGATTTGTCAGGCTTTAAAGTACCCCAAAATTGGCAGCAGTAACAAAAAAAGCTTTAAACTGATGGGCAAATATGGAAAGCAAACATATTTGCTCTGCTGAGCAGGGACAAATAGTATCTAGATAATCTAAGAGAAAGATTTCAGTTTTGCCTAATCCTCATGGCATTTCCAGCCCAAAGATTTCTGGGAATCTGGTGGAGTCCAAATCGCATGACATTTCTAGCCAGCTTTGCTGACCAAGGACTTTGGGATCAGCCCTGAACTTTGGACGATTAATCAAAATGAAATGCTTTGGGCTTAGCTATTAACAGAGTGTCTGTCTGGAGCTCTGTGCTGCGAGTGGAGCACCAGTCATCTCCATGAAAACCCAGGAAGCCTCACTAATGCCCTTGTCTGTAGCAGACTCAACCTAGAGCATCAGAGTTGGGGCTGAGATGCTTATTCTGTGCTTTACTCATTTTTAGGGTCAGTGGGGTTAAGTGAAAGAAGCTGCCAAGTGAATGGTACCCTGAAACAGTGCTGCTACAGAAGTATCTGCTGTCATCTGCTCTTCCCCCTGGGATTTACCAACCACTGCCTCTTCTCTTCTTGCTCCACACCTTCAACATTGCTCCTTCCTCCCTTCTTCCCTCATTCCCAGCCCTGCGGAGTGAAGGCTGTGGCTTCATTTTGTCTTCTTCCAGATTTGAAACTGCAGCTCCTGCCTCCAGTTCCAGGGCCACCACTGGGGTTCGGCATGGTCTGGGCTGTTGCTATCCAGAGCTGCTCCTCTGTTCCTGTGTTAGGCTTTCCAGCACCACGGGCTCTCTTACAGAGAGAGACCTGCAGGAGCTGGCTCATGCCTGGCAGGATTTGGGCTCCGTGGTGGGCAGAAGCAGCTGCAGCATCGGAGCCTGACCGTCCTTGGAAGTGCTGTGGCCACCAGCTGCACTTTAGGAAATGCCTAAATGGCTCAGGTAATGTGCAGTAACCTTCCTCTGGACATCTTGGAGCGCTCTGTGCTTGTCTGGGCACCTGCCGCAGATGCACAGAAGGGATCTCGGTGGGAGTTGCCAGAGTGAGTCGGATTCAGGCTCGCAGCCTTCAGCAGGCTCCAGAGTACTTGGCACGAGGTCAGGGCTCTCACAACAGCTGTGCCCCTTTGCTAATGGCTTGACAAATATGAGCATTTTTGCATTTGTCACAAAATCCCCAGGCCTGTCTCTTTCAAGTTTCTCAAGGCTTTAATTCCATGCCAGTATATTGGGCTGGGGGGAGAGAGGGAGAAGCAATGCTCCGCAGATGTCCAAGGCTGGAATATCCTGGGAAGCATTAATCCTCTGAAGACAAATATTCCGTGAAGAGAGAGATTTTAAATATGTGCTGTGTTTCTACAAATGCTTTAAGCTGGCATAAGCCAGCTGTGCAACAACCTATTTCAGAGGGCAGTCCACCATTCCCATTCCTCTGCCTTCTCCCTCCTGGCCCGGGACTGCTCCTTTCGCCATGCTGGCACCAGCACACACATGATTGTGCAGTGAACCAGGCCAGGGAACTCTGCCAGCTTAAAACTAAACAATTTCCTTTTCCCCAGGTTAGTTTTGACCTGGATGAGTTCCCTGATCTGGTTCACTGCGGGGCCACAAGAACACTTGTGCTGGCACAAGGTGGGGAGTAGCAGAGGGAGTGAGGAGGAATGTGGGCTGCGGGTGTGGGGAAGGAAGGGCCATTTCCTTCAGCAGCAGTGCTGGTTTATGCTGGCTTAGAGACGTGGTGTATCTGTGGTGTTAATTGCCGAAAATTATGTGCTCCAAACTGTGTGTCACAGCTGAGAGATTTTCAGGAATAAAAGCCTCTCTCTCTTTTAAAACGGGACCTTGTTTCTTAAGTTCTTCTTAGATTAAAGTTTGGTGGGTGAGAGTAAAATACCGAGTTAATGACGTTTTTATGCCAAATAATTGTCAGTCTACCTAGGCATGATAAAAAGGGAGATGGGGGCATGGGGCAGGGAAAAACTGCTTCTAAAATTATACAGCAGATTAGGAGCAGAGGCACAATGACCGGGCATGTCTCCTTGCAGCCTGGTTCCCACCAGTGGCTTCTCTGTCTCTCTGTATGGCAAGGAGAAAACCAAGTCAGTTGGCTGCCACACTGCACTCAGTTCCCATGTGCATTGATGGTGCACATTTATTATGTGTTTATTTAAATATCAAGGAGAATAAATCATCTGAGTGGCAGCTTGGTGAATGATTTGTCAGAAGTTGTCTCATTTTTCCTAATAAAATGTGAACTATTTCGTTTATCCGAGTGAAGCTTTCTCTGGATTTGCAGTGGTGTAGCTGAAATCAGGATTGGCCCCTGACTCTGCAGCAGCATTAGTGAGTATTCTGCTTCCAAATATTACTTGTGTCCTACCAAATTCATCTGAGGCATCCAATAAATTCTGGGGCACAACTCTGCCTTTCATTTATAGCTGTAACCAGCAAGAAGATACCAAAATCTGACCCATTAATGGAACAATGGACATCAGCAAAGGTTCCCTGTGTTTGCTCCCCTGCAGTTCCACTGGGCGAGGGACTCATTTCAGCCCTGCTGGGCAGTGCTGGGGTCACTGTGGCTGCTCTGGCTTTACAAGGGTTTTTCTAACAGTGAGATATGAGATGTTCATTATGCTTCTCATGTATGTAATTCACACTGAATCAGCCCATCGGTTGGGTTTTGAAGGCGAGGTTCTTGCACATAAGAAATTCCTCTTTTTAAGAAAAAACCCCCCTTAATTTTAGTTCCTTTCTTCCTCTTTTCTTTGGTTCCTTGGAATGTTATTGTTTTCAACTGAGAGGATAATTTAAAATGAATCTTGACCATATTCCCACACCTTTTCCCACCTGAGGAGAGAGGTGCTTGAACTGATTTGCATATTTATTGAATATATGCTCCTAGGATGGCCACACTGCAATGTTGTATCTCATTTACAGCTTGTTCCTGCTGGCTCTCCAGCTTGTTAAAGGAAAGACACCGTAAAAAGAAAACAAGTGCACTGTGTTATATGTGGACTACAAACATAAAAGTGACTGAAGTATGGAGGGAAAGGGATAGATTGGCAGCCTGAAAATATAATAAACCATTAAAGCATTAAAGGGAGGCCTGCTAAGCTTGTTGTTTAATTACTTTTAGTGATGAAGAATATCAATAATTATGATTTTCAAGCTTCTATGACATTTACATTTGTAAAAGCTTCAGAAGTTGGCTTTACTAAAACCTGCTGGGGCTACACTTGAGGAGTTAAGATGAGGCTTGCAGTGCTACTTTTTACAAAAAGATTGCCTTTTATGCATCTGTGCTCAGCCTATTGGGTGCCCACAGCCTACAGCCAACACTTCCAGCCCAAGCCAAAGCAATGGGATGGTCTGGTCACACATTTATGACAGAGCCTGAGACCAGTGGTGGAAATGGCAATTCCAAGAATGGGTTTGTTGGAGTGCCTTTGGCATCTCTCATTTTACAGGTGTATCACTAATGAGAATTGAAGTGGCCCCAGATGTTTGCAGTGGCAGGATTTCTGTGATAAGGCAAGGTTAAAGGATTAGTAAACTCTCAGTTTCTAGAGGTTCTCTGTGATAAGTTTGTGTAATTTCACAACCCAACATTTTGATAGCCCTTTTAACTCAATGGAGATGACAAAAAAATTAAGATTATAAAAATAAGAGAGAAATTAGGGTCATTTTAAAATGCCATGTGGTAACTTATCTGAAGGATCTCATCATTCCAGATTAATTTCCTATGCACTGTAATAATACAGTCCTTATACTTGTCTTTGGTATTCAGATGGATTAAATTTTAGCGTAAGTTATTGGAAACTATAAATAAGATCTCAGTCTGATTAAAATCCTTCAGAGAAACATAAAATAATCTGGAGAAAAAATCACATCTTAATTACAATATCAAATAAGATTAATTTGTAACAACAGTGATACTTATACTGTTTTGTTTTAGTGTCAGACAAAATGTGTATATTTAATGAAAAGATGATAGCCAGGTGGATTTTATACATACCAATATAACATAGCTATTATTCCTTATTTTTGCTGGTACAGGTGAGAGTGGAACCTGATCCCAAATTCTGAAAGGCTTACTGCATATTATATCACCTCACAAAAGTATTCTTATGAGAAAAATCTAACATTTGAAAACCTTCACTTCAAGGAGTTAAAAAAGATTCTTTTTGTTTCTTATACACCTCCACAAATATTATTTTTCAATTTTTTTTTACCAGAATGCTGATGAAGTCATTATGCTTGTTTTGGCTCCCCAGCACGCAGAGAATAAGTATTGTTGCAGAGACAAGAAGACCTTTTTTTTCACCAAAAAATGCTTAAAAATATTTTTAAAGGGCATGAGATGTTTTGTGTTAAATACTGCCAATGGTGAAAGATGCTGAAGGTTTCATTTGAACAGTTTGGTGCAAGGTTCCCTCTTTCAACAAGTCTGTGTCTCAAAGTCTGTTGTGTAATAAAACCAGCTGCCAACTATTTTGAAAAATAAACTGCCTAAGTTGGATTCCTGTTAAGCAATCAGCTCTAATCCTCTGGAGGAAGGGTGAGCAGCTTTGTTCCTCTTTGTTGAAGTCTGGGTTAACCTCCTTCATTCCTTGGGCTGTAATAACTTGGTTTTATAAAGAAAGCCTTCCATGTGCTAAAAGCTCTGCTTGGACCCAGGGCACTTCCCAGCTCCCAGGGCGGTTGGTTTGTGTTTGGATCCCTCTTTAACCACCCAGCTCTGACCTTTAGGAAGATGCTGAATACCACAGAAGAGCAGTTGCGCTTGGAGAGCAGTTCCACAGTTACCTTGAGCTGACCTAAATCAGCACAACGCCGAGAGGACTGGTCCTGCCCTCCTATCTCTGTCTGGAGACAGCTCTTTTGGAAAAGAAAGGATCATTTGGAGCATGGTTTCACAACAACCTAAGCTCGACTGTGCTGGGGCTGGCACAGCTTCTAGCTGTGCATTCCCTCCACGCTCACCGTTGGATCAGAGTTCACAAACTAATGACTTTTTCCTTTTTGTAGTGTTAATTTTCTGCCACCTTCGTGACCTGAACTGCGTGATGCAGGACGGAGTCCAAAGAGTGCCTTTTCCTGTGCCAAGAACGAAATGGAATGTGCACAGGAGTTCAATATCGATTAGGATAGACCTTGACAAAGAGGGTATGAGACTGTCAGCAAGAGAAACACGTCTGATCCAGTCAGCTGGGCTGGGACTTTCCTGTTTTGGTTTTCCAGTATATTTGCAAACACACTCGTATTTACTTTTCTGTTGTTTAAACACCCCTCTTTCTTGTCTGGGACAGGTCTGCTCCCTGCTCTGGCAGCTGACAATGCATTTCCTTCTGCTGAAAGTCCTCACAGACTCCCCAGGGTTGCCAGTACACAGAGAAGAGGGTTGCTAGAGGCACTTTCACACCTACTAATGGAAGAGTCGTCAAAACTGGTCTCTGGGGTGAATGATTTCTCCTTGAAAGTGAAAAGAGTTAAATCATGGTGGGTGCTTCCTGACACGGAATTCAGCCCATGAGAAGAGACTGCTGGAGGGGAGGGAGTTGTCTCTTTTTAGGACTATGCCCACCTTCTGAACACTCTATCTCTATTTGCTTCTTTCTGTCTTACACGAATATGCAAAAGATGACAAGTATCTTCTGCAAGACTTGCAGCTATTTACTACAGCATTTGTAGACAAAAGCAGTACAGCCTCCCTGTTTCCCCTCCAAACCCAGGACTGTGAGATTGTTGCTGCAGGAAAAGAATCGAGGCTCTTGCTGGAAGAGAAAAACTCTCTCGTTTGCATGGGAGCTACAGGCAGGACTTGGGTAACGGGCTAATACCCATCAACACATTTTTGATGTCACTGTGCTGTTCCCCTCTGCTTGAGCTGACAGCTGATGGCAGGACTTGGCTGCATCTCCCCTGCACTGAGAGGAGTTTGGATGTCAGATGCAGGGAGATGGGGCAAGCTTGAGCAGCCAGCCGTGAGCAGAGCGAAGCAGTGAGGAATGACTCTCTGCTCCAGGGCGTGAGGTGCCATTGCGAGCTTGACCTTTTGAATACAAAGCATTTGTCAGAAATCCAGAGAGAAAAACGAGCCGAACCAGTCAGAGTGGCTCTGCCGTTCTTTTAAGGGGAGCTCATGTATTTAAGCAGACACACCTGCCCCCAGGCCTGACCCAGACATGGTATGCAAGGATCTCTGATGATACTGGAGGCCCCGTGCTCACTCCAGTTAGCAGGAGAAACAAACCTCACACCCTCGTGTGGGCTCTTTGCTCGTTCCAGTAACTCCCAGTCTAGCCAGGGCAAGCTGTAAAAGGGTAACAAGATGTTAAAGGCACCATGAGATGGGTGCAGGCAGCTCTACTAAAAGGTTTGTGAATCCTAAATAAATCCTAAATATCCTGTCCTGCACCTTGGAGTTTCAGTGCTCAGTGTCTGACACACAGCCAGCCTCTCTCACAGGGTGTCTCCCAACATCCCTGTGACTCCCCGAGCCACCACTTTCCAATGCAGATCTCCCAAAATCTCATGCCTGGAGCTCTGGGCTCCCATGACTGAATCCCCATGTGATGTTCTCCCACAGGCAGCCCTGTGCAGCAGGGCCTCACAGCTCTGTAGGTTCTCAGCCTCACACCTTGGTGGTCATGGCAGGAGGATGAGGATGTGAATGGCAGCTCAGGGTCAGGAGAGGGCAGTGAAGTTTATGCACCCGATAATCCCCATCAGAGGCACTTTTGTGCACCACGGCTGAGAGTTCTGTCCATCCAGATCTGGAGATCTGATACATGACACGCATCTTCCCATGTGTGAGAGGTCACAGGCTGCTCTGTGTGGCAGAATGAGTAGGATGAACCCTCCTTACACTCCACCATGCCAAGGATGCTTTTCCCAGGAGCATTTCTCCCCTCCTTTATTAGATCTGCTTTAAGCTGCTGCAGAGCTGCACCCTCAGTAACCTCCCAGGGACGCTTGGAAACCTCCACAGGTCGCACACCGTGGAATAACACATCAGCACATTCCAGAGCCACTCTTAACTCCGCTCTCCTCCCTAAGCCATTCGCGCACGCAAATCTCCTCTGCGGATTAAGGAAGGCAGAACTCCAACTGGGAAGGACCCCTTCGTGTTCCCTAGGCCTTTCTGCAGCGGCAGACAGAACAATTTGCCTTCCGAGAGCCCCTCGAGTCCCGCAGGGCTCTTGTGGGATGCAGAACCAGCGGGATGATGTGATGGACCGGCGGAACGGGAGCCGGGTCCCGGCTGTCGCTCCGTGCTCGGCCCTGACATCTAGTGGAACAATTCCTCTAAAGCACCTCAAGCTGAGCAGGAAAGATCAGGGTTTGCTTCCCTGCAAGGCTCGATGGAGCAGCCGTTCGTCTGTACGATCGTTTCTTTTATTGCGCTTAACACTGCCAAAGGATTTGTTGCGGGAAAAAGGAGGAGGTCGCTGCGTGAGCAAGGAGGATGCACTTTGGGTAGTATTTTCCACCTTTTCCTCCAAATCTGAACTTCTTTTTGCTGTCCGGTGAATGGTCTTGTCGTGGCAGCAGTGACACACATCAGTTTCACAGTTACTTGTTGATTAACACCATTAAATGAAAACCAACTGTGACACAATCCCAAGAGACCATAGGGTAAAACTGTCAGGGAGCTCATAATAAACCCTGTGAAAGATGCAAAATTGCTATGGGCTAAATTTTCCACCTGGCTTCTCAGAAAACAGCTGTGCCACTTGTGAGTACCACTGCTTGCACATTCGACCCTTGCTCTGTTTTCACAGGTGAGAAAGGAGCTCTCAGTGCACAGAAACATTTTGTCCATATAAGCCAGAATTTTCAACTGCTCAGCTGGAAGTGATGCACATAATTGTCTTTCATAAGGAAATACATAAAAACCTCATTGCAGCTGAGAGGCTAAATGTGGTTTTTTGCTCTTGGAAAGTTGTTGGATGTTTGTGATGCACTTTGTGTAGGAACTGAAAGCATTACGGTGACAGTGATGACAAAGATGACCAGTTGTTGTTGAGGTACAACAAGAATCTTTATTTATAAGATTTAGATACTCTGCATTTGTGGTGTTTGATCACCAGCACAGACAAACTGAGTTTCCCATGGCCAGACAGCCCTGCACTGGGCTGGGTCTGAGAGGTTTGTGCCCTCCCACATGCAAGTCAGATCTTTACAAAGGCCAAACCTCGTTCTTTTACATTCTTTCAACAGGGGCAGAGAAAGAGGCAGGAATGCCTTAAATGGCCCCAGGAATTTCCATCCCAAGTTTGGAGCACTCCTCAGGGATGTGCTTCCAGGTGCCTGGCCAAGTGACTGACTGACCCTGGAGCAAGTTACTGCCCATCAGCTGACTCTGCCTGTGAGCACACCTTACCTCATCTCTAATGCCAACAGAGTTGGTTACTGGGCTGTGCTGATGGTTGGCAACTTATTAGACTGCTTTTGGTTGCATGTCTGGACCTTCAAGTCTGATCTGAGACAGCTGATGTAGAATCAGAGCCAAAGCTTTTGTACTCTTTGAGTCTGCTGCTTGATTCTTCATCAAATTCAGGGGAGAGGCAGTGTCAGAGAGCTCCTGCAGAACAGGGGCATCTCTGCTGTTAATGTGCTGGGCAGTGCCTCTGTCTCAGGGCCAGGGCTTCTCCTGGTGGGTTTATTTAGAATTTGCACAGTTTGATCACTGCACAAGTCTTAAACAAGGAATTAATTGAGATTTTAATAAATGGTCACTGCATGCTAATTGAGTACCCACTTGATTATTTAAAGATATTATGTGAAGTTTGTGTAATTGGTTACATTGGTATTAAATTAGCATATAAAATCTCCTGCAACTCTCATATGATTTAATGAGGCTGTTATCGTGTGTGAATAAAACGGTGATTGATGAGTGAAAACCTCTTTTCTGAGCACCGAGATTGTTTAATAAGGTCAGAAATATTTCTGACATGTACTGAGTTACTCATGTTATGCAGGTCACTTTTTGACAACAGAGTGACCCATGTGTATAATGAGGACTTTGGGATTGAAATGGATTCCTAACTAACCCAGCATGTGACTGGATTTGGACCTGCAGGCTCACAGCAGTTCATGAAAAAAAGAGAGGTCACTACTCTGTCCTGGCTGAACTCCTCTCTTTTTAATTGTCAAGCACTGAAATGAACTGAGCTGTATTTCAGGGTGCAAAAGAACAGAAAATATAAAAGGCAAACAGTAAAAAGGAGGATTTGAAGCTGCTTCTCACATTACTGTAATCCTGATGCCACTTCCATCTGACAGCTCAGAGCTGCCTCATGTGTGGTCTGTCTTGGGTGTGCTGAAAACCCAACATCAGCCCAGGGACAGCCCAGCCAAACCTCCTTTCCTCTGGCTATAACTCCCATCTCCTACTGTTCTGGCAACAGAAAGGTGCCGTGTCTTCAGAGAATCTTCGATGGCCATTACAGGAATTGGTCCTGTGATGTGTTGCACTGATTTGGGCCCACAGTGTGTGGATAAAATGGCACCAGCAGATGCATTTGAGCAGAGCCCCTCCAGCAGTGTGAGGGGAGAGGGGACAATACCCTGCAGTGAAATGCTTTGCTGGAATGCTTTGGGATTCACTGGTAATTGGTGTAAGGAAGAACAGTCACATTTCCAGGAACTGAGGGGTGTTTGCAGGGGGTGTTCCTGAGCTGACAGCAGGGTAGTCAGCCACATAAGGTGAAAATATGGATGCTAGGATTTGATGTAACTGAGCCCTGCTCTGCCCGTGTGGAAAGCAGATGTTCTCAAGTTTCCAGGTGTTGAGAAATGCTGTGTCAAGCTCGTGGAAAAGCTTGCCAGGTAGTTTGAAGATTGCTAGTTTTCTCATCTCCTGGGCACACTCCCAAGCTGGTGTTCAGTGCCTGATACAAGGCAGACAAACATCTGTCAAGACTGATGCAGGCAGGCAGAGCTGCTCCTGCCTTGGGGCAGCCAGAAAATCTTGGTGATCTTTTGAGATCCCTTCCAGCCCTTGTCTGAGACTGATTTCCTGAAGAAACAGGACTTGTACAGACCTTCTGCTTGTCTGTCCTCCCCCTCCCCAACAGTTTTGGAGCCAGTTGGCCAATTTTAAGCACGTGAAGAATGAAGGAGAATAGATATCTACAGTTCTGTGACTGTGCATGTCCACGATTCATGAGAATCATAGTACCTGTGCTCACAGTGGGAAGGAGGCAGAGGATGTGCCCAGGTTGGTGTTTTTTGTTGCCACATTTCCATTCTGTGCTCTGGGCTCTGCAGCAGGGTGAGTGTGCAGGATCCTGGTGTCTGTGTGTGAACAGACTGCCCAGGCCTTCCACTGCTATAAAGATACAGGGACAAATTTTGAAAACAAGGTTCACTGCGTTCCTTCTAGAGGTCTGATTCCTTATCTCTTTCCCTCCTGCTCACTGGCTTGATTTTGCATGCTTATCTGTTACATCCTCTTCCTGCCCAATAAAAAGCCATTTTTGGAGCCGGATGTGCACATGTGCCTGAGTGCTGACCTCTACAAAGCTTTTTAAATATCCCAAGCTGCAAACACACATTTAATTGACTGTTGTTTGAGTCAGTATTCTTATTTATTTGCACTTATGGCAGAACCCGGTAACCTAGTAGACCTAATGAAGCTGGATATCAGGAGTAGTGGGGTGGCTGGTTTGCTTCTGATTGTGGAGGGTGTGTGGGGTGCAGCCAGATCATACTTCTTTCTGCCACAGAGCCTCCAGGCAGATTCTTGTCTGAGACTTGTACCAAGGTCTGCTCAAACACGTAAGGTCAAATCACAAGCTGTGCTTTTGATTATGGCAGAGTTCATTCCAAGGAGGAGAAAACTCAACTGTGTGTTGATTCTTCATCAAAAACTCTCTGTCAGTTTGCCACCACAGTCAGCAGCAGAGAAGTAATCCCAAAGTGTCTCAGCCCAGAGAACCACAGGGAACATGAGGCACCAGTGTCTACAGAAAGGGTGGTGGCCCAGAGCACCGTGAGAGAGGACCACATTTCACTGGGTGCACATGCAGAGCCTGCAGTAACGTGCCCCTGAGGGTGAACAACACCCTTTTCTCTCTCTGCTGGGGCACTGAGTACTGTGGCAGCCTGGAAACCACTGCCTGACAGGCAAAGCTGAGGGGGAAGCTAAAACGAGCACAGAGACCAAGGTGTGACTCACTGAAAACACACTCCAGGCTGGGGCTGCTTCTTGCTGCAAAGAGAGAAAACAAAGACGGTAAGAAATAAGGTAGAAAGCCACAAAGTGATGAGGTAGCTTGCTTAGGATTGCACAACAGGATGGTGGCAGAAGCTGAACTGAGCTTTCTTGGTGCCTGGTTTAGCGCTAGTTCAGCTCAGCTGCCTGGCTTCCAGCATGTTGTGACTGCAGAGCCACAGTCACTCAGGCCTGTTATTATTTGTGCGTCTGTGGAAGCAGCTTTCTGGATTTCACCCATGCTGGTCTATCCTCCTGGGAAGTCGAGTGGAAATGCTGCAGCCTGTAACGATCTCATCCCCCTGCGAGTGCACTGGAATCACGAGCGTTTGCGTTCGCTAAATATAGCAAAGAGGGACCTGTGGTTGATCAGTGTTTCTCCCATTAGTGCTGTAGGTGGAACTGCACTTAATAGGAATTACACTAAATGGATATAGGAGACATGGGGATAATTGACCAAACTTGTCTTAAATGTGTTTGTGGAGAGAAAGAAGCCGCAAAATGACAGGCATTTTCCCCATTAGCCTCTCTAGAGAAGTTGCAGGCACTGTAGGCCAGATTCTCAGCTAGAGGGATTTGCTATTGCCTTTTTGTCTTCCCTGGAATCAGGCTGATTTTCCCCAGATGCAAACAGTTTATTGGAGTCGCCTGGAATATTAAATGTCTTAGACTCGTGGAAAAGTGAGGAAAAGACATAACTACTACAACCACAGGTTTATTGTCATGAGTTTGAGCTTTTAAAATAGAAATAACTGAGCCTGCTGAATAGTCGAATTAAGGCCAATATGCCCACTGGTGTAAATGAGCATGCAGCTGTATGGCCAGAAATAGGATTCCACACATTATGCCAGGAAGTAATTTAACACTGAATATATTATTTCCTTAATATACAATGCATGCAAGTTGACAGGCTCATTTCCCAGAAGGTATATTTTAGTACCAGTACACCTGAACCTGCAAAATAGGTATTTTTTTTTTGTCTTTCCTCTTCACAAACACAAAGCTGTTTATTTAAATGAAAGGGGACTTAATGCACCATTTATAGATGTGCATTTTGTTCTAGTATTTGCATTCAACATTGATTCCCTTTTATTTCCAAGGAGGCAGTGGAAGGATTTGTAGATTATCCCCAGCCACTCTACACATCAGTCTAAAAACCAGAGGTTGTGGTTTTTTCACAATAACCACTGGGGATTGTGCTACACAGTAACCTCCATGTAATGGTTCTGGTCTCTGACCCCACCTCCAGTGAAGTCTTCTGCCAGCATCTCTTTATACCACTGCATTCATCTTCTGGTGACACATGGATTTCTCAGGCCTTGGAAAGATCTTCCTTTGAGGGGACATTGTACTGCAATGCTTCATGGCCCTAATTCAGGAAAAAAATCTTGAAGTTAAGTGTGCCACTAAGATTGAAGGAAGAAGCTTTATTTTTAAAAAATTTTCTAGCCAGCATAGTGACAGGAAAAAAAATAACATCTAGGGATGCTTTTTTTTCCCCGGTGTCATGCCAGTTTAATGATTCTAGGACCTGAGTCATGATTTTGGAATGCTCCATTGACTCCACTGGAAATTAAGCACTTCAGGTTGAAGTGCTTGTGTAAGTCTTGTCTTGAGTAAGATTAGATTTATACTTGTGTTTAAGTGCTTTGCTGAACAAGGGCACAATTAAGTTAAATATGATTATTTTGTTTCCAGAGACAATCCCCTTTCACGAGTCTGCAGGAAACAGCTCCTGCAAATGCATTCATCCTTAGGAATGAACACAAGTGCCTTTACCAAGACTCAAATAAAAATAGAGCAGTTTATTTTAAAGAGAGGCTGGATTTTCATCTTTTCTAATAAAAAAAGAAAACCTGATTAAACTCTTTACACTTATAAGTGCCCTACTTTCAAATCAGACCTGACACTAAGTAGGTTAGTGGGAGGGGAGCTTTAACAAATTTCCTTTAACAGAACTTGATGTGATCCTCTGACCTGAATTTTCAGGCTTAATCTGCTTTAAAGAACATGCTTGAACCTAAACCAACAGCAAAACTCACAAAAGAGCTAAGCTGTTATTTTAAAACAACAACAGCACCACAGCAATAACAACCCCCCAAACACGGAACCCAGCCTAGGACTGTGCACATTCAGCCTGTGATGATTTCACTTGTGCACGGGTGTGTGAGAGTGTGCTTGTGGGCTCTTGTGTGCTTCTTTTTCTTGCTTTTTTTTTTAAAAAGGAAGAAAAGTGGCTATTGAAAGTGTTAAACAAGCAAACCTGGGACTAAGCCCAATGCTACTGAAAGGGGCTTTTGATGATACATCCCCTGAAAAACTACAGTCCTCCCATAAGTCATCAGATATGGTATTGCAAAGGCATTTAAATGTGAGGTCCTGTCAAGTTATGCGAAAGCCCCATGATATATGGCCCAGAGGAGTTTATCTTGCTCTGGGAAAAAAAGACCTTGGAACTGACACTTTATATTCCGAAGCCAATAAAAACATCTTAAAATAACGCCCCCTCCCTTCCTCAAAGAGCAACTGACAGTGAGAGAGAGAGCAGGGGTGGGAGAGCAGTGATCAGCAGTGATTCGGTTTCTGGGTCTGAGAACTTTGTTGTGGGCAGTGCAACTCTGATGATTTATAATTAACTCCAACATGAAGAAGAAAATGCCAGGCTTTCATAAGAGCACTACAAAAATAACCACATTCTCAGTGTTTGCAAAATTGGAAACAAATGTCCCAAGGAAAACAAGAGCTCTTTACAGCCCTATCCATGCTTTGGAGCAAGGAAAATGCTGGAATTCAATCAGGACCACAGATGATGAGCCAATATCATTTGTCATGGGAAATTCATCTGGGTAAAACAGGATTGCTCCATTACCCTTCCATCACTCTAACAAATAACTGGATTGAAATCTCTTAAATTAAAAGCAGTTAAGACCTTTTCTTCTTTTTGGCAGAGAAATATTGTCATCCTCTGTACCCCAAGGACCTGAAAGTGAAAAGTGATAGACTAAAATATATACATTTCTTGCATCCAGCTGGTGACACAAGGTTCCTGAGTTCTGGCTGATCACATGAGTGATCTTAGATAGTAGCAGTTGCTTAAAGACACCTGATGGTTTTGGGGTTTGGACCCAGCACATTCTGGTTTATGGGATTTTTAAGTAGGGCATGTTATTTCAATTTAGCAAGATATTACTTTTAAAGATGGGAGTAATCCCAGTACAGCCAGTGGGGCTACCAGGCAGAGATATAAAGTATCTTGCTGACTCAGGACCCGAATTAGACGAGTAGCAGTGGAGTAAAGGCCCCCAGAGGATCACAGTGAAAATCCTGAACTGGGTCATGAGGAAATAGTAAAGATGAAAAGTTTCTCTAAGGAGGATTCATAAGGGAAGTCCCGAACAGATCATTGCTGGCTTCCATTATGTTAGTAGTGCTCTTGTGCTAATGGATCTTTTTTCTTAAAAATTAATCTCCAGGGTCCTGGGATTTTAGAAACCTCTCTATTTCTGCATCTTTATCTATCTCTATCTCTATCTTTAAAAAACTTATAATTCTTAGAGTCGAAGGTTAAAAAAAAGCTGATATAATCATGACTCCTTTTTTCCCCAAATGCCAGTGCCTGTCCGTATGCACAGAGGAGCAGATACATGCAGAAAGGAACACAGAGCAAAATGTTCTTTTTGAATTCCTTTGTGAGTCCTTATTTTGTGGATCCTGAGGTGAGATGTGTCAGGGACATGCTCAGCACTCCACTGCTGAATCCTCTGGGGGCTCCCCCATTTTTATTGATATATTTCATGCTAAGTACGATACAGAAAGTAGTCATGCCAAGCAATGATGACAGCCCCTGACCAGGAGCATTTACAGTATAAAAAACACAAATCAATAAAAGTCACTGCTACTACACAACAGAGCAAATGCAACACTAACCCGACAAAGGAAGACGAAAGCAAATGTGTAATGAAAACATCCTCTCAATGTGTTTTTTCTACTCCAGTGACTCTATAGCCAGCATTTATAACTACAGCCACCTATATAGCTGTCACTCCATTCCTGATAAGATGTATCCCTGTTTAAGATGACAGTTTCTTTGGAGCCACTTGAAAGGAAAGCGCTGCGATTCTCAGTCATTATTATTTTGGTCCAGACTTAACATTTTTCTCTTTTTTTTTTTTTTTCCTTTTCCTTCTCTGCTCCAGATGAACTCCTGTCAAACGCACCCATTGGAAACAATAAGATAAACCACCTCTGTCATTTACTTCCAATGCAGGAAGTCTTAACTGTGCTCTCTGTTCATTAGCACTGCCGGCTTCCCGAGCAGCCATCCGCAGAGCTGCTGCAGGAGTCACCCACTACGAGCCTCTGAAACCTAATTTTGATTCATGAGCTGGAATCTCTCTGGCACAGCCCTTGTGGAGCTCCAAATCTGGCTGGTTTTTACCTGGCCTCGTGCGTTCCGAGCCGATATTTGGCCATATTCAGAAGATTGTGCAGAAGATTTTGCAGAAGTCATCTAAGATCTTTTGGTGGAGAGGTTTTGCAGTTTGTGGGAGCTTGACAAGAAGGTTTTTGTGTGCTGTAATTTGGAGGTTGCTGTCAGATTTCTGCAGAATCTCACTAGTTTTCTGCTCTGCTTTTGCTTTCTGCTTTTGTCCAGCACAAATCTTGTTGTTTTGCCGAATGTAATCAAACATCTCTCAAATGAACAGTTATCAGAGGCACTGGGTACTTTTTGCTTTTATAAAAGAAAAACTTCAATGTTAGGTCTGTCTGACAGATATTTCTGGGTGGCAAGTGCACTAGAATTAGTCCACTGGAAAATATCCATTTAACAAAACTCAAATATTTTCACAAGTGTAACAGCTTCATCAACATTTGTATGGGAAGACATTTCAAAATTCACTTAGATAAGACTGAAATGCTTCATTTGATAAGAAAGGACCTTAATTCCAAAAGGGTCAAAATGTTTCATTTCAATTTCAATGTAATTCCTTATAATGTCCGAATTAAATTAAAAAGAAATACAGTGTGAACACATTTTGACCTTTCTGACAGAAAACATTGTTATGCAGCATAAATGAGGACTTTCAACAGGAAATTTGAAGTTCTTAGTTTTCTTCCAAATTCAGAATGAAACACAACTTAAAAATGTTGACTTTCCTTTTCAAATTTTTATGTTTAGAACAATTTAAATTTTCTCCAAGAGCTTCAGATGTTTACTACACCAGCATCTACATGGTCAAGATGTTACTAGTTCAGTTTTTCCTAGAGATTAGGACCATGATTGTCTTTAAAATAGTATTAATATTGCATTTACTGGCGTGTAGCCTTCTCTGTGAATTCTTGAGAAAGCTCTATTTTAATAAATGGATTATAACACTGATTGGTGGTAGTGGAAATCCCCATAATCACGAGCTGACTAAAATTCAGGTGAGGTAAATGTTAAATTAATTTAATGGGTAGAGAACCTGTTGTAAAAAACGCTCTCGTGTCACCCCAGTGTCTGTGCCAGTATCACGAGTCCTGACCAGGTGAAATTGGAGTGGATGCTTGGCCATGCAGGAACTGACTGTGGACTCTGCCTGGCCAGCCTTTCCTTCTCCATTTCCCCCAGAACTCAGACATCAGCACTTGGGAAATTCTTGTATCTTCCCCAAATTTTTCTCGAGTACATTGTTGTGCAATGCACTGGCAGCTTCCAGTGCTTCTGTGACTACACATCCATGGGAGAGTTTTTGTCTGGGAGGAATTTGCTAGGTTGAAGGAAAAATAAAGCAGACTGTATTCCCTCTCCCTTTAGGATCTCACAGTGCATGGCATTTTTCTGGCTGTGGGATGGAGGATTGTCCATATATCTGCAAAGTCCTTCGTGCACATGACTCCCAGTCCTGCTCCCTCAGGTGTCACTGATTTACCTCTGTGTTCCCTAAACTGGTGAAAGCAGCACCTTCCTGCTGCTCCTCTCTCTGCTGAGCTGCCTGGCAAGGATGCCACTCCTAAGGTCCCTCTTCCTGATGAAGAAATGCTCCTCCTGGAACTTGTGGGATTTAATCAGCTCTAAGACCTTGATGCCTTACATTTTAGCTTTTATATTTTTCAAATTCTGTATTCCCAGTGTGTAACTCTGCAGTGTCCTGTAGCCTGTGAGCTGCTGCTCTCTCATGCTGAGACAGACAGAACAAAGCCTCTCCAGGCTGCTCTCCAAGGACACCCAGCCCAGCCTAGGCCCAAAATGTGTAACCCAGCATCTTGAGAAGGGGGGCAAGCTGAGGGGAAATTCCATCATTAGCTAAAGTTTAATTGGTGAAATTGGGTTGAGATGCAAATGGACCAAAGCTATAAAAGTGTGAAGAACTTGTGACTCGGGGTCCATCTTGGGTGTAGCCTTTGGCCTGCCCAGGGTGCGCCTCTGAAGGCCTTTCAAATAAATATCCACCTTTATTCCCTTACTCCTGTCTGGTCTCTGTTTCTAGGTTGGCCTCTTAAGGCATCACTCTTGACAATTTTGTGTGTTAGCCAATGCTAACACAAACTGTGCTACAAACTAATGTAACCTCCTGTATGTCTCTTCTGAATTTTTACCTGTTTTTCCTAGATGAGGATTGGCCCATTTTTTATTCCTCTATGCAAAATTAATTCTTCTATTTTAGACCTTAGAGATGCTTGTATTGAAGCAACGAGGGAGGAGCTTGGCTGTAAAAGACTATCCCAAAAATGCCAAATAAAACTGGTCTTTGTTTTGTGCCATTTCCGGACTCTGCAACATTTTAATAACAAATCCTGAAACCATATGACAGTAATATGGAGCATCTTTTTATGATAAACATAAGTAATGAGCCTTGTCAAAGAGACACGGGAATGAGTAATACATAGCAATCTCCATTCAAAGAAAAAGAAAGAACAACTGTTGGGGGAAAAAAAAAAGTGACATTTTCCCAAATCTCTGCATATCAGTGGCCATAAAGCAATAAAATTCCAGGACACTGTGAGCTTAGGCACACAGAGAAGTAAATGGGAAAAAATGTTTGGGAAGACAATGTAACATTGTCTCATAATTTACAAACCCCTAATGATTTCCAAAGCTGGTATGCGAGATTTACCCTCCTTTTTTGGCATTCAAATTGATGCAGGGGCTTTTTCCTGCCAACTGGAACATTCTTTAGGTGTTTTTTTTCTTCGCATGAAGTTCGTTGTGATCCCATGCTTGCTATTATTCATAAATTAATTTCTGGCATCACAATAAATTCTAGGAAAACCAATAAACCACAAACGTACAGCTAATTCTTTGTCATTTTTCTTTCTTTCTTTTTTTTTTTTATTTTTTTTTTTAAAACATTCTGTGGGAAAGAAAAAAAAAAGAAGCAGTAAATGTTTGCCGAGGTGCTGGATCCACAGCAGGAATTTATGTTTCCAATTGTTCTTCCTAACTTGTCAAAGAAGTTTTATTGCAGTCAACAATCTTTATTGGGTCTGTTTGGGCAGGGCCAGCTTCAGAACGTATCTTAGAGTGAGCCTGTGTAATACATGGAAACACATTTCCAGTGCCTGGTGAAACTGGGGCAGATCCCAAAACTCTGATTTGGTTTCTGCTCAGTCTTTACTATGGGATCAACAGGGTGGGTTTTTTTTGTGTGGAAAAACTCACCTCTGGAAAAGTCATGGGGTCCTTAACTATTGCATGAGGTAAACATTCACAGCTGCATTTAAGTGAAATTTCGGCTCACCAGGAATTTTCATTTCAGAAGTGGAAGGGGTTGCTCACCAAGGTGTGCATCTGTCCTTGCACATTGCCCACGTGTGCACCAACTGCTTTGGGGTGGGAAATGGTGCTTCTCACAGCAGCTGCACCAAGCGGGCTGACATGGGCCAGGCAACAGAAGAAAACATCATTAACAACTAGGGGAGAGCCTGTCACTTGCAGCTCATTCCCCAAGACAAAGGAAAATGTGTGTCTAGTCCATTAGGCAACGGAGATGTGAAAATAGCTCCATTTTTCTTGGTGCGATAATACAGATTTAGAGCCTCATTTCCATTAAAATTACTGGGTTGAAATGTCCACACCAGATCCTTATTATGATTAATCTATATACAGGCAGGTATGTACATATAGTAGCTCTAACTCATCTATCTGTCTCTTTTGGCCAAGCTGGGTTCAGATTCAAATTTCCTTTGGGAAACAACAGGCAGAGATTGTGAAGCCCTTCCCTGCTTGAAGACTTTACTCCAGAACGTAATGGGATTTAGGCACCAACTTCCCACTGAAGTATTAGGAATATCTAAGTGCACTGAGGAGCTGGGCATCCCAGCTTCAGCTCTAGGGAAGAACTTCAGCTACCTAAAGAGCAGGTAGCTACATCACTGGAGATCATAGGAGTTTTCTTGGCCATCTGGAAGCTGAGCTCCAGCACCTGCAAATTTTGTCTCTTTGAGGCTTTCCTGCTACAGCTTGGGAAAGCTTGCATGAGCTGCCATGTCCTGCCCTTGAAAGCATGGAGGTTCCTTCAGGCTTGAGGGGCATTGTTGGCAAAAAGAGCAGATTTATGAACAGAAGGGATGAATGAACTCTCAGTATCCTTCTAAATGAGGAATAGCCCTGCCCGAAGTTTTCTTATGTGAGCTGACTAGCTTCAGTTCAAGTACTACAGCAATTAGGAAAATCTTGCTTTTTGCCAACAGGAAATGATTAACAGAAAGTTGTTTGTTTTTTCTTTTAACCGCTCTTCTTTCTGAGTGAGTCCTGTCAAGACTCAACCAGGCCTGCAACAGCACTTGGAATTCCCAGCGTGCCAGCTGGTAACACTAAGAGGTAAAACTCCTACAAAGTGTTTTTCTTGGAGTTCCTCACCTTTCTCACTAGAGTCAAGTGCACACAGGCAGGATGTTTGCACAGGTCTGTAGATCCCTTTCAATAATATGCAGTACATGCACATGTGTGACACCCACAGCCCTGTGGGGTGACGTGGGAAGGATGCTGCTGGGGGAACTGCTACACAGGTCAAGTAGAAGCTGCAGGTTTTTCCTTCCAGCCCTGTGTGGTGTGTGGGAATGCTTGGGCTTTGCTCTGGTCTGATTAGCTCTGGGATAGCTGCCATCTTCATTTGCAGAGTGTTTGGATTCAGTGCTGTGCCAGAGCTGTGGTCACTTCAGACATAACCCATCAGCTGAGCTCCAGTAATATCCCTGTGTGCACTCCTGGCTTGCTCCAGCAGCAAAGGAGCCCATTTTAGTGTCAATGCCTTTCCCTAAGGTCAGGTGGGGTCAAATTATGTCACAGATGATGCTGCCTGGAGCTCGTGTGTGCTGGGCTCGTAGTTCTACAGAATGCAGTAATTTGTGGTGTGAATGTATATCTGAGCCTCTTGTCTGTTTTGGTTTTTGGGGGATGATTGTGAAAGCTTTTGGAAGGAGATGCCAGCTATGAATGGCTCTTGGGTAGTGTGGAAGAAATGGATGTGAGTGTGACACCAGGAAGACCAAGGGAAAAAACCTCAATTGTGGATGAGGAGACTGGGCAGTCATATGTCTCCTCACCAGGATCATACATGCTGGAAAAGAATCCTTCCTTTCCCCATCTTCCTCCAGTCCATTTCTTGTGCTCCTCCTCCTAAAGAGAACAAAACGTGATGGTATCCAGTTCACTGCAGGACTGAGAGCAGTGGACAGTCAGCTGTGGGTTGGCAAGAAATGATTAATTTTTCCAGAACACTGCACCGCTCTTTTATAAAACATATTAGTGTTGTTATAAATCAATGAACATGGTTTATAATAGCAATGATGCCCTTGAAATCTGTTAATACTGCAGTCAGTGGTGGTTTGCCAGAGCATTTAGTGCCCTTGGTTTCACCTTGGGCTATTAACTAACAAATCGGTTATTAGCCAGTGGTAATGACCAATTTTCTAGGGATGATTGCCTAAATATTGCCCACCTTGAAAAGAGAATTATTGCTCAACTGAAAACGGAACCCTTATTTTCAACTCGACAGAGCTAATGATCTTATCTGATTTCTTTATCTTCCTCCACCTACTCGAAGGTGGCCCGAGATCGTATTACCAGAGAACGGCTTCGCCTTCTGCCTTCTGTGACTTGAGTCCAGGAAAAGTTCCATATTTAATATTTATTCCCTAAGCATCGGTGGATGAAGACAGATGGTAATGAAACCAGCGTTGCTGAAAGTGACCACAATGATAATAGATTCTTTATGATGTCCAGAAATTCTGGACTCTCAGTCTCGGCTTAAATGTAGCGTGGCGCCAAGCCCGTCACCTTAAGCTTAGTATTCCTGTCATCTCCCTGACCTGTCTTTAGACCTGATGAGTGCAGGCTGCACTAAAGGCATCAATCTGTCTTTCTGCCCCTATAAATGTTTTAAATACCCAAAGCTGGTCACAAGTGACACATTCTGCAAGAAAACCTGTGTGAGGTGGGGGCTGGGAGGCAAAATATCTAGGGTAAAAAAAAAAAAGTAAAGGAAGAGAATCTTTACTCTGGAGCCCCTTGGATGTATATGTTCGTTAACATGCTATCCATTGGAAGGATGTGCCTGTGGTTTGTGCTTTATGCTTCTTACAGTCATCTTCCCAAAGCAGCATGTTTCAGATGCTTTTGGAATCGTGAACCTATCCATTTTTTCAGAAGTGCAAACATCTACATAGGAATTTAGCATATGGACAGTGGAGTTTTGGTTGTTAACTTTTGAGGATCCCTTAGGACTCACCTAGGTAAGTGAATGAAAGGGTTTTGACTAGAAGCTGAATTTCCCTCTCTTCTCAGGCTAATTCTGCTGCTAAATAAAACCTCTGTGTTTCAGAAATGAAAACACCTAAGTGTGGCTGTAACCAGCAATAGTTTGGGCCTTGCATGGATGGGGTGGGCTTGGAACAAGGAGCCAGAGGAAGAATTTGGGCAGCAGGATTGGGTCCTTGGACTCCTGGTGCCAGCAATGCTCTCTTGCAGCTCACACACGAATTGTCCTGTAGGACGCAGTTCCTGCACTGTGATTCCTGCCCAGCTGCAGGGCCAGGCCCACCCATGGTAAGCTTAAAAGAGAGGTCCATGATTTCCACAGGCATGGAGCTCATTGTATGCTCACCTCGCTGTTCCTCCATCAGGAATCTGTAAATGGGAGTTGAAACCAGTGCTGTGGCACCAGATGGACTCAGCTTCTCCCCACCCAGAAGCCTCTCTCTCTTAGGGAAAAAGAAAACCAACCAAGAAAACAAATGACAGTGTTCTGTGCACAAGCAACTTCTTTTTTTCATACCATCTTCTACTTTTATTTTGCTTCATTTATCTTATCCTTGAAGGCTGTGCAGTTTGTGCTGTTATAATGGAAGCTGTATATGCAAGTGAGCTCAGGAAAATCAATGGCAAAAATCCCTGAGTCCTGAAAGTTGAGATGTACATGGCAAATATTTGAGGAGGTTTGGAGATGAATTCTTAGCTAAAACTAGAAAATCTTGTATGCCTATGGAGGAATTTGATGTCTTTGCTCTTCGTGAGTATTATGCTACTTCTTTTTTTTACATTTGGACTTGATGATCTTAAAGGTCTTTTGCAACTTAAATGACTCTATGATTCTATTATATAAAATAACAACATTTGAATCACTACAAAATAGTGCAACATAGGTGCAAGGAACTGGATCTTACAGGGCAGCAATGGAAAATTAGGCCCACTGAGCAGGGATTGAATCTTCTAAGATGCTGCTGGATAAATAAATAAATAGACTTTCTTTTTTCTTACTTTCCAAACAAGAGCTACATGCAGTGCTCTTCATCTGTCTGAGACAGCAGGAACAGTCTGCTGCGGACATTGGGGAGCATCTTTCTTGCCTCCACTCTCTGTGCTGCCAGTGTCAGGTCGCTGGTGCTGGGTCTGGTTGAGATTCCCAGTCCAACAGGAGTAAATAATGGATGTTGCACCAGCTGGCTGGTTGGCCTGTAAAATTCTGTTTCTAAACACACGATAAAAAGAGAGAAAAAACCTTGCTCTCCTGTCCGTATCCCTAATCCTGCTTCACCCTAAGGTAGAGAATATTTATTATTACTTTTATTAATAATAATTTTATTATTAACTTTTACCTAGCAATGTTTTTAGAAGACTTTTCTGAGTGCATTGGGACAAAGCATAATCATTCTGTATGGTATATCTGCATTTATATTTATATTAGTTAAATTAGGTATGTTATTCTTTACACCAGCTAAAACACTTGCAGCCTGGTAACCATCAAGAGTGCTCTAAAAATCCAGAACTAACAAACAGAAAGGGTTCTCTGGGGTGGGTGCAGGCAGGATAGGAAGGGGAAAGGTGCCATGCAATTGTGTGGCCCCTCTTCAAAAGCTGACTGCTGTCACTCTGCTCTCACTGAGAGCTCAGAACCATTCCCACAGAAGGCAGATTTATGCCAATACCAGCAGCATTGGAACCACCCCTCCTTGAACTAAATATCTTGAGGACAGACACTCAGGGAGAGACATCTGAAGTGACTTCCTTGACCAGCTGGAAATACCTGAAACATGCCTACGTTTCAGAAAGTGGGTGCTGGACTCTGCTTGAAAACTCACTGAGTGGTTTGAGCCCTCAGAATGAAAGTCCTCATGATCACCAGGCATTTTGAAAAGCCTGGTGATTGTTGTGCTGTCAGACTTTTGAGGAACTATATGAAACAGGTAAAGCTCAACAATAATTAGGTCTTTGCTTTCAAGACAGAACATGAAGTCTCAGGAGAGGCACTAAAATTTGGCATGACAAAGTGCAGAACAAATTAAATCATCATTATGCAGTTGAAATTCCCTCCTTTCAGTAACCCACAATACAGACAAGTGCACCTTAATTTGCAAAATTTATTGCCACCAGCAATTGCAACCAGCAATTTTGACGTAGCCTCAAGAAACAGTGATTTTCTTTCTGCTTTCTACTGACTTCTTGCAAGTCTTTATGACACTTTCTATGTGCCCCAGACCCCAAAGAATAAATTAGCCCAGTAGGTCAGCAGAGAAAAGGTTAACACTGTTCCTCTGGGGAGAGAATTTGCACACAGCTGGGAAGAGGGATGGGGCAGCTGTAGGGCCTTATCTGCCCGATGCAGATGAGACTCTTTGTGAGAGAAACAGCCTAAAAAAAAATGAACAAAAGAGGTCAGGGGCTCTGTCAGAACTCTTTTACCATGGCAAGGGTTTTGTATCTCTTTCTGATTTCACTTGCCTTTCCTCAAGGTATGTCTAAGATGCTATGGATTATCTCCTTTTAGAAGCACCAGGGGCTGTGATTTGGGTACTCTGTACCTCTGTTCTCCTGAGGGTCCTCTACAGAGCACAGAGAGGGAATTTCCCCTAATTCTTTTCGAGATGGGGGTTGGCTGCATTTGTCTAGGATTCTAGGAGCTCTTATCCAAAGGCAGGTTGACTTCTTAAGGGCTGTGGGCTGCAATAACTTCTTCATGGGAACAGCAGGCTTGGAGCTTTCTGGAAGTGTCTGGATTGCTGTATGGGGTGCAAACACCACACACTCAGTGAGGTTGTCCAAGAAATCCTGGACAGATGGTATTCTGTGCTGTGGTATGTTCTCCATTACTGGAAAATTTCCTATTGCAATTGGATGGCTTTCTGAAAGATAGTTGAATTCATCTGCAGCTATTGGACTCAGTGTGGAATTTAATTTAGAGAAGCCCTATGGCCCGTGTTGTGCAGGAGATTAGATTGGGTGATCAGTAGTACCTTCTGGCCTGAAATCACAACTGCCTAAATCTCTAATATATCTAGTTAAAGGCTGGGTTTGGCTTTCACAATGGCCAGGTTGCCCTCAGCAGTGTGAGTTTTTCTAAGCCTTACACTAGAAAGGACTGCCAAAACCTTCTGCTACAAGGAGCACAGGCATGTACGCAGTGTGCTATACGTCTGCTCCATATATTTGTGGTGAGCAAAATATAAATCTTTCCAGCAAAAGAACTCAGAAGAAGTCTGTTTGCCAAGTTACTTTCCTGCTTGGCTGGGAATTTAAGGGAACTTTTTTTTTTTTTGTCATATAAGCGAGAAAACAATGGAATAGATTCTCTGGTTCTGACCCCTGTTCTCCAAGGCACATGCTCCCACCACTCCGGGTTTTGCACAGCTTCACAGGGGAAATCAGGAGCAAAAAGTTCAACTCTTGGGGCTTATCTGAGCAGGAAGTTAGTACAGAATAAGTTTGGGGGTATGTTTTAGGCACTGTAACTGTTCTGTGTTAAATCCCAGAGCGGATGTTCCTCTACTAAAGTGCCTTTGTGCAACTTGGCTTGATCCACTTTCCAAGGGGATTAATTTAAACTACAGAAATGGCATTTGTGGCTCAGGAGTTTGTGAAATGGCTACTGTGTTTTAGATTTTGATCCTGATTTATTTAGTGCTCCTTTGCTATATGGTCAGGTCTTTACTAGAGCAACATTGAGACATTTTAGAGTAGCTGCAGAGAATCATATTGCATTTTTTCCTCTTTTAAAAGGCCAGAATAATGTTGATACATTACTCTCTTTTAGTAGATAGAGAGATACTGCACGGTTCCCAGGCTTCAAAAAACCCTGCCTTGTGGGCAGCATCTACTGCAAACCCATTGTCAAAGCAATACCTTGAAAGCAGGAAGGACGTTCAAAGCAAGCCTGAAAAGGTCTTGGTGGGAACATCCACCTGAATGGCACTTGCAGGAAATATTCATAAGTCTGAAGAAACAGATCTGTAATCATTCTGTTTTTAAACCTAGTAAATGTTAATTATAGCTGTGTCTGGGGTATGGTCTGCCTTGGAGAAGCTCTGGCTTAAGCAGTGCAGGACCAAAGTTGGGAAGGATCCCTACAATATCATGTTGTGGAATAACTTTGCTATTACAGCGTGGAAGGTGTAGGTGCAAGCGACCTGTTGATGGAATTTTCTCCAACAAAGTGGTAAATTATTCCTTCTGGTATTTCACACATTGATTTATCTATATTTGTCGTGAAACTCTTCTTGGCAATGCACATCCCAGTAGTGATAATTGAGGTGTTTGCACTGAAAATTGGCCAGAATTAAATAAAGGCTGTATGGAAATGGGGTGATGCACCCCGTAGATACCTCAGCACATCTGTGACTGTCTGCAAGGCAGTTCTGCTGGTGTGAACAGCAGTGATGAAGGCTCAGCCATCCCTGCCTGCATCAGGCTTTCCTCTAGCTGAGATTCTGGTGCTTTCTGCTGTGGAGTGCGAGGTTTTGATGCATGTCCAATGCCAGGGCTGAGACACAGGAGATCAGAACTGAAGGAGCAGATCCAGAATGACACAGACACCAGAATGACGTGAACATCTGGAAACTCCATTAGGAGTGTGGATTCCCAGATGGTGTTGAGAGAAGGGGGGAGGGAAATTGGGCTGCAGACGCCAGACGGTCTCACCTTGCCTTGGCTGCTTGGAGGGAAAGGAGATGGAGGGGTCAGCAGCAGCAGAAAAACAATGAGGAAGGAAGATCTACTGGAGCTTGTCTCCATTCTCTCATCTCTTTCCACTGCCTTCCGCTGCCTTGGCCAAGTTGCCTGATGAATTTTCCTACTCTCAGCTCTTGGCTTTTTTCTTTGAAGCCATGCTGTGCTCTGGTCCCAGGTGGTTTCTCCTGTGCCCCTGTGCTTCCCCTCTGTCAAGCACATCATTAAAACCCATTCCCTCCAAAAGGTAATTTATACACTCATAAGACTCCACATTAAATATCTGGGGATTTTCACAGGGAAACAGTAGAAATCATTTCCAAACATGCTAACTTTGCTATCATTTATACTTCTATCATTCTCCCTCCCCTTCCCTTATGTTTCTGTTGGTTTTACTCAGATTCAAGGATACCAGCCCCAAGGTAACACTTATTTCTTAAGAGCCTGGAAGACTGAAAAAGATTATATTCAAGTAACTGTGATACATTGCTCATTTACAACAGCTAAAGAACTGATGAAACTGCCAGGTAGAGTTTTGTCTTAACAGCCTGACTTGAGAACAGTTTTTGATCTCCCCCTTCAGCACCGAAGGCGTTAGTACCCATGCTGGTAGATTCTGCAAAAGGCAGCACATCCTATCCTTTGTGCTAATGGGGAACCCACTGTTCCTGTAAAGACCTTCCTAAAAAGCCAGGAAGGTGTAAACAGTGAACTTGGCTTTCTCTGGTATTACTTTCCTCTCCACCTGCCTGTACAGATTCTAACATGCCACTTGTATTATGTGGGTCATGAATAATAAAGTATTTTGGCTGGAGCTAAACAAAGGCAACAGGTAGGAGGGTCAGGTTTGCTATTTCCTTTGCAGACACTTGCAGGTTTTTTACAGCACAGATGACCAACAACAACAACAACACTCTTGTAGGGCTTGCAGGGTGCCAAAGAACCCTTTGTCTCTTTGCTATGTGGCTGTGGGTAAAATTTTCAGTGATGTCAGATGAAAATCTTTCCCACTGGCACACGATGGTGGTGGTTCTTCTCTTTCATGGTAAAGCTTGGTGATGATCTGCACCTTTCCCCATTGCTTGAGCTGAGTGTAAGCCTTCTCCCCACAGCCCAGGAAACCTCTGCTAGTTTACTTAATACTTTTCCCTCCAGTGTCCTTTTGTGGTGGTCTCAGCAAAACCTTGAAAGGTGAAGGTGAAACACATCAAATAAAATACTCTTGCAGCAGTGCTGGTTCAGCCAGGGGGAGAGCAGTAATGAAAATAGCATGAAAACACCTGATTACGTTTTCAGCTCTGTTTGGCAGCTCAAAAGAGCTTAGAGGGAACACAAAGAGACACCAAATACTGTAATAACCTTGAGCTCCATAATAATAGAGTATTCATTAGTAATTAAAAATAAATAATAATTTTAATAATAGCATGAAACAGGAAATAGTTCCAGAGTGGAAAGATATGCAGCAGTTGCTTTACTTCCCTTATAAACAGAAGACAAAACAACAAATACAGTGTGTAACCAAGCAATAATATTCTGTTTTATAGTCTCTGGCAATAAGTTAATAATGGTTCTGTGGTGTTAAGGGCTCAGCACAATTTTAAAGGAATTTGATATTTTGGTCATCCAGGGAGCCATTTTTAAAGTGAGGCTGGTCTTATTCACGTGAGGAAGCCCTGAAATCATAGAAGTTGACCTCCAACAAAAGCAAACAAACAAAAAAAAAAGGGGCTTTTTGATTCTATCATAAACATTTGGCTGTAAATCACCACTAGCCTCAGAACCCACTTAAAAAAATATGATGTTATTTGACATTTTCTTAGCAGTCAGGCAGAAAGCTCCAGCTCCTGGATCATACAGATTTAGTTTAATGTAGGAGTACAGTAAGTTACCCAGTACCTTTCATGATTATATCAACAGCACTTTCTGTTGGCTGACACATCAGGCTTGTTTAAAATCATTAGACCAAAGCAGACATGCTTCCCTTCACCTCTTTTTTTCTTTTCTCGTAATTTCTGAATTGATCGATTATGGGAGATTTTGAGAAAGTAGCAATAAAAACCAAACAGAAGACAGACAGTTTAAGAGCCAACTGTTAAATCATCATTATTAGCAGCAAAATGGTGTTTTATGACTTCGGAATAAACAAATTTACTAATCTGAAAACTGTCTCTCTTGCTCCTCAGTCTTTTCTTCACAACTGCAATTTATAAGAAGCAGCTGTCCAGCTGCATTTCAGGGATACAGGAGAAAGCAGCTTCTGTGTGTAAATTAGAAATAGATTTCAATTTTCTTGCTGCTGTTGTAACTAAACAGCCTGTTAACCTATTTAAATAGGCGAACATACTCTGTACTCCTGTTCTAGAATACATCAAAAATAATGTGATTATGTCTGTTTTGATACAACCCTATCTTACCGCTACCTATGTGCTTTTACATGAATGATACATGAAATTAGTTCCACGCTTCTTCTCTTACAATTAGCATATTAATGTGCCAGACAGATAATGCTAAAAGCCTGGATGCTTGAGCACACACAGTGCCTTCTTCATGGAGCTGCAACACTCAGCCCCTGTGAGCTCTCAGGAATGTATCTGCACACGCTCTGCCTCCTGCTTGTCCTGAGAGCAGCCCTGACCCATGGACCACAGCTGAGATACTTTAGGCGCTTATTTACTTTGTTGGCCTCAGAAATTCCACTAAAGAAGAAAGGCTCAGTGTCAGGCTGCCCACAATGGGGCCTTTGCTTTTCCTGGGGATGTGTGTGGATGTGTTTGCGTGCGCACGTCACAGCTCCGCGCGTTCCTCGGCATCTCGGACAGTCGAGGGGGTTTCTGAGTGCCCAGAGCTCACACCCGTGCTTTTGCCATGTGCCTGTCTGTGTGTTTACACCTCTGCACACAGCCCATGCATTTCTGTGTTTATGTATGCAATGTGGAGGTTCAGACAGTCTCCCATGACTTTGTATGTCAGGGATCCAGCAAGGCTGGTGAAAGTCCCTAATCTTTGGTCAGTCTTGGTGAAACACTAATGAGCTTGTAAAAACAGGAAGCAGTGGAAAACAAATGAATTTCAGCTGGTGTTTGAAGAGCTGTCAGATCCCCTCGCTGAAATGTTTCAGAGGAACATCTTTCTGATAAAACCTCTGAGAAAAGTGGAGGAGTTTCAGAAGAGTGATTGGAAAAACAGGATGCCGACTGGCAGGCTTTGCTAATGCATTGCATCTGTAAAGACTCCAGCAACTGAACACAGCATTAGCTATGTGAGAGCCACGGAACTAGGGAAAGTTATTACATCTGAGCGTGATGGGAAGAAGGGAGGAGGGGAAAAGCAGCTGCTCCCTTTATGCATCTTGAAGTTTGCAGTTTTTTTGAGCCTTTGACATTTTTCGTTCCATCTACTTTGCTGTCAGCACACGGCCTTAATTCTAACACTGATGAACAATGCTGCTTTGCTGTCCAGTATCATCTTTCCTCTGAGGCTCTCCCAGCATTTCACGAATGTTAGGGAAGCTTTGCCATACCATGAGACATAGTGAGGGCTTGCTGGCTTCACATAGGATGCTGCGCCTCTTTGCAAAGGAGTCTGCACATTTTTGCAGATGTTATCCTCATTTTACAGTGGCTTATATCGTGGGATTACAGGATCTTTGTGTTTCTACCAATTTCCCCTTTTCTCTATTCCAGAGTTTCTGGTCACTGTTAAATTGACCGTCTGGTGCTGGCAACTGTTTTTGGGGGGCTGCTTCTTCCACTCCTGTCTAGGACAGGAGTCTGTTCCTTTTTGTCTTAAATCCTGCTTGACTCATGCTCTTGAAAATCAGGGTGTGGGAGTATGACTGGAGCAGAGCCCATACAGATAAAGGAGCTCAAGGATATCCTTGCTTCCTCCAGTTTGGACATAGTTGTGCTTCAGAAAGCTGGGAATTGGGTCCTGATAGCCAGGAGAGTGTTAAAAATGTAGAGTGAATTGACTTGACAGAGAGTGTGGAGCAAATTGTAGCAGAACTATTGATTACACAGAACCAACCCTGGCTCTGTGGCTTTACCCACATCCTTCCAGTTCTGCTCTCACTGGAGGTGTCCCTCAGAGCTGAACTGCCATCCAGGGAACATGTGTGAGAGCAGGAGCTGTCTGTAGGCTCTCACTGGTGAGTCTCTAATACAACATGCCAGCCTTACAGCATACAACTCTGTGTGTTTTCCCTCCTGCAGTGAGTTATTTCTCGTTTCTTTGCATTTAATCAATCTGCAATTCAATGAAACACTTACGCATGAGCCCTCCTTACTCAGCAAAGCACTGAAACTTCTGACTGCAAAAAACTCTTCAGAGAATGCCTCTGAGGATATGCACGTGCCCTGTTTGGAGTTGGTGCACCCAGAGCATCGTTATGGAGCTGAGAGCTGCCTTTGGATGCCTTTCTGGGGCTGTCACAGCCCTCTTTGGGAAGTGACTCCGAAGGTTGTAGGCTTTGTTTATGGCTAAGTGGTTTCTAACATCCGAGTCATGGCAGCACAACTGCAATTCCAAACATCCTGATCTCTGCGAGAGGATCTAACACTGGTCCCAGGAAAGCCAAGGACGGAGCAGCAACTGAAACAATGTAAACAGGAATACATTTAAAACAACAAGATGCAGAGAAATATCCAGAAAAGCTGGTCTTCATTAAACCCTTTCTCAGCTGTGTCTCTCAGCCGTTCCCACTGCTGCTTCAGTGCATCCTCGTTCCGTCTGCTCCTCCAGCCCTTCCCTGGAAGGCAGATGCTTTTGTGGGTGAAGCATCAGGCTGGGAGCTGGGAGACTTAATTTTGCTACTGAGTTGGGCAGAAGCAGTGTCACGTTTCCCTTTTCCGTGCCTGTCCCGTGATTCTTAGCACCCCGACCTCCCAAAGGCCCGAGTTCATGCTCAGTTCCATGTACATGAATCACAGCAGCTGTGGTTGATGGGTTTCCATGTGTGTGGAAGGGTTTGGGGCAGGCTGAGAGTAGATCTTGTAGGCAGATGCTCTCTTTGAGGAGACTATTCAGGGCATAGCTCAAAAAGTCTCTGCTCTCCTTTCTGAATATCTGGCAGTGTTTACAGAGATATAAAAATATTTTTCAATCACATAAAAATATCTGCTCCTCAATTTCTGTATGCTGTGCTCCTTCCATAACTAATTAATCATCATGATGTCCTATGAAAAATGTAATTATCTCAGTTGTCGCTGTCCCATTTCACAGGCAAGGAAAACCCTGGGGACACCTTGATGTATTGTAGTGGTGTTTGGCTGAGCCCAGGAAGCCTGGGTGCCTCTTAAGCCCAAGACAGGGTTTACAAATCCTCCCTTGGTTCTGGAAGGAAATATATGATGATATTTATCGTGTGCTTTAACTTACAGAGAAGAAGAGCGATTTTCCCGTTTCTAACTTAATGCTTACTTGTCTTTTTCTTGCTTTGCTTTGATCTGCTTCATCTTTTTGAGGCAACTGGCTTCCTAGGGTAAGGGCTGCTGTCTGTTATCTGATTACACCCTGAGTTTGAACACCCACTCTAACCCTGGTAGGCCCTTCCCCTTCTGCATTATCTTTTATCTTTGACTGGATAAATACTTTGGCGTTGTGGGGTGTTTTGTTTGCTTGTTTGTCTTTTATTTGTGTAATCACTGGGTTGTTTAAAAGAGATCTCATAATGATGAGTTGCATTTTTTTTTCATTCAGATTGCTGATATTTTGATGGTAAAGAGTTGGCTTCTATGACACACATTTTGTTAATTTGCCAAAATTAAAGTAGATTTTTAGGCCATGTTGTAGAAAGGTGATAGAAATGTTCAGTCACAGCTGTAGCTGATGTGTGCTTCTAACAGGAGTCAGTGCAAAAATGGAAATTTGGAACAATGGAAAATCTTACTTGGTCTGAGATTCTAGACATCTGAGTTTAGAAAGAATTTTAATTTTGGAACCCGGTTATTCAGTATCTGTCACACACATCCAGCTTCACACTATCATATTCATCAGTGTTACCCAATGCCAGCTTTGACTGGAAATCAGATATTGGATGAGAAGGACTCTGTGCTCGGGTGGCTGTGGGGTTGTGTCTCTTGGTGTTGGACCCCAGTGAGCTCAGACTCCCGCAAATGTGCAACGTTGACTCTGCAAATCTGTTTCTCTGTGAAATCCTCTATTGTTCTGTGTTTGAGGCCTTGAGAATTCTCTCCATCAGAAAAAATAATTTGCCAGATGTCTTAATAAGCCCCGTGCATTTATGGTTCTATATAAGGAGGATTTTTTTTAAAGCAGCGGATGTTTATTTTTGGCAGCTTCTGTCGTTTAATGATTTTCCTGCTCCAGCTACCCTCCAGAAAACTGATAAGTGTATCCTCTTCCCATCTTTCAAATTTAGAGATGAGCATCAGGACTGGGTCCAGTCTATATATTTGGCCTAAGTCCAAACACTGTCTGATCATGGCAGATCTGGGGAAAATTCCAGTCCAGGTTACAGAATCTTTGGGTCTGCTGTTTTGTTTTTCATCATTCAAATGAAATAGATTTAAAGGTTTAGCCTATATTTCTATTATTTAAGAAAGCATGTATGTGTGTACGTAACGGGAAAGAGAAATAGTACATCGACTTGAAAACCCTCCAGTTCTAATAAGGGAAACAGCTTTCTCATAGGTTCCCACATCATCAGTCAGCTCATCACATGCGTGCTGCTGCAAGACATTTTTTTTTTGTGATGAATTGAATAATCACATCTGTTTCTCAAGCTTGAGAAAAGTTTAAAAAGTCATTAACATTCTCCCGTTTCCACCATTGGCAGAATTTTTTTTTTTTTTTTTTTTTTTAAACCAGAATCTTGGCAGTGTAGACACGTGTGCATGTGAAAAACTTGTCTGTGTGTGTTTGTGTGTGTGCCTGCAGCTGAAGCAAGTGTGTGTGATCGTGTGCACTTCCACACAGACAGACAGCAGCGCCTTCTGCACAGGCACACAGCCACCACCTGCAGGCACGGACACAGGGCTGAATCACAGCACCAGAGAATATCCTGAGTTGGAAGACACCCCCAAGGATCAGCCAGTCCTGCACAGACACCCCAAAATTCCCACCCAGTGCTGCAGAGCGCTGTCCAAACGCTCCTGGAGCTCTGGCAGCCTTGGGGC
>VWZT01005323.1:334000-354031 GCA_013397055.1 Pachycephala philippinensis | reverse complement strand
TGTGACCATTCCCTGGGGACCCCGTTCAGTCCCCCACCACCCTCTGGGGGAAGACCTTTTCCCTGAAATCCAGCCTAAATCTCCCCTGACACAGCTCCAGCCGCTCCCCCGGGTCCTGTCACTGTCACACAGAGCACACCTCGGAGCTGTCCCTCCGCTGCCCCTCGGGAGGAGCCGCAGCCCCTGGTGAGGCTCTCCTTCATTCTCCTCCAGACTGAGCAGCCACTCCTCACACAGCTCCTTCTCCAGGCCCTTCACCACCTCCACAGCCTCTTTGGGACGCTCTCTAAAGCTCGGTACCATTCTCATATCGCAGTGCCCAGAACTGCCCCAGCACCCGAGTGAAGCCGCCCCAGCGCAGCGCAGAGCGGGACAATCCCTCCCCGCCGATGCTGTGCCTGCTGCCCCCGGGACAGGGATGTCCCTCCTGGCTGCCAGGGCACTGCTGACTCAAATTCAACTTCCCATGGACCAGAACCCGTGGCTCTGCTCTCCAGCCTCTCATCCCCCACTCTGTCCGTACACCCAGGGCTGCCCCGTCCCAGGCGCAGAACCCGGCACCTGCCCTTGTTAAACCCCAAACAATTGCTGATCGCCCAGCCCTCTGATTTGTCCGGGTGGCTCTGCAGGGCCTCTCCGCCCTCGCAGGATGGGCTGTGTGTAGGGCAGTGCACTCCCACACCTGCTTTTCTCCCGGAATTCCGGCTCTTCCCGCCGGGAGCACGCTGCGGATGCTGCAGGCAGATGCAGGCAGGAGACACGAGAGGGCAGCGTCCCCTCTGCTGCCGCCTCCGCCCGGGCTCGCTCCCATTGTTATGTTTATGCAAACAGCCTTTGACATAATAGCTTTGAAACAGTTGAAAATTGGATTGTGCCTTTAGGCCAAACATTCAGACCACCACCTTGGCTATATTCATCTGCCACAGTAAATTGGGTTCAGCCTTGGCTCCGCGCACTGTATTTCAGGGAAGGATTACAGCTTAGCAATAACTTTTGTACAGGAAAGACAAATGCAAACTCCTGGCAGAAATATTGGAGCTGTTTAGTTGTGCAACCCCCCTATCTGGAGGAATACAGATTGCCCTGAGAATTTCTTTGGACATCCGAGGAGCAAATAAAACAAATTCTCAGGCTGGAATCTCCATTCCTTTCTTTTTCAGCTTCCTAATGCAATCTAATCATGGTTTAACCTCCTGAAATAAATACCTAATAAAAGATGAACCTATTAGAAGAGTAAATTTACTGCCCACTAGTTAGCAGAAATTCTTGCCGTGCTCCCTTTAAGTGATAATGTTATTGGGATAGAACATTGTTTGACTGGTTAATGGTCCCTCCACTGCAAGACAGATTACGTGGAAAATAAAAGCCAAAGCACAGCCAGTCACAGCATCAAAGCCCATGGTTAAAAATACTTTTAACATAAAAAGATGTGTTGAAAAGAAGGGAGAGGGTAACAGCCCCTCCAAAAGGTGTTCAGCCAGAATTTAAGCTGTGGTCTAAAAGGGAGACAGTGTTCCCTGGATTCACTACAATTAATTTTCTACAGGCTGTGTTACAATTTTGTTGCATATTTAAGAAAGCAAAGGTTTATTTGGTCCTGATCCCAGAGGCAATGTGCTAGTTTCAACCTTTTCCAATTCATCCTAGCAGATGCGATGTGTCCATGAAATTCAGGGCTGTATTCTTCCTTCTGTCTCCAGGAAGGGTGGAGATCCAGGTGGAAAGGAGGAGATGGTGTCAAAGCTCTGCACGCTGGCAGGAGGGATCTGAAGGTGAAGCTGGGGTGGGGACAAGGTGAAGGCTCGGGAGAGAAGAAAAGCAGCAATTCCTCTGGCACTCTTCCCCTCTGCATCTCTAGTTTCCATCGTGGTGCTGGCCCATCAGTGGATTAATGAGGCCATTGACTTTGCCAGGGGTGGAGAATATAAATAAAAGCAATTTCCTGGCCTAGCTCCCACTGAAACCTAATCCAGTGGGAAGAGAAAGGCTCTCCTCTTAAGACGAAGGCTTTTTTAGCTCGGGTGGTAGCTGAGCTGCTGCTAACTTTATTATGAAAGCAAGGTGATTTTTGCAAACTATATATTGAGCTTACCAAATTCATGCAGGCTTGCACACCAGCTACTTCTGGTGTGCAAGTGGGGTGACACATGTTGTTAGCAGGAATGAATGATAACAAAACCACATTTCTTGTGTGAGCATCTAAATATTTTCCAGGATGGAAATTGCCCAGATCTCCTTATGCTGTACCTGTGGAGGTCTTCCACTTGGACGATCTTAACTCTCCTTTATTTATTGCATATAGCAAGGTCTCATCCCCTGCTTTTAACGCTACAGAATACAGCAAGAATTTTACCTGCCTGACACTGCTTCTGGATGAAGCAGTCTCTTTATGTTAGCACTGGAAGCAGTAGTTGCACTTAAACAAGAAGTAGAGCAAGCATGGGGAACTCTGCTGTGTGCATCCCCCATCAGCTATGATGGACCAAATTCTGAAGCAAAAACTCCCATGTTCACGTTTTCAACAGCAACTCTGCCCTGAGATGAGGAGCCTCTAGTCCCTTCCACAGTCAAGAGACAGCAGCTTAGTTGAAGTGGAACAGCAGGAGCATTACACATGCTCTGTTCTAAGAACAAAATTGTCAGAATTAGCCCACTTGATTTATTTATTTACCTATTTATTTATTTATTTGTTTTTCTAGTCAGTTCAGTCACACTTTGCTCTCTAATGCAACTTAGTTTTGCCAGTGGGTAAAATATTTGGTGCTGGCCTCTGCCAGAGAACAGAAGTCACTAGCTGAAAATGGATAGGAAGTCACACATAATAAGAGAATCGTATATTTCCATAGTTTTGCTGCTTGAAAAAATGCTTGTTTCACAAAAACACAATTAATCTTTTTTTTTTTTTTTTTTTTTTTTTTTTTTTTTTTTTTTTCCCTTTTTTTCTNTTTTTTGGTCTCCAGCTGTTTCTCCCAGAAAGAAAAAAAAAATCTCACTAGATGTCTTCAGTATGGTCCCCCCCATTTATCAGGCCTCTCACACTGAATAGAGCAGTATTTTTATGGACAAAACTGAGTGAGCTGGCTGGATTTTGCTGTAGCAGACTCTGATGTGCTAAAGGCTCTTTGTCATATATCACAGTCAGAAGTCATTTATTATCCTGCTTTCCTTTGGGAAGAGACTGGGGCAAAAGATCCAAATTCTACCTTTCCTTTTCCTCAAGTGTGTGTTTTATAATCATCACTTATTAGCAGGATTATGGTAGCATCTAGGTAATCTTGCCAGGATCGGGGCATTATTATGATGAACAATGACAGAAGTCTATTCATTAGAGTCCAGAGAAATTGTTTTGCTTGGCTGTAAAAGCACTTGGGCCAAGGAGGTCAGACAGCTTTATTCAAAGTCCTCTGCCCGTGTTACCAACTCTCGTGATATTATCAAAGTCTCCCACCATCCTGGGCTTTTCAGTGAGCAGCACCTCCTGCTGTCATGTGAGTCCACAAGAAGCTCAGCCTTCATTAAACGAGAGACATGATTCAAGCCCTGTTGATTTCAAGTGAAAAGTCTGAAAAATATGGGAAGCAGAAGGCAAATAATTACCCATTTGAGATATACAGAGATTATATATATATATATAGATATAGATATTAATTTTAAAAATTTTTTTGGAAAGTCGTCTTTGTAGTTTCCTGGAGCTCACTGGAGACGGGGCAGGAGGGGACCTTGGAAGTCCTTAGTCCTGTGTTTTTCCATTCCTGAGCCTGTGCTCTCTGGTGCTGGTGCAGAGCAGGAAGGCGGCTGTGAAACACCTTTTTGTGTGACTCAGGGCCCTGCCAAGGCAGGAAGGATTCCTCACAATCTGAAGGAGGCAGAAAGAGTGTGGGCTAAATACTCCTTAAATAATTACTTCATGCAGTGAGGCTCAGTTTCAGTCTAGCCTACCCATCTCAAAAGGATGGCTATTCCCTTTGCATTTAGAGGGTAAAAAGTTGGGAGCCAAGAATAAGTAGAGGGAAAGGGGTTATGATAAAAATACATCTTTCCTCTTTCTCAAGATTATTTTCCCCACAGCCAAACACACACGAATGCCACTGACTGTATCTCATTTATCCTTGGTTTCTCCTTTCCCTGTCTAGCCCCTTTGTCTCCTGTCTCTATGCCTTGTCAGATATATTTACCCATCCAGGCTCCCAGGCTCTTGCCCAACTCTAGCAGCACTTAAAATGCTGGTTTTCAGGAAAGCACTACTTAGAGCCGACAGAAGAAGGATCTGAATTAAGATTAACCCAAAGAAAGCAATTCCCTTTACTGGAGTATTTCTGATAGCCCCAGTTTCAGTTTTGTTCCCCTTTGAGTACAAAGGGGTGAGTTCAAATAGGATCTTTTCTGCCAATGGAATCCTGAAAATAGAGGAAACCCTGAATTCTCTTTTTTTTTTTTCCTTTGAGCCACAAATGCTGGGAGCCCTGTGGCCCTAACTGATGGGCAGAACTTGCTGAAACACAGATTGCCCCACTCACAGGAAACCAAAATTGTTCAAACAAATGCTGGAACAAAACTCAGGAATGAGAAGGCTTTCCATGGATTGGAAATGCCAGTTCTCAGTTTGTTTAGTTCTCAGAAGACTTTGAAGCATTTGGGTTGATGTTTTTGGTTTTAGAAACAAAACAGCTGCCTGGCCTCCTGAGTCTGTGCCAGGAGTCCGCACTCGCAGGAACCCTTTTGTGCTGTCTGCACATTATTTTCCAACAGAAAAGTATTTCACAGGAGAGTTTCCATCCAGCTTCACTGGGAACCTCTACTCAATCCTAATGAGCCTGGTACTACCAGGGGAATCCTGGACCCCCTTTTGAGCTCTGCTTAATTCCTACTCCTTCTTGCTTCGACTTTTGCCTTGCCATCCCAAGCTCTGTGTGAAGAGGGGCCTTGCTCTCTGAGCAAAATCTTCCAGAATTCAAGGTCTTCCTTCCTATTCTGAGAGCCTGTGAGAAGAACTTTCAGTCCTGTCCTTTCAGCCAAAGATTTTTTTTCTTTCCTCTTTCTTTCCCTTCCCTCTACAATTAATTAGCTAATAATTTTGCTACTGATCCATTCTTCATTAAAAAAGCTGAATCCCTTTTGTTAGATCTGGTCGGAACAAAGGTAGGAGAATTTATGTCTTAATTTTAGTTCATTATGGCAGAGAGCATCCCACCCCATCACTCTCCCTCTTCCCCCCGCTCTCCAAGCCCTCCCTCTTCCTTTAGAGGATCAGTTATCACTTTGCCCCTACACTCCTCACATTCTGCAGAGGCATTGGAGGAGCCTTCACTGCCCTTTATCTTCTGCTGCCTCATTAAGAGAAATGAACCTGAGTCTGAGAGAAATGACACAAGGGAAATAAAAATATAATCCCTTGGTGCCACCTATAATGAATTGTTATGAAAACCATGAAAATATCTGTCTGCAGATATTGTTCTTTGATTTGAAGTCAGTGTTGTAAGCGGTAATTTTTGTCATTAAAGCTGTTAATCTGCGCAGCGTTCCTCATAAGTTTTTATGAAGAAAAACAGCCCTGCTGCCTACATGCTCATGCAGGGAGCTTCTGAGCACTGCTACATGAACAGGGTGCCTTTGAATAATTATCTTTAATTATAGCCAAGTTGGTTGCCTGTCTCAGAGATGGGGCTGTTTCATGGCAGCCTGCTGGCCACCGCCGAGAGGGTTTGGAGTGAACTGGTTCATCTGAACCTCGCTGACACCAAAGTCCCCAACTGGCTGCTGGTGGGGAACGTGTGGGAATGTCCTGGAGCACTGAGCTTTCTGTGTGTGTGCAATTAGCTGCACTGATTGCCCCAACCCTGTGCTTTTGTCTTGGGGATGGGGTTGTGAGGGATCAGAGATGAGCTGTGGGGGACAGAGGTGTGCTGGGAGCCCTTCCCCAGCAGTCACAGAGCAGATCTCCTTCCTGCAGTCCATCTTCAACCTTTCTGGAGTGGAGTCCTCTTCTGCCACATCTGAGAGCTTCCCTGAGCTGCCAGGCAGCTGCTTTTCATGTTGTGCACACCAAGTCAGGGCAGAGGGGTCCCTACAGCCCTTTTCACCAGTGTGGCTTCACTCCATTGCCCCAGGTAACACTCTAGACAGAAATCACTGATGCTGGGGCGGGCAGAAAGCATGGCAGCTTTATGGTGTTTAGATTCCTCTGACTGAAAGGAGCTATGGGTATACTGGCCAGGAGGAAATGGCCTCAAGTTGCACCAGGGAAGGTTTAGATTGGATGTTAGGAAAAATTTCTTCACTAAAAGGGTTGTCATGCATTGGACAAAGCTGTCCAACAATGTGGTGAAGTCACCATCCCTGGAGATATTTAAAAGACACACAGATGTGGCACTCTGGGACATGGGTTAGTGGTGGGTTTGGCAGTGCTGGGTTAGTGGTTGGACTTGATGATCTTAAAGACCTTTTCCAACCCAAGTCATTCTGTGACTCTAAGGAAAATCAGACTTTGAAAGGTTTTTTGCACCTTGCTCGCAGAATTAGCTCCCTGCTGAAAATGGCAATATTAACCTGCAGCCTGATCTTGTAAGGATTTCCTTATTCCCATCAGAAATTAGGTAAAGTCTCAGTGCTGATTTACACTAGGCAAACATTTGGCTTAATTGCTTGACTTCCTGGATCTTAGCACCACCGCAGACACCCCCAGCTCTGCAAATATTTAGGTTCCCATTTGTGGAAAAGATGAAGGCTGAGACTGATCTCCACTGACTTCACAGAAAGGGCATTGTGAAGTGCATGAGAATAGAGGCAACATCAGAGACTTAAAAATAGAAATAAAAGACCAAGAAAGAGAATGAGTTAATAAATCTTTCAAGACACCAAGTTGATGGAATAATGAAAACAACTACCAGGACTTGCCATGGCCCCTGCCCCTTAAAGGAAGCCTCTTCCCCATTTGGTCTCTGCTTTAAAAACAGAAGGGTTGTAAATAGCTTATGGTTGAAGGCATAAGACATTCATTGTCTTTTCTATTCTTATGCAACTGTCCACTCTGAAGTCCTGGTATTTTACTCTTAAACATCTGGAACTAGGATTCCTGTATATAACGCCCATAATCTCTGTTGAGAAAGTCATTTATGTTTCCTGAAATTCTCAAAAGTATCCCTAGCACCAGGTCTTTTATTTAGGCAGGTTGAAGCTGTGAGAATTCCTGAGAAAAAGCTCTTTATCTGCTCTGCTTCAAGGTAGAGAACTCCAAAATGTGGCAAATTTATGCTCCAGGCAGAGTAGCAGTATAGGACAGGCAATTCTTTCCTTGCTGCTGACATCCTACAGCTCAGCAAGTATTTTCCAGCATTTTCGGGGATGTAAGAACAAGGTGATCAGGGAAGAGGGCTCTGCAGACACCATTAACATGGTAGGCTGCATCTGCTGACAATAAGTCAATGATTCTTTCTGACATGACTCTAAGAGTAGCAGAAGGACGTCTGTAGGATGACTCATGTTAATGGAAGAGTGGGATGTATGACTTGAGATTTAGGACAGATGTCGGGTTCAGGGAAGTGTGGTGTAAGGAAGGTTATTTTTATTGGCATAGTAGCAGGAGACAACTTGTCAGAGTGATGTTGACTCCTTTTTTTTGTGTTGTTTTGGCAAGTCCTTTGGGAAGATGGCAAATGGGAAGGGCAGAGGAAGATTTGGCAACATCCCCTGCCAGATGGAAAAGGTTGTCTTCCTGCAGAAAAATAGACCATGGGGTGGTGGTGATTCCATCACCTCCAGTTTGCAAAGCCTTGGAAGAGTTGGGAAGAGATTTTTTTTTTATTATCCCCAGTGCAGTCAGGGTGGTTGCTCCCTCTCAGACCTGTCTGTGTGTTGAGTTTGCACCATTCCCATGTGTTGATTTAAGTAAGAGACCCCTTTCAAACATGACAAACCCCTAGGCAGACCCCATTTTAAGAGTTATGCAGATCTCTTTCTGCCTTGCACACTCATGCTCACCAACATAAGCTAAATATTTGTAATTCTAGGTTTAAAATATCAGAAAGCAATCCCCCAAGTTAATTCAGGGTTCTCATAAGATCAGGAGATACACATCTTCTGCTGGCACTGATTTCAAGCTCCTGGTCTTACTTTTCCTGCTTTTGAAGTATTCCAGGACAGATTCATGGGCCAAGAGAGGCCCAGCAAAGACATTAAGCAAAACTGTGATACTTCCTTTTCTTTGTTCAAGAAGGGTATGTGGGTTGCACTCTTAATTTCATTCTGGTAACTATAACAGTAAGATCTACAGTAATGATTTAAAAAGCTTTTGAATGATTTCCAGTCTCTCCTCCCACCTCCTAAAAGCTGAGGTGAAGTTCTATCCAGCTGTCATTGGGAACAAGAAATTCAACCAGACACCTTTAGCAATATTAGTTTTATTTATGTGAAGTCAATTCTTAATTAATATTGATGTACAGCCTCTAAGGCAAGGATCAGGGTTGTCTACTTCCACTGCCATGTGTGACCTGCACCCTATCCCAGACCTTATTCTTTAGTGGTTGCCTCTTTGAGCACATGACATTTATCTGCCACAATCTCTGCTGCATTTTGTCCCCCCCATTCACAGAAATGATTGCAGCTGGAATTTGAGTGGAATTTCCTGCTCTCCCTGGTTTCCGTGTTCCTTCTTGCCACAGGGTCAGGCCAGGAAGTGGGATTTTGCAGAATATTTTGAATGCGGTGTGGGAGACTTAAGAAAAAAGTGAGGTTCAAATGGTATCCACTGCTGCATCTGCAGATGTGCCAGTGTTTGTTCCATTGTGCTGCCGTTTATAGGGTCTCATTTGTTCTGTACACAATGGGATCCTGATTCTTGATAAGAACTCAGACAGCTCTGCCTTACACAGATAACATTAGGAATGCCCAGAATAATTTGCAAGATATTAGCTAGGCGATAAATTTCACAAGGCTCCACCGAATAGGCAGAATCATATCTTGCAAGAAGAGAAGTTAAGATCTAAAATTAAGGATGAGTTGATGGCTTAAAAAGAGAGGGAGAAAGAAGGGCAGGGATCCCATCCCCTGCACTCCTGGCTGGTGGGCAGCCAAGCATCTCCCTGTCCCCAAAAAGACATTTCTTCCCCCAGGTTACAACAGATTCCAGAGCCAGTGAGAGCTGAATAAGCAGATAACCCAGCACATTGTGTGCTACCTCTGGTTGCCATAGCAGAAAGACTCCTACGGACAAAGCCTTTGAGTTGCCTTGTCATTTTTTGTGGATGGAAGAGGAGGAGCAAATTGATGTACAAAAGAGGGAGCTGGATACAGCCCGGGATTGAAAGCCACAGGGCTTCCTTCTCTGCCTTCTCCCCAGCAGCCTTGTGTTCATTTCCCACCCGGACAGCGAGGTTTCTCCTCTCCTCACACAGGGATGTGTCACAGGTTGTCAAGTGGCCACGGTGGCAGGAGATTGGAGATCTTACAGTGCCTGTTAGGGAGGGCTGTCCTGAGCCAGGCTCTGTCTTCTGATGTCCAGTGCAGCCCTTGCAGCTCGGACACCCAGGGTCAGTCAGCTGCAAGGATGAAACAGCTTCCCGTACTTTCACAGCAAGAGTCAGGCTCTGAGCCCTGGCCAGCAGAGTCTGGCTGGGAAGCGTGGGAAACTTAACAGTAAGAGAGAAAATCTGCTCTATCAAGGGCTGTTTTCCTGGGGCTGCAATTTCTAATGCATGCAGCACATTTTTTTGGGGTAATCTCTACTCCTGGAGCAACATTTGGAAGAGTGGAAAGAGAAGTATTTTATCTTCAAAAAAACAATTCATACAACTAATTGAGAGGGACGCTGTCAGTCACTAACAAAGTAAACAGAGCTCCACAGGTCTCAGGCTGCCACCTTTTGCTGAACCCATTAACTGTTTCCTTAATGGCAGAAGACTGAAGTGGATTTTCCTCTTCATTACTTTTAGTGTAGGATATAGGTTTCTAAAGTGGATCCTTTCTGAACGAAGGAATAAATTAATACCTTGGAGTTTTCTTTTCCCAAGTCTAATCTTTATGTCAATGCAGTAGATTCTCTTCACCTTATTTTCTCTTCAACTCTCCTATTTATTTAAGTTCAAGTAGATAGTTTTCCTTCAATATCTCATTGTAACTGCCTCCTTTACTAGGACAGTTAAGGGATATTGATGCGATTGTTGTAGACATGCTTTGCTCAGCTGTTTGTCCACTGTGAGTTGTTGCAATTGTCCAGCAATCAAAATATTAAAATGTTATAAACTATAAGTCAGTCAGGACTGAACTTACATGAGAAGCATTCATTTAGGGTTGGTGTTTGGGCAAGACCTGGCAGCAAATGTCTCTGACCCCATGGAAGCACTTGAGACCTGCCTTTTGCTATCACTTATTCCAAAATGGTGATATTTGCTTATTTAGCCAATCAACACAGCTTCGGTCCTACATTAACAGTTGGCACCCACTGCAAAATTACCCAGAACTTACTGGTTTCTCTTTTCAGGCAGGTTCATGGGAATTCTGTAAGACATCTGCCCCATGCTGCTTTCATTTTATCTCTTGGTCTGGGACATGTCCAGGTGTGCTGGGTGATAGCAGACATTCCATCAAGATGTGCCTAGGAGTAGCTCATGGGCCTGTATCCAAACCAGCCCAGATTTGTAGACAAGAAGCACCATAAGAATGATTTTGGCAAAGGCTGTGAGCTGTTACATAGAAGAGCATTATGATGAAAGTGCACAAGTCTGGTGCAAGACGACCTCAAAATTCCCCACAAATGTTGGTGTAGACAAAACCTGAACGGCTGGAAAGCAGCGTATGTATCACAAATGAACACAAATATTCAGTTTTCCTCTGTTGGATGCATAAAGGGTTTTTTTTAACATGCTCTTCAGAAGAAATGTTGAAATACTTAATTTCTAACCAGCTGTAGATCTTACTTGGTGTAAATAGCATCCTTTGCTCTTTTCCTTGCTACAGCCGTGGCTGACACAATGTCATGGGAAAACTGAATGCTGCCAACTGTACAGCACTCTTTATCAGCTTGATGCCTAAAGAGGCCAACCTAGAAACAGAGACTAGACAGGAGTAAGGGAATAAAGGTGGATATTTATTTGAAAGGCCTTCAGAGGCACATCCTGGGCAGGCCAAAGGCTGCACCCAAGATGGACCCCGAGTCACGAGTTCTTCACACTTTTATAGCTTTGCTCCATTTGCATCTCAACCCAATTTCACCAATTAAACTTTAGCTAATGATGTAATTTCCCCTCAGCTTGCCCCCCTTCTCAAGATGCTGGGTTACACATTTTGGGCCTAGGCCGGGCTGGGTGTCCTTGGAGAGCAGCCTGGAGAGGCTTTGTTCTGTCTGTCTCAGCATGAGAGAGCAGCAGCTCCCAGGCTGCAGGACGCTGCAGAGTTACACACTGGGAATGCAGAACTTGAAAAATATAAAGGTTAAAACGTAAGGCATCAAGCTGGGTTGCAACTGGCACCTGTGGATTATCCTGCCATATGCATTATTTCTGCTTCCTTCTCTTACGGTCCTGAACTGGGGCTTCTTCCAACACTGCTGCAACAGAAGCTATTGTCTAGTTTTCCACACTACTATATGTGTTTCATAATTACTTTAAAATTCTTATTTTCACTCCACTCCACTCAGATAAACTCCAGTATTCTTACTCAAGACATAAGGAATTAAGGCCACAGAAATAGTGAGGGCTACACACACAAAGGCATCCAGAAATCTAATTTCTATTTCATTCCTAAGGAAAATTTACATGTTGATGTCTTTTTATGGACTGGAGTTTGAAAAAACTATTTCCAGAGCCTAATTTTCAGGTGGAGATAAACATTGCCTTACAAAAACCCCTATGAAATTCATGTCCTGTATGAGTTTTCCAAAGTCCTTCAGGAAGTCAGCAACTAAGAAAGGCACCAGATTCACATCTCCTGACACCGAGCCACACTGCCTAATTGATACATTTCATACTTGTAGGAACGTAGCCAATTTTTAATCTTTGATCTCGGTGTGGACTTACTCGGTGTTATAAATGTTGAATTTTTAGTGTATTTTTACACCGTTACAATCATGAAATTGACTTCTCATATTTATCTTCCTTCAGGAAACCGAAGTAACGCGATTATTGGGATCAGCTCTTTGAAGCCTGCGATTCCAGGGGAGCGTTTTTTCTCCGGGCTGTCTCCAAGCAGTGACACCATGTCTAGGTCTCATCGTAACAACCCTAATGAAAAAGCAAAGCGAACAACCCATCATTAGGTTCATATGTCCTCTAGGACTCAGTAATATGGCAGTGAGTCAGGCTCGGCGCTATCGCTTTGGCTGCGGTGTTTTATGGGCTCCCTGACCCAGTGAAGTCACCCGGGCATCGGTGCCGGGCTCCGGGGTGAGCAGCGTGTGGTCTCCTTGGAAACTGCCAAGTTGTGCGGGAGGCAGGAGCATGTGTCCCAGGAACAGAGCGGGGAGAGCCTGATAGGAGATCTCCAGCCGGAATTTCACTGGAGGAAACCACGTCTGATAACTTGGCCTGCCGAGCCTTTCATCTGACCTGCTGCTGTCCCAGCCTGTCACCCCTGTAACCTCCTGTTAAAAATACCAGCGTGTTTCCTTGCTGGCCGGACATCCTGCCAGGAGCTTTGGTGTCCCAGTGAGCTGAAACGCTTGGAGAGCCAGTGAGCTTTGGTATCCCAGTGAGCTGGAACTCTCAGAGAGCCAGCGAGCTTTGGTATCCCAGTGAGCCGGAACTCTCAGAGAGCCAGCGAGCTTTGGTATCCCAGTGAGCCGGAACTCTCAGAGAGCCAGCGAGCTTTGGTATCCCAGTGAGCCGGAACTCTCAGAGAGCCAGCGAGCTTTGGTATCCCAGTGAGCCGGAACTCTCAGAGAGCCAGCGAGCTTTGGTATCCCAGTGAGCCGGAACTCTCAGAGAGCCAGCGAGCTTTGGTGTCCCAGGGAGCTGAAACTCTTGGAGAGCCAGGGGGCTGGACAGTCAGCAATTCAGCCTTCCACCCCACGGCTTCTTTAGAGGCATCTGCTTCCCCACGTTATCACAGGATCATTTAGGTTGGAAAGACCTCCAAGATCATCGAGTCCAACCTTATCTGTGATTAAAGACATTGTGTGCTGGAGGGTTTTTTTCTCAAGCTAATCTTTATGTCAATGTAGTGGATCCTCTTCACCTTATTTTCTCTTCGCCTCTCTATTTATTTAAGTTCAAGTAGGTAGTTTTCCTTCAATAGCTCATTGTAACTGCCTCCCGTACTAGGATATGCACAGCAGCATGTTAAAATCAACACCTACTAATCAACAATTAACTCCAGTGCCAAATATTCCCCCTTCCTTTGTGACAACAGCTTGATATTCTGTAGAAGGGGACTGCCAGCTTTGAAAATGAGAATATGAGTTGTCTCCAGTTATGCTCAAGCTCTCCATTGTCCCAGATTCCTCCTATTTGTTGGTTATTTTTTGATTGATATTAGAAGAGCACTTGGGAAGCCCAGGTAAGACCTGCAGCCCTGTGGGGACAGGAGCTCCCTGGCCAGGTGCTGTAGGAGGCGGGTCCAGCCCCAGAGAGCTCGTGGGCCAGGGATGAACCCCACAGCAATGGATGAATTGAAAAAATTGGGCAGACGTGGTTTGGAGAAATCTTTCTGCACTGGGATACCCAGAGTTTGACAGAAAGGTCAGCTGGCTGCTGGATTGATGGACAGCAGTGGGAACAGTCTGTGAGCACTAAGCATGAGGAAATGATAAGATGGTTGACCAGAGGATAGGTAATTGGACAGGTTTTTGGCACCAGTGGGTGGAGCAGTGTGGGAGAACACATGGCAATGCTTAAGGGAGAAGTTGGCTTGCAGCTTCTCAGGCTTGTCCAGGACACAGTAAGCCCAGGAAGTTCCCAGTTTTTTTTCCTGCAGAGATAAAAAATAGCTTTATTTTTAAAACACTGGTATTTCGTTCTACCAAATTCCTTTTCATTTCTGCTCAGAAAAGTTTCCTAACTTCATTTTTATTTGTTTCATATTTCCTATGAAAACTACAGTGATCAAAATTTTAAAATGTATCTTTTGGTACAGGTTTTCAGACTTATTACAAAGTCACTTTTTGAAAAGCAAACATTGAATATCGTAAGGGAAAACATTTCACGAAGAAACTCCTTGTTCATTTCCTTTGTTGGGTTTTCATAAAATCTGTAAAAAGCACTAACCAGGTTAAATGCTTTGGCTAGCAAAAATTTCCATGTTTGTTGAAAAGGTATTTTTCCTGAGAATCATTCTGATGAAAACACTTCAACCACCTCCTGGAATTAGAAAGGAATATTATTAAAAGATATTTGCCCAAGTTTCCTAAAGGGAAACAAGTGTTGGTGTTAGATAATTAGAAACCAGGGACTCAGCCTTTTCTCAAACAACTGAACAGAGCTTCTTTGAACTCATCTTGACTTCTCAGTGCTGTGTCAGAGGAGGAGATTAGTGTTGGAAAACATGCTACAGACAGGAGTGAATGCTGCACTGTTTAAGAATGAAAAAATTGCAGACCAAGCCCTTTTTCCCCCCCTCAGCTCCAGCTCTTGCTTTGGGAGACAGGATATGTCACAATTCCAGCACTGCAGCCACTGAAGTGCTGGATGGAGGTTCCCTGCAGAACAGGAGGCAGTGACTGCTCTGAAGAGCTTGCAGGCAACAACAACAACAAATAAAAGGATGGAAAGAATGAAGAGTTTCAAGCACAGCTTCTGCTGCTAGTGATAGGAAATTGAGATGTAAACTCAGAGCAAAATATATAGCTGAGATTTTACAGCAAATGTTTGCCTAGGAGACAGGGTAATCTCCCTACAGGAGGTGGTAAGGAACACTGAGCATCCAGGTCCAGGAAAGGAGCAGTGTGCTGGAAAGAGGAGCTGCACTGGCAGAAGTGTGTAAAGAGAAATTATGTTCTTTGTTCAGGGGAAAATTTTGGATTGGAATGCCTTAACTATTGAGGAAAGTAACAGAAAGAGAGTGCTTCTGGGAGATTTCCATTAGAAATTGCAAAATCTTTTTCCCCCTTTCTGTGCCCAATGCAATTAAACAGTAATAGGAGTGCGTTGCACAGTTTATGAAGCAATAATCCAGTTCCCAAATGGCTAAACCGGGAGACCGATGGCCAAATCATTTATCCCAATGAGGAAAATAGATTATTGCTCAGGAAAGCAGCAGGATGGCATTGTTACAATTATTCTGCTGTCTCAGTTTATCAGTTCAAAAATCTAGATAGGAATTTCCCTGGGATCAGTTTCTGCTTTCCTTGCTTGCGTTGCCAGTCCTGAGCGAGGAGTCCTGCTGACTGTGCCACGATTACCTGTGGAGCAAAGCACAGCCCTCAGTGACTGAGAGCGACAGGGTGAGGGTTTCAAGGCTGCAACAAAACATGGTAGCTGGTGAAGTCAGTGCAATTCTGGCCGGGAGATGTGGAGACATAACATTATGAAGTAGGAATGTAACAGCTCTCATGTGACTGCGCTGGGGATATTGTGCTTAGTTCTAAGCACCTCGTTAACAGAACCGTATTAACAAACTGGAGGGGATCCAGAGGAGAGAAAGTCAGTTGGGTATGTTGATTTATGAATTAAGATGGGCCTGAGTGGCTGATGTCCAATCTGAATCCATACTGGAATGCCTCCAGATCTTGCAGATGTTCGTGGGTTCAGGACTTTATGATCCTGAGTCGGCTGGAGTCTGCAGAAAGGTTCCCATTGGCTCCACTGATCACTCGACTTGGGTTTGCTTGAAGAAACCTTGGCTGAGCAGTGATTAAGGCTAAGGATATATATATAACTTGGAAAAAGAGTAAACAGAGGGGAATGTGATGTCAGCTTGGAACTATTAAAGAGTGCAAATGTGAGGACCACTGTCTTGGCTGACATACTGGGAAAATGAACTGGGGACCTTCGGAGTTGGAAGCAGGAGCTTTTTAACATCACCAGCCAAGGTGACCAGACTGCTGCATGTCCCCCTTGTGAGGATGTGGGAAGAGAGAAGAGTTCAGGGTGCCCTCCTGGATAGTATTACCATGGTCTGACAGGCATAAGGAACTTCGCATTAGTTGACAGAGCCAACATTTTAGGAGCAGGGTGATAAATTTTAGAAAAGAAAAAAAGTTTTGCATCGCTTAACTAATGTACCAGGTCACAATAATATATATATTTTCTTTTTTTTTTTTTTTTGCATAAGCTTTTTGCATGAACAGGTGGACAGATACTCAGAAAGCAGATTGTTCTTGCTGATCTTTCAGGGTTTGATGTCATAGAACCGTAAAGTACAATGAGACTCTTGTCTCCCTCACTGTTCACAATCAGACCTTATTTTGATCCTGAGACTGTGCATTAGGATATGGCCATAATTACCATTTCAGCTAGAGCTGAGGCTGCTACATGGGTGCTACTCACTGCCCTGAAGCCACATCCCTTAAATCTGCTGGAATACCTGTGCATTTCCTCCATAACCCAGTTCTGGGTACTCCTTCTCCAAACTATTAGGAAAAGTGTAGCTCGTCTGGATCATTTTGACAGAGACAGGCTGGAGAGCACCAGCAGGTGCAGCCAACTCTGCAGGTGAGTTGCCATGAAGGTTATGTCCAACAGGACACTGAAGAACATTCCAGAGCCTGGGAGCAGTGAAGATAAGCAACCCAGCCCACGTGGGAAACCAGAAATCAAAAAAAAATAGAAACCCGACTTGCTCCCTGGTGAATATCAACAAGAAAATATGCTATTTTGTGGGTTTTATGTCATGACAGGATTCTCTGTCCTAGAGAGGCTTTCGCAGTGGTTGGGGGTGTTCTTGCTGTTTCTTTCCAATGTGAAGCTTCCTTCCTTCTCGTGTCCAGAGAAGGGCACATATCCTGATGTGGATAACAGCAATGAAGTTGGTGAAGGGAATAATTCCTATGAGGAGCAGCTGAGGGAGCTGGGGATGTTTAGCCTGGAGAAGAGGAGGTGGGGGTTGGCCTCTTCTCCCAGGCAATTAGTAACAAGACAAGAGGAAATAAGTGTCAAACTGCACCAGGGGAGGTTCAGACTGGACATGAGGAAGAATTTTTTTCACTGAAAAGGGCTGTTAAGCACCGGAAGGGGCTGCCCAGGGAGGTGGTGGAGTCACCATCCCTGGAAGTGTTCAATAAATGACTGGGTGTGGCACTCAGGGCTCTGGGCTGGTTGTCACGGTGGGGATGGGTCACAGGTTGGACTCGATGATCTTGGAGTTCTTTTCCAACCTTAGTGATTCTATGATTCCTCCTTGAATATGGACAGATTGCTCACACCACACACACATCCTGGAAGCACTAATATTGTCTCTTTTCTCTACCAAAGTCTTTCCAGGAATTTGAAATCGTGGAGAATTCCACCTTGTTTTCAGTTTGGCTGAATTTGGCCGGCAGGAACACAAGTTGTTAGATGGGAAGAATGACAAACATGATAATCTCACAAGCTTTCTTTCCTTAGTAAATTCAGCCAAAAAAGATACTTATTTACATATTCCCAATGGCATACAAATCTGACTCAGGTGGAGAGCCTGCTTGTTCCCAGAACACCAAGAAACTTCAGAGAAATTTAGGTTAAAAGCTCATTTGTTTCAAAATTACATATTTGTTGCCTGCTTTGTTCCTTCACTTGGCTGTAAAGCATAACACAGGGATGCTGTGAGCTTTTCTTTCAGATCCTTGCAAACATCTGCTTGTTTTATATTCCAAATGCTGCTTACAATATAAAATCATATCCCAAACAAAAGATATTTCTCTACAAATAAGGAACCAATTAATGTCAGAAAGTCTAAACCAATATATTAAAAGAAAAACAACTAAAAAGAAAAGCAAATGTGGCTGAACTGTGAGTATCTGATAGTGCTGTGATGCCCAGGGTAAGGCTGTCGGCTCCAGCCAGTGCAGGTTGGGATTGAATTTACTTAGTTCTGCATAAACAGTGGATCAGACAGGGGTTTTCTGATCGTTTTTTTTCAAAAGTACAAATATGATGCTGGAAAGCCCCAACGGATGTTGTTTCAAGGCAGTGACATAAGATGGGGCTAAAATCTTTGCAAACTTGGTAGTGCCTTAGCAGACTTAGTAATATCACAGCAGGGAACAGCAACGTCACATCTGGAACATTATAAAATTGGCAATGCTGAAAAGGCATTAGTAAACATTATTAAGAATTCCTTGCAGGCAATTAGACTGCAACAATATCTTTGGAGAAAGGTTTTTTTTTCCTTTTGCGTCTTTATTTCTATCTTGCTAATGAGGGACTAATGAGCCACAGACTTGTTACCTAGGAGGGGTATCTCAACAAAGCTCTAGTGAACTTAAACCCAGTATTTACAGACTGATGACTGTTCACATTCATTATATGTTTTAAATGAGGAGGGACTACAGTTAAAAAAAAAAAAAAAAAAAAAACCAAAAAAAAAAAAACAAACAAAAAACAAGTTGTTCCTAGCTGAGAGACTTCTGAAACTCTAAATGTCAGAAGTTTCCTAATGTCAAGGTTAGAGCCTTCCACCTTTCCCACCATTTAAGGCTGAGCACAGTTATGTGTTACCAAAATATTAGTCTTCTCTGAGCATTGCAAAACCTACTTTTTGGTTTCAATGGTTTCCAGAGGTTTTTGTTTTGTTTTGTTTTGTTTTTTTTGCTTCCTTAGGAAACCAGGCTACTGAGCACAACCTGTCAGCATTCCCTGTCTGAGGAGGGGTACATTGGCATGTGCCTGTTTCAATCAGCCCCTGCTCACAGTTTTTTTGTGAATACTGTTTTCTCTGTCTTTTTCTGGCTTCCTAATCTTAACTATCTAAGAGGCTGCAGATAAGACATTGGAGAATCTCAAGCAGAGCACACTTGCAGTTCCAGGCTCAAGGAAATCACTCAGAGCTTATCAGCAGCTCTGATTCTAGCCGAGTGATTAGGGCACATGGGTGGGACTTGGGAGCCATGGCTAAAATGAGTTGCTCTGCTACACTTTTCCTGTGTGCCCTTGAGCAACCCATGCATGGACAATTTTTTTTGAAAACTTTCTCTCTTAGAGGCTGGAGGCCTAAATCTGTCCTGAGACATCAGAGTGGGTAGCCCATGGACTGAGACAAATATCACTGGGATGTGCCCTTGGAGCACCGAACAGGGTAACCTTTGTGACTGGATCCCTTGAGCAAGCCCTTAATGCCAAGTGAGGGGAATTTGGACTCCAAATAGCACAGTCACCAGAATGGAGTGTGTGTGACCACACAATAAATCTACTTGCACCTTCCTGTCCTCTTCCCACCCCAGAAGATCTCCATGCAGCCAAGACATGGTGGCAAAAGCAGCTTCACAGAGTCTTTGCTCACAGAGATGGGGAGAGTGCAACCCCTTTTTTATTTAGAAACAGCAGTTTTGACACAATTTCCTTTGCAAAGATGCACAAAAGGTTTTGGTTTATTTTCAAGAACAAATTAGGAAACCTTGAATGTTGCCACAGAAGAGTTCTTGGGCAGCTCACTTTCTCTTGAATTTTTCCAGGCTTATTTTCCCTTGGGATGTCCAGTTAAGTTGTTTAAGCTGTCGGTTCCTGTGGCATCTTGGACCTTTCACCTTGCCCCCCTTATCCTTGGTTTCTCCCTCTTCCCAGTCTGTATCCCACAGACTTATTTGTTTTGCCTGCTCTGTTACAGAAGCCACAGCTGAGAGCTGATGTCTGGGCCTTGGCACCCACCTCAGGGCTAACAAAGGACCCTAATTTTGGGCTTTTGAACCGTTCATCCACACAGCTTCACGTCAGCTGGGCAGGGATGTAAACCTGCCACTGCCAAGCACAGGGTGGCTCTCCCACCTGTTCCATCATTTCTCCACCTTATGTGCTCTCACTCTGAGGACTGTAAGCAATTACTCTGTTAGGTACTAAATGCGATATGCAGCACATGGTAGTGTAAAATTATGGAATTTGGGGGTTTTAATGAGCTCAGGTGCAATACAAAATAACTTTTTTTTTTCCTGTCCATAAAATTATATGGCTTGGAATCAGGGGGTTTATGCAGCTC